>NJRP01000080.1:360318-447160 GCA_003063835.1 Aphaenogaster floridana | reverse complement strand
CCTGACAGGCAAACGCTCGGTCTAGAAGCGCGGTATAACTTAAATCTAAAACATGGCTTATAATTATCGTACTGAAGATGACCTAATTACACAGGTCGAAACGTTTACTACTGTATTTAGTTTATAATACTTGGTTTATATATATAATAAGCATTAAAACAGCTTGACTTATCAGCTCTTTTTATTTATTTTTTCTGTACTTTTCTTCATTTTCAGATCTTGCTTATATATGCTACTGAGAAATTAAATAAAGTGATAAATAAATATAGTAAGTTCAATAAAGCTATGAAAGTCCCTTTTCTGTATATTGTATAACTAATAATGGGTAATGCTTGTGCAAACAATATAGGAATTAATTCTTCTTTATTCACCATTTTGACACGCTTACAACCACTTATAAGTACCAAAGCGAACGACTTTGCTTGACGTCATATGAGCGCTTATAAGCGTGAGAAACTAAAACAAACGGTTGAAAATAGCGCTTATAAGCGTGAGGATTCAAAGCGAACGCATCCCAACTCCGCGATTAGCTAAATATAATCACAAAAGCATAACTAAAAATTTCAATAAGATTAAGATGATATATTTATTTAATCTCAATCTTATTATGTATAACTGCTCAAAAAGTTGTTTTTGTTTTAAGATAGGAAAGTATAATTAAATGTAATCCGAAAGTAAAATTAAATGTAATTTTCAATTAATTTAATATTATTAAATTATACACATGTGATGTTTACCTATATTATAAAAATGCCATGCTCAATCTTGTTACGGACTTGTCTTGTAAATATTTATATGTCTTATACTTTCCTCTTGAAATATCATAAAACGTATATATATATATATATATAGAGCATAAAGTTAACTCAAAATCCACAAAAATGTTAGTATCAACCTCAAACTTAATTATAAACCGTGTTAAAAAGTAATATCAATGAGAACTGTATGGAACCTTTTTTATTTTTCGGTAGACGTTATCACCTCGAATTTAATGTTATGTTTATTCATTTGCTCGATCAGAGATGTTTTACCAAACGCAGCACCAGGAGTGAGTACTCCTCCACTATAAAAATGAAACAATATAAATGCATCAAAATAAAACCGAAATCCAACGTGTTATTATAATTATTATATTTTAATTCCTTATACTATAAGCTAGAAATTTTTTAGACTTTCAAGAAATACTATGGTAGACTCGAAAGTTACATTAAAAGTAACATAGGTAATTAACAATTCACTTACTTGTCAGGTATTTTGTCAGTTTCATTAAGGACTGTTATTGCCGATAAAATCGCTAGGATACTAGTCATTTGATATCCAGGAGAATCACCGGTGACTTTGGTGATTACTGTTTTATTAGGTGGATCTGTATGCTTATCGGTAGGTTCAGCCAATTTTTCAGTCCATCCACAAGCTTTGAATGTCATAGAAAAGTGGGTCGATTCTTGCACTTCCGGTTTCGGATTTTCATGACTTATATAACCGAACGTAAATAGAGCTGGATACTACAAATGTCATGTTTAATTATTTCACATTACCTAAATAATTTTGACAATTACAAATATTTTGACACATGCCTTTAGAAGTAAATTACGACCAAACGATATACGAGACATGATTGACAAAATCGTGCCCAAAATGGCGACTGTCAGGAATCCAATGAAAGACCTAGTAATAATCATACGTTAGCGGAAATTACTTATCAATATTCGTGGCATTTCTATCGATAGTATACGCACTTAAAAGTGGCATAAAATTGAATTTGTGCAGGTCTCTCTTTATACTTGTCATACAAGAATCGCTGTGTACGAGTATTTAGTGCACGATCGGCACTCATAAACGGTACGGACCATCCTTCAGAAACATCGCTTCGGTGTACCATACCTCTGCAACAACCGAAAACAGCTTAATTAACGCTGCTTGTTATCAATGTAATTGCACTATTTTTCTTTTTTATCGACATATAAACCTTGTATAATTTTTAAACATTTGGCGTATAAAATTGACTTATATATAATTCGCCTTATAATTGATAAAATATAATTTATAATTGTATATGACGTTTAGAAAGGTGCATACCTTGATTTTAATTTCGGCGTGAATACGGGTAATTTGGTAGGATACAACTTTGTACGTAATTCCCGTTGTTCCTTTGCGCAAGCTAGACTGTATACAACAGACTCCCAAGTTGCATAATTGAGAAACGGACCTTTATTATCAGTGGCAGTTGACCACATGTTTAGGTATATTTCAACAGAATTAACTTCTCCTCCAAATTTCTGTTGTGTGAAAATGATTCCCAAATCGCTAGGAATACAGTCAAAGCCGCAAGCGCTCACTATGTAAATACCAGCTTCTTTTGCTGCTTCGTTATATTCCAATTGCATTTTCTCCATAAACTGTAACGTATTGAAAATAATAGAAATCATCAATCATCAACGGACACATTGTTGTGAACATGTATTGAACAGGGATGTGCAAAATGGGTGTCCAAACCCATTTAATATACAAAATACAAAATAGTTGGAAGCTTTCCATTTGAAAATGCTAAATGTAAAATGCTTTTTGGATATCCATTTAAAATAGGAAATGGAAAATAATCATTTTTAAAATGGTTTTTTTAAATAAAAATGGTTTTTTCAATTTACATTTATATATATATATATTTATTTATATTTTATTAAATTCTTATCACACTTCCTTTATCAAACTTTCATAAATTTTTTTTAAACTCTTTAAAAATTTTATATAAAAAAAAAACTTTATATTCTTAATACCATCTTTCTTTTTTGGCAATGAGTAACAAAGATAAAACGATACTTGTGTCGACTTGTGTCCCTTGCTGAAAAGCTCCCAAGGTTAAGTGTATTATTATAATTAATTTATAATAAAACTATAAATAATTAAAGTGTTAAGTGTATTATTATAATTAATTTATAATAAAACTATAAATAATTAAAGTGTATAATTATAATAATAAAAAAAAATAATAAAAAAATAAAAATAAATAAATTTTTAAAAAATTATGATTAATTTTTAGTTTGCAAGAAAAAATACATTTGAAATACAAAATAGGTAATAAAAACCATTTAAATGGAAATGTAAAATAGTTTTTGAAAACATGTATTTTAAATGCAAAATACAAAATAGGCATTTTGCATTTTACATTTCCATTTTAAATGCTTATTGAATTACCTCTTCTTCGCCAGTCACATCAACATAATGAGTGCGAGTAGCAATGCACGCTTTAATAACTGCTTCTCCATAAAATCTGAATGGACCGCAACAGCTAATAAGTACTTTTGCTCGCTCTGTCATTTTCTTGAGAGACTCCTCATCTTTTATATCAGCTAGAATAATAGGTACATCCTCTGAAAAGATATACATATGATATAAGAATGTTCGCTAATAATAAAGTTCGCTATATCTAATTAAATCCAAGTCTTCAATGTACCAATATCTGAAGCAAATTCTTTAACAACTGCATCTAAAGCTTCCTTCCTACGGCCAGCAATACCAAAATTCATTTTCTTATCCTTGCACATATGCGTTGCATTCTTCACTACATATTTTCCAGTATATCCAGTAGCGCCAAATATTACTATATCTAAACGATCATTCGCCATTTTCCTGTAATATATAGCAAAATAATCATTAATATTTTTTATAACTTACATTTAACTTGATAAAAATGTCTTTTATTAATATAAACCAACACAGCACAAAACTTAACAGAAATGTTTCAAAGTTTCAGAAACGTTTCTGAAACATTTCTGAAACTTTGAAACGTTTCTGAAACATTTTTGTGCTGTGTGGGAATCTTATAGAAAATAGAAGAGTTTATTAATATATATACTTATCACAAATGATTCATATTGCTCTATATTACAAAATTAAATAAATACTAAATAACAATAAATACTAAAAATTAAATAATAGAAACGTGTTTTAAAAATCAAAATTAATGTTTACAACCAATCCAATTTATTTATTTTGCATATCATCATAAACTTTGCCCACAACGCCTATCTCTTATATAACGATTAATGATTACATCATTTATAATTATAAACTATAATCAATTGCAAATATCTATTTCTGATTATATTTCGTATCTCAACGTCAATCTACTTTTCGACGATCTCAACTGACTATGATCGACTTAAAAATTTGACAATACGTCACTTCTCCGTCGTAATACCGGCGAATCGATGTGACTGCGGTACGATACACACGATGAAAAAAAATCAGCTCAAGTGCTATGATATGCAAAATATAAATTACGTACTTACACGAAAGTGTCACACTTATCGGATCGAATTAGCAGCCAAACTGTCTTCCTCTCGAAAAAATTGCGTCTTTCCTTCCACGAGGCAATTTGTGCATACGTTGCAACAGGCGTTGTGGTGTGGATGGTAGTCAATCGATATAGACAAGCGTATCGACTATCGACAAAAATGGCATTTATATGTTGCTGGAAGAAACAGCGCGCTGGAGAGGGACGTATGGGTCGGATATCCAACCGGGGTTTAAGAAGAAAAAGAAGAGAGGGGCGTACGACCGCGCCTATTTAGAACGATGCACGTTCTTAATTGCTGCCGTTTTCATTGCATCTGAAATGTAATTTCGTAAAATTTCTAAGCGAGCAAATTTCTGCCGATCGATCAATTTGACAAAGATATTATGTCTTCTCTGACATAAGAAAATAGAAAACTATTCTTTTATTATCCTTTAGTACGAATCTGTATCGTCATGTTGTCTCTCTTCTTGAACGTATGGAAGACTCGCAGCCACCGTATTCGTACATGCGATAGATTTAACGTCTCTTTATTACTTATGTTTCTCGCATTCATGCAAGAATAATACCTTTTACTGTTTCAATGAAAAAACTATAAAAATTATTTGTAATTTAAGGACCACATCCCCCAGGACACTGTCGATTCAAATAGGATGCAAAGAACGAGAATGATAACAATGACTTGCATCTACAAATAATGGCACAAATGATAAATGTAAGTATTTAGTCTGTTGTCTACGTCTTCAAGAATTCTTTTCAGAAAGATATATTTAAGACCATTACATGTTATAATCGCACTCGGTTAAACTTAGCATATTAGATATTTAAATGTGTGTGTATGTGTGGAGGACTGAAAGATTTTCATTAAAAAAATACTTTTTGGTATTACATTTCAGACACAAATGATGCTCACCACTACCATGAAAAACTTTTCTGCAGATATATTTTCAGAAACGCAGAGCAATCTACAATAAAGATAGATAAAATACGTTGTTATGATTGCTTTACATATCTAATATACGCACGATATTAAACTCTATTTCACTATGCCACTGTATTTCATTCTCCGAATCGGTATTTACAACTCGCATCCTTCTTCCCTCCTCACTCCGCGCATTGTTGTACAACCCGCAACCGCCACTTCTCGCAGTCGGATGCTCATAATAAATTATAAATAGCTCTCGCTGCGCCTGAAACGGTATTTCGCAAATGAAATTCTCTAGCAAACAGATTCCTATTGCCATTCGATCAATCCTGCCTCCGAACACAAGAAAATATGAATTACATTCGTTTTTCCCTTAGAACGAATCTATATCGTCACGAATACGTTGTATCTTTTGCTTCCTTCAATACATACTACTATTTACACAAATGCACATGAAAATTGCAAAATCGGCTTCACACGCAGGCGCATAAAATAATCTACAAAATAATTTATTTTATACACGTCGATAAGACATAGTGTGTTCAGCATGCAATGTCGATAGTCTCGGATCATATAAGATAATATACGTTCTACAAGGAGAGCTCTCGACTTTCACCTTGTGTTTTTTTAATTTTCTATGAATATAAAATTTTATGAGAAGCCATTTCTTATGAAAAAGAAACATTATCAGCTGTTTATTATTAATTGGAGTAAACATGAGTAATTATTTTTATAATTAATCATTCTAAATTTATCCTTTCACTTGAAAAATATTAATGTTCTACAAGGGAGGTTCTTGATTATAGATAATATAAAATCCTTATATGAATGTTCCTTCTATCTTTTCTTTTTCCTTTTGACTGAAACAAGATTGAGGTAGCAAATACCTCCTCATACTCTATGTTAAATAAGAAAAGCGTAATGTTATATTAAGTGATTCAACAGTTCGATACGAACGGAGTATAACTATCAATCTTATGCTAATATTTACAAATATGTCACATCGGGTTTTGCATGTTCAGAATACAAAACTATGGTACCGTAAAATAATGAACGCAAAAATAGTATTCTTGCATATTTCTATTCTCTTTAAATCACAAACGCGTCAGAAGACTATCGAAAAGAGGTGCGATCCAAACTGTATTTCCGCTGTATTTTGATTTGCGTATCAGATTACGTTCGGTGGTTGCTGAATTTATGCGTTAATTGTTCCTGCGACCTATATTTCGCTAGCGAGTGCAATAGATTGATGCATCGTATGATTGCGTGCATATCGGACCGAATAATCTCGTACAATCCCATCTCTGTGAAACACGATGTTCCTTTAAAGTGTTTTAATTTTTTTCTATAGAAAATTTATACGTTGATGATTAGATTTGTACAATTTCACAGACATTGTGCTACAACGTAACACCATGTCCGTCTGTGTCTACTGCAACGCCATCAGATTGGTTTGTTTTAACGTAGAGCAGGCTAATATGTTACTCTTATCTGATCTTCAGATGAGACCAATCAGGTATCATTCACTCGAGGCGATTATGTGCGCGAGCTATGTTTCTAAACTGAATATGTATATAATTAGTATTGAAAATGCAAAATATATGCGCGTAGCGCGGAAGCAGTTTACTTATTTTATACAACGAAATATACGACAGAGGGTGCGGCACAATCGACGCTATTAATGCTCGAGAACAGTTTAGAATGTGGCCCATTTAGGGCCGGTTGTTCCAACTTCTTGGTAAGCTAACTAATAGTTAAATAGTATGTCTCTCTTTGTTTCTCCTTCAAATTAGACAAAGATAAACATATGATTTAACTGTTAGTTAGCTTACCAAGAAGTTGGAACAATCGGTCCTTAATGTTACAGACTGTTCTAGAACGCGCAATGCTCTAGAACAGGGTTTCTCAAACTATGGTACGCGGAAGCCTTCCATAGACAAACGTAGACCGAGCATTTCACGAGAGGGGGGGGTGTGATAATCGCGATAAGGGGGATCACATGTTCTAACATTGCTTAAGTGTAGCATACGCATGCTACACTGCAGTATTCATCTTAATTTTAATTGATGGTACGTGACTGTTTGTGTAGATATTTGAGTGGTACGCGAAAAATAAAGTTCAAGGACCCCTCCTCTAGAACGTTAAGATGTTTGAAAATACTGATTAATTTGTGCAAATGCTGACAATTAATCTGTTCTTTGTCGCTGCACTTCCGAACTAGTGCAATAAGTTAGAATGAAAGAAAATATATTTGTCTCATTCTAACTTATTGCACTAGTTCAGTGACAAAGAACAGACCAAATGTTAGTAACCCTAACGGGAGCAGAAACTACTCGAAATCACGTCAACTGTACCGCACCCTGACTGTATACAATAGTAGAAAATATATACACTCGTGACTTCAATGTCGTCATTCTTCTTCTTCTTTAGCTAGTCCCCCCAATAATGTCGTCATTAATTCTTCCCATAATTGTATGATGATACAATTAAATTTGGATATTTAGAACAAGAAATAATTAGTTTATTAATAAAAAAAATTATAAAAGGTACAATCGTACTTTAGAATTGTACTCCAGTATAATTTGGGTGATCTTTCTTTATCATGATGCAGAGAAAACTTATTTTAACTAAAATCATTTCAAATAAAATAATTTTAATAATTTTATAGCAATGAAAATTCAAGGAAATTATACCGGTTACAATCCCTATTGATACATACTTAAAAAGAAGCGGATACACTGTTTGCTCGTTCGCGTATTTCTCAACATTCCTCGACCAATTCTGATATACGTTCCAATATATAAAAATTTCTCTTCTCGTTATGCACTGAGAATATAATTCGATCTCCCCCGTTTTTCTTTTCTTTCCATAATCTACACACCTGTAAAAGTTTCTAATAGGGAGTACCATGCACATCCTAGACACATTTTCGACATCATTATTATCCGCATATAATAAACATCGGAATAATCTTTTATACATATAGATACAGTTATGGTGCATGCTCACACAGAAACATCGTGCACTCAGTATTCAGTACTTCTCCCACGTAGAGATGTGAGAGCCAGGGTCGTCGCAAACGCTCTCACTCGCAGCAAAATTATACACAAAACGGTTTTGATACCGTGTCACAACCGAGGAAGAAAGAAGCACTAGGAGTTGGCGTTTGGCGGCGGCGGCGGTCTTCTATCGTAGTCCCGTCTGTAATCTTTGTTCGGTCGCCAATCGTTGGAGTAACCATCTCCTGCGTAACCACGACTTCTGAAATGACTCGGTGCGATATCCGTGGGAGGATAACCACCGCCACCACTGCTACTGCCATAGCCACCTGGTCCATATCCGTAACTCGGTGGTCCTGACGAGTATCGGTAATAATCACTGAAAAACCATACACATTGAAACAAAATTCATGAAATAGATTAGAAATAGAATAGAAATCGGTTAGATTTACAGATGAGATCGCTATTATTCGTTTGTATGAGAATTATTCACCTTCTTTTGTCGTTCATATGCATACCACGATCTCGATCTCTATCTCTGTCTCTGTGATAACCACCGGACATTCGACCATAAGAATCGAAGCGATCGCGTTTGTGATCTCCGAATCTGTCAGAAGGAGAAATTGCAACAGTTGACAAGAAGCAAACAGTGACAATAGAAGCAAGGATCTTTATTCATGCTTAATGATTTGAATAGTTTTACATTAGACGAATAAAATAAAATCTAAATTAAATTGAATAGAGAGATATAAATATTGGAAAATATATTTTTAACATTGAAATATATATATATATATATATATATATGTAGAAAATGAGCTTACCCGTACCTGCCGTCTCTCATATCTCTTCCATCTCTGGATAACCAATGTTCATCTTCCCTGCTACCGCTGTAATGCCCCATGTTGTATCCCTCTCTTCTAATCCTGTCATCCTTGCCTATACTTATCCTATCACATCTATCGTGTCCCCTATCTCTATCTCTGTCACGATCTCTATCCCTTTTCATATCTTTATGCTTCAATTCTTTTTGCTCTTTATGTCGCGATGTGTCTGCGCTGTTATTAGTACTCGATGTGGAATTTGACGTTGACGTTATAGGCGTAATCGTAATAGCACCGATAGTAACCGCGGACGTGCTACTGAGATTGCTGCTGACAGCAGAAATAGACGAGAGATGTTTCTTACTTTGCGTACTGCTATTCGAGTTTTCCTCGATATCGTCAATTTTACGTTTTGTTATTCTGTTATCTTTATTACTGCTGTCTGCCTGTTGCTGCTTATCGAAATGTTTTTCGTAAGATGTCTTTTCATTGTGTTTCTGCTGGACAAAACAAAAAGTTGATTACGATTTCTCATCTGTTTCTAGTTTCTATGCAATAAATAAAAAGAAAACATTCAACGCGCGTAGTAGTACCTTTGCAGTATTAGAAGCATCCTCTTTTTTGTCAGGGCTGGATGTGGCACCGCCGTTGCTGTCGCCACCCTGTTTCACCAAGTTCTTATACATCCTGTAAAGCTTTTTTGCTTTAAAGTTTGTGAACTTGGAGGCAAAGTACCAGAGATTGCTTTTCCATTCGTTAATTGCATGTTCATTGTTTTTATATTCCGCCAGACACGTGTTGATATGGTTCCCGATTTGAAAAAGACATCGACGCGCGCGAGCGACTCGCTCCTCCTCGCTCAGAGACATATCTGGTTTGTCTAGAGCCTTTAATGCCCTCTTCACTGGCCTCATCTTCTCTTTGCACTGCACGATAAAATAATACAATAGTATATAAACAGTTTTTTCCTTAATGTTTACTTGTTATGCACATTTTATATATTTAATCGTTATAAAAATCATTATAAGAAAAGTATACAAATCCATTTAAAAAAATGATATTAACTTCATCGAATACTGGTGGATCTAATTCGCCGATTACATCGACAGCTCTTGGTTCGTTATTCGCAGTAAAATGCATGGGACCTGCAGCTTGCTTATTCTTTTTCGCTTTCTTGTTATCTTTTTTCTCCTTCTTAGCTTTCTTATCTTTTTTCTTTTCGTCAGATACATCATCGACTTCTTCCTTAATCTCTTTCTTTGTAACGTTCTCGTCTTCTTTTTTAATCGCAGACTATAATAAAAAAATATACATATAGACGCATGTTTCATATAAATTGACAAAATACAAAAAGCTAGTCTCTCGTTTTTAAAACTCACTTTGTCAATTCTAGATTTTGATTTCTTATTTTCGTCACCGGAACTATCATTATCTTCTACAATCTCTTTGGTGATTGCCGTTTTCGTCTCTTTGGGCTTCCTTGGCTTCCTCATTCGCGTCTGAAATAATTCAGCAATTTATAGATATAAATTTTTAAAAAGAAAATTACATATTAATATTATACATATTATTATTACAATTCACGTTCCACAACTTTTTCGTACATTACGATTGCTTGTCAAAATGTAGGGAAAGGATGAAAGAATAGGAAGGGTTGGGATATTACCTTGTATTCGGTTTCTAATTGAAGGAGAAGGACATAATCCTGTAGAAGTAAAAGAGATCAATAAAAACATGCCCGTTGACATGCCATATGTTACATGACCTTACCACTCCTAATTTAAGATCAATTTGCTTCTTCAAAATCTTCAAGAGATATTCCGCACGTGCATTCACGCGTTTCAGTTGTACTTTATTGCCATTGGGAAAGATCTTATCCCCGAGTTCCAAACTGGCATCTGTTTTTATCGCCTCCCATGAACCCATGCCATGCTGATATATACCCTTTAATAGTCTAGTATCATCCTCGGAAGTCCATTCGCATTCGAAATTCGCCGGTTTCAATCTGCAATAAAAACGTCTTAAATTTTTCACATTTACCTTAATTTTCATTAAGTTTAATTAATTTTAATCAATCATTCTTTTCCCTATTTTAAATTTAATTAAGCAAGTTAGACAATAAAAAATTAAGATTACTTAATAAGATTAACTAATTATAAATTTTAATTATATAATTAAACTCACTTAATATCGAGATGCCAATTAGCACGTTGTTCAGGATCAGATGGTACAACTTGTTCCAGAGGCTCAAGTTCTTTAACCGCTGCCGAGAAGGACTTTGCATTCACCATTACACCGCCTATCTTAAAAGTAGGTCCACGTCCTCTTTTACGACCCGGTCCCTTGCCTTCTTCCTCGCCACCCTTATTTTCTTTCGCGGTATTTTCGAATTCTATTAAACATGCGTCGCATCTAGACAATAATTGCTCGCCCAAGAAGCGCAATTCCGATATCGGTTTCTCTTGTAAGTCAGCATCAACCGCAATATCATCTAATCGTTTTAAAGGCGCCGGGAATTTTTTGTAACTCTTGATGAATCGTCGTATCTGTAAAGAAAAACATAATTATTATATTAAAGACGCGCACAGATCAAATAATTTCGTATAAAATAAAACTCGTTACATACCTCAACATCAGTGAAACTCTTGATGGTCTCGCGCGGTAGAACTCTCGGTCTACCTCTTTTCTTGGGTCTATCATCGTCACTGCCTTCCACTTCGCTACCTGATTCCTCGCCATCCTCGCTGTCATCTTGTACTTTTTTCCTCTTTCTTCCTCTCCCTAAAAATAAATACAAAATAACATTTACGCGTTCGCTTATATATATTTTGCATTCAAATGCAAGTGTTCCTAAAAATACCTTCACTCTGATTGAGTTGCTGAAGAGTTTTCCGACTTCTTGGTGGCAAATAAAGATCCTCCATTTCTTTCGACTTTTCCTCCTCTTCCACCTTCCTCCGAAAATTCTCCGGAATAATTTCCGCCTAAAGTACATTTAAAAAAAACATTAAATAAAAAAATGACAATTTTTATATATAAATAAAAAAAAACTTTATTAATTACAATAAGATTAATATGCTTATTCAGATATTTTAAATATTTATCCAAAAGTAAATTAAGAAAAACAAGATATTTACCCAATCTTTACTTTCATCATCGTTATCATTTGACTGACTAATAGGTTCCAAATCTTCTTCAAATGCTGTTTTAAAACTGGCGACTTTAAAGGCGGACAACAACTCATCACCAACTGTTGTAGGTGCTTCATCTCTTGTTTCAGCTCTTCTTAATATCTCGTCGACATCACACTAATATAACAAAAATATAATATTTATTACACAAGACATAATATTAGAATAATACAAGAATATTAATTGTTAAAATATTGCATAAACATTTTGAGTATATCAAATTGATATTATATCCAAATAAATGTGTTTATAATATGTTATAAATATTAGTAGGATTTTTCATATTTCCAATTAAACTATTCTGCGTTAGTTCTAATTATTTTAACAAAAGTGTAAGATATGCCAATAAACTCACAGCTGGCTCTTCATCTCCGTCTTCTTCGTCTTTAAATAGATCCTCCGCGCCAAATTTTAAAATAGCAGTCAAATCTTCTTTGTTAAATGGATTACTATTGGTCCCCGCATTCTTTTTATCTAATACTGTCCTCCCGGTTGTATCCATTCGCTGTATCACTAAATGGTCCAAGACCATTTTCTGCTTCGCACGCTCGACAATTTCTTCCTCGACCGACTTCTTGGTAACCAATCGATAGATATTTACCTATATACAATAAACACGATGTTAATTTAATTACAAGACTGAAGTTGTTTGAAAATTCATAAAAATGAGCATCAATTAGAAACAATCGCTATATACCTTATTCTTTTGTCCTATTCGGTGCGCTCTGGCTTGGGCTTGCAAATCATTTTGCGGATTCCAGTCAGAATCGAAAATTATCACAGTGTCCGCGGTGGCAAGATTAATGCCGAGACCACCGGCTCGCGTCGATAACAAAAAACAAAAGTCCTGCGATCCCTCGGCGTTGAAATGGTCCAATGCCTGTTTCCGTAGTTCTCCCTTTATACTTCCATCTAATCTTTGGAATGGAAAATGCCTCCTTTGCAGATATTCACCAAGAATATCCAACATCTTGACCATTTGACTAAATATTAGTACTCTGTGTCCTGTGTCGCGTAATCTCACTAGCAATTTATCCAGAAGTACTAATTTGCCAGATCCACGAATTAATTGCTGCAAGTAATCTTCGTTAGTCTTTTCCCTTTCGGCCTCGATCGGTTTCGTGAGAAACGCGTGGTTGCAGCACTTTTTCAATTCAATAACGATGTTCAAGAATGTCGTGGTAGACCCTTTTACGCCTTTTCGCAACGCTTCATAATTTTTAGTTAATATCCACTTGTAATATTGTTTCTGCACGGACGACATTTCTACTCGTAAGATCTGCTCGACTTTAGCAGGTAAAGATTTCTCAACATCCTTCTTAACTCGGCGCAGAATAAATGGCTCTAATTGTTTGTGCAACTTGGAATATCCCTTCTGTGCAGCGTTGTCGTGTTGCTTCTCAAATTCTTCCCAAGAGGTAAACCTACATTCAAACAATATAACAGATGTAAATACAAAAAATAGACTAAACCAAATTTATACTGTTATAAATATATATTATATATTTAGAGAAATTTAAAAAAATAAAAACTAACTTTGTAGGCATAATGAAATGTAATAAGGCCCACAGCTCCTTCAAGCTGTTTTGTAACGGAGTACCAGTAATCAATAACCGATGATTGGTGTGAAACTCTGTAAGTGCTTTGTATAATAGAGAATCATCATTCTTCAAACGGTGAGCTTCGTCCACTAGCAATACCGCCCAATTTAAGGCACCCAATAATGCTTTATCCTTAAGTACTATCTCATACGTTGTAAGTATGACGTTGAACTTTAGTCTTTTCGAACCTCGGTAACACCATTCATATTCCCTAATCTAAAAACAATTTATGTGATGTGTTTAGAGAATCTCAATGAGTGTCAAATATTACGAAGCAGTAGAATAATACTTACGACATTACGAGAATTGACATCGCCCAAGTAAGTGACGAAATTTAGGTCAGGTGCCCACTGAGACATCTCTCTTTGCCAGGAAGTCATTGTCGACAAAGGAACTACTAGTAAAAATGGCCCATGAAGTTGTTGCGTGTGAAATAAATAATAAAGGAAGCATATCGTTTGGATTGTTTTGCCGAGACCCATTTCATCGGCTAATATAACACTGCAGAGAGAGAGAGAGAGAACAACATAGATAATTAATTAAAAGATTAAATAAATATAATTTTCAAGCGTAGTTATTTATTAGAAAATCTACACACCTATTTTCTTTGCACCAAGAGTGTATCATCCAATTAAGTCCATCCATTTGATAATCTCTCAATACTAAATCCTTTTCCTTGCCCATGTAAGCAGGTTGTTCATTCAATTGATAAAATTTAGGTCTAGATTTAAGAACTTTGCAATGTTTGCTCGGTGTCCTTTTGGAATCTTCCCTATCACGAAATTCCTTTATCTTTTCTGGCCATTTTTTCACTATTAAAGTTCCATCTTCCCATGTGGCCTCAGCATACGATAAATTCTCCCATTTACAGAAATAATCAGGATGTTCCGAATCTGGTTTCTTGTAGTCAGCTGACAAAGAAAATATACGATGGTTTATCATAATAATTTATATTTATAATAGAAAGAGAAGAGCGTTAAGTATTATTAAAAATAAAGATCTTTATACCAATAATCCTTTCAACATTGTTGTAACTTTTCAAAAGATCTTGTTTAAGTTCCAATTGACATTCTAAATAATCCAGCTCTTCTGGCTCAGCGTATTCTCTCATCTGCTCGATTCTACGTTCACGTTTGATAAAATTGTCTAACTTCTTCAATCCTTTTACCTAACAAATATAAAATTATGAATATTTCCTGATGTTAAAGTTGAGAGTTAACAAAAGTTTACAAAAATATTAATAATGCTATACTTTTTGTGCTTTTAAAGATTCTTCTGATTCCCATGTATTATGTATGTGAGACCAGCCTTTCCATTTGATCAAGTATTGTATTTCGGTTTCCACATTACTAAGATCCTCTGGATTGGGATCGCCATTTTCTTCGACAGCGTAGATTGTTGTCACGTTGCCGGTAACTACACATAATTATACAATAGAAATATTTTCTAGTTAATACTTTAATTAACGGCACCGTATCATGCGTATAAAACAAACCAACCTCCTTTTTTGCCCATTCTTTGTCCCAAAATTTGTTCAATAGTTTCTGCATTGTCAGGCTCTGTTGATGCAGCGTTTGATTCATCAACTTCAACCAAATCCTCGCTATCGGTACCTTCTTCACTTTCCTCTTTATAACTAACCGAAGTGCCAGCCCGTCTACTAACTTGCCTGATGATTAAATTTAATATATAGTTATTGGAGTCTACTTTATATATCCTTTTCTCTTTGTTTAGTTAATTTTTTTGCCTACCTTCTATTATCATCACTGTCGAAGGAAGAATTTTCAGAAGATTCAGAGATATGTTTCTTTCGCACTCTAGCTTTCTCTTTCGCCTTTTGTGCTGCGCGCCTGTTCAGAGATTTGCTAGGTGGGGGTCTACGATTCTCAGTCTCATCAGACTCTGAATCTGAACTCTCTGAATTCCACGAATTGTGTGAACTAAAACAGCAAGTCGTACATATAAGACTGTGCACGTGTTATACCTAATAGATTCGCGTTTATAATTGTGATATTGTTCACTGAATTTCGTTTAACTCAGTAAAATATGCTGCTAGTTTACTTTTAATATTTCAAAAAATCTTTTATAGTTTTTGTATAATGTAGCAAAATTTCTGTAGGTTAATATGTTTGAAATGTATACAGAGGAAAAATACTATCAATCATTTTCTAAAAATGTGACATTTTTAGAAAATGATTTGATAGTATTATTTTTTCTCAACTATATATATATATATATATATATATAGTTGTTATTTTATATAATCATATAATAAATATTAAGATTTTTATGAGAAATAAAATTGTATAATAGTTTAAGAAAATGTTGCATAGATAACAGTTCATATATTTCACAACATATAAAAAACTTGTATCTGTTAAGTTTTTAATAAATTCGAGATATATAACATAGAATGTAATAACGCATTGTGATGTAAACTGGGAAGTATAATAAGCAGTTATATGCAAAACCAAAGTGAAATCCGATTAGTGCAAACAAATGTAAAAACGTAAACACTTACGAATACTTATGCAGTTAAAAGTATGTACGTATAAGTGTAACACATCTTACGTGTAGATAACGCAATGCGTATATTCATTAAACGTGGAAATAAGTAATTATTGTTGCGATTAATGTTAAAAAAAGAGCGCCACAAACGTCGCAATAAATTGAATCGACGCACATATTCGATACATCATCAGATAACTACATTACAATTACGCGACGTTATGTAATCAACATTGATAAGATACCGTTGTACACACGTATTATTTATGTATTATATTATGTTCAAATATGCTGATAATGCAAGTCAAAATGAGCAAAAATATAAAATGTATCGATTCATTATTCGTACTCTACGAAATATAATAAATAGAAGTTCTCATCGAAAGACTAACGCAACGGCTAACGTAAAAGATGATGTATTGTTGCAAAATATCTCTTTTAATATAAATGATAAGATCAAAGTTCATGATACACGAGCTAACTGTATATACGGACTATTCTACATCGGCTACCGACAATTACGGGCTTATTTCATATCTGAAGCAATATTACAATTTATCCGTATATATATGCAATCTCGCGATTGCGGTAACCCGCTCAGCTGAGTTACACACCGATCGTTATCGCCGAGCCGACATACCCTCCTCTCCACCGACGATTTGTCGCACTTACCCTTTCTTCTTAAATTTCTTGCGACCATCACTGTCGCTCTCGCGATTTGTCGCGAGCCTGTCGGGCTCCTTCCTGGAACGCCCGGACCTCCTGATGCCGTATATGTCAGGATTCTCGTCCCACTCGCGACTAGACTCATGTTTAACCCTAAGCTTTGCTTCGGTGCTGTGATTCGAGCCTTTGCTCTGGAAGCTATCGCTTTGTGCAGCAGGTGCATCCGACTTCTCCGACTTTTCCGAGTCGGAGCCAGATCCGGAACCGGAACCGCTCGAGGAGCTAGAGTCGCTGCGTTAAGCAGCCAGGCAATGTTTCATTTCACTAATTGTGTACAGATGATACATGGACACAGTATCTTGAAGTATATACTTCTTGAGAATAATTAACGATAACGTAGTCGTAAGACCATTTCTCAGATATAAAATTGTTAATTGAAAAAAATTATATAAAAATATTGTATAGAAATGTACAATTACTACACAACGTTCATTTCATTTACATTTTATTTAATCGATTGCGCAAAGGACAGTTTTTAAAGTGTTAAAAAATTTTCAATTAATTCTAAATATAAGTTACAGTTTTTATAAATATTTTTATATGTTTATATAAGTTCTGTAACGTATAATATAAAAATATATATGCAATAATAATGATATACCACGTACATAGAATTTTAATCACATTAATTAGATAAAAAAATATGTGCATGTATAATGCTAATGTATAAATATAAAAAATTAATAAATAGACTATGTATTTTACATTCATGTTTTGAAACTGTATCGGGTTTGGCAAGATTTATGATATATACTTCAAGATGTTAAAAATGTGAACGTTTTCCTACAATTTTATAATTCTTATCAATTTGTATACGTTGATTACTCGAAAGTATATTGACTAACGCTACAGACTTCTAGTACAGCTTATCTAGCACTCCACTGGTTTTTGAATACAAGAAAGCAAACGTTTTAACATAAACGTAATGTATAATAAGGGATGTGTGCTCACAAAAAACCCAAAATAGGGTACATAAAGTTAGCAAAATTGTTAAGACATTGTTAGTGCTATATGAAGCTATAGCGATACACAATTAACCCATTTGTAAGTGGCATTGATTGTGATAAATCCTTATACATCAGAAAACCTGATATACGCTTGTATTCAGTTCAATCTGCTTGTATTAATAATAGATTGCACGCTATAATTGTATTCTATAAGATTCAACAGATATTTGTCTAAAAAACATAATAATGATTAATGAATCTAATTAATATCGTACAATTATAAGAGAAAAAATTATATTTTTAAAAACATCGAGAAATAAAACTAAGTATTTGAACGGCAATTCTCTAAAGACAAGTTCTTGCTCTCAAAATTCGAAACTCGCCTGAAGCTGAGAAATTCTCGAACATGTTGAATGTTTCTTTTTTCGTGCGAGAAAAGTATAAAAAACTCACTAAATTGCAAGTTCGTGTATCAGATTTCACGATTTTCAGGAAGATGGGCCAAATCCTTGTCCATACCCACCTTTCAGAACCCGATCCTGAGCCGCTGTTACTGCCGGAAGAGGAGCTATCGCTTTTGCTCTCATTCTCAGAATCGGACCCGGATTCCTTACCGGATTCGGATTCTAACGTTTTCTGGAAGTCAATCATATCGGCCACATATAATTTCGATTTTATTTCTACGCAAAATATCGCTCGTCGCGTGTGTTGTTTGGAATAGTACGCTTTCGTCCCCAACTAACGCTTATCGCAGAAACGCCCTAGCATTATTATTCTCATTAAAAGATTTTTCTCTTTTTATTCTAAATGAATGATACAATTATGGTAACGAGCAGTAGAGTAAATTCGCAGTCGAAGGGAATAGTGAAACTTTTATGCGCATCCTTTCAATTTCCTTCAATCAGCCCACATGCAGAAATATCGTCACTTCATCAGCACCAATTCGTCCTCCATTTTGTGGTCGTCGTCCGCCATTTTGTCTTCTTAGAGGAAACATTCTCAAATCGAAGAAATCTTATTAAACCATTGCTATCGTCTACACTTGTACAATTGTTTTAGCGTATAAAGAAAAAGCTAATAAAGACTAAGAAAAAATAACATGCATCGCAACATTTAATATACTCTTTATGTTAAATTCTGAAAGAATTCTTTGTCTAGCAGTGAAATCCCTTGTTCGACCATGTTCGAATATTTGTAAAATTTAAACACAGATGTGAAATCTCTTCTAAATCAGCATGTTTTCAGTCTATCCTGTCTATCGTATACTGTAGTTGCTTACAATATTATTCGCATGAAAGGAATCTGTTTGGAGATGCTCAACGAAGGTTTGGGAATAATAGAGACCATCAAGAACTAAATAATAGAGATCATCATTCAACCAGGTCATATGTTTATTAAATATTTCAACAATTACATATCTCAGGGGCCAGTGCTTGATTAAGATATGTAAATGCATACAGAAATATATGTATATCTAATAATATGATTTATTATATTATCTATAAATTTTTAGATTAGATATACTATATATATATGTTATACATTAATTAATTTATATTATGTATTTCACTAATCCTCAAATGGATTAAAAGTAAATTAAAATACTTATTAGTAATATTTTAATTATGCTTATTTCTCTTGACATTTGATATAGTTTCATACATCTGCAAATCTGTATCAATGAACATAATAATGATCATAACCAAGATTCTCGCCACAAATGGATTAAAAGAAGAATACTGAAGTTATAAAAACGAAGTAAAATTCTCTTGCAATCAGTGCAGATTTTTCTTTGCATACCTATATTAATTGAGTAGGTTCCTTGCTCTCTTTCTGTAACAAACATTAGTGACACATGCTACACTTTCATCCAAGGCATCATACTAGAGACAGCAATATATGATTAAATATTAAAATAATCTATACTGCAGACTATAACACTGCTAATATTAAAAATTCATGATCATATAATGAATCTTTTTATACATTTATATATTTTTATAACAATGTTTTGTATATTATAATGAAAGAATTTATGACTCGATAGAAAAATTTGAGCTCAAATATTGTTAAAGAAATAAATTAGTCTTTATTTATTCATGGAGCAATGTCCAATCTTATTAATGCATTATGATAATTCAAAGGTGCAGGTTAATTAAAAGAAATAATATAGGACCAGTGACATACACAAGAGGAAAAATCCTTACAATTGTCTACAGTTATATAGATATCTATTTGTATGTCGTAAATCTGTTGTTGCAAACTCCATGACTATTTAAGTATTATAACAATGAAATATTCAAGAATTATATCACTTCAAACTTTTGTACAAATTTGTCTGGTGCATGTTAACTAATCTCATTATTGTTTCATAGCTTTAAAAGTTACAAATATTCTCCAATGAATTGATGATTATTGAGCATACAATTGTTTTTAATATTATTCTCATGATGTACCAAGACATATTTGTTATTAAATTGAATCAAATCTATCACAATGCGATGCAGTTTCACTCAAAGTATACTTTGTGGTTATAATTCTTATCCTCATAAACATATGCAAAAGAAATGTGTGTTTAACAAGAATCCAAATGCCATAAACCGAGTTTTACAGTATAGACTCATGTTATAAAGTCCCTTGACAGATCCAATTATGTTCGTCACGTGCCAAAATTGCAGATTTCCTACAAAAATTTTTGTAAAGAACTTTTAAAGATTGAAAACGCAGAATATTTCTGATGTTATCCCGATGGAAATGCATCAAAATCATGAGCATTTGCCCTGAGAATTGTGTCGCACATTCCTGATCAGCAGGCAGGATTGTGCGCGACAATATTCAAGCTCAATTTGCGAAAATGGGTACATTTTTGATTTTCGAATAAGCATGACGCCAGGCCGAAGGAAAGTGCGAGGAATCGTTTGCGACGAAAATCAGGATGGTGCAACGATGTTTTCTGTGAAAAATGTCAGGTTGACGCGATGTAAACAAACCTTATAGGTTATTGAGAGGCTGGGAAAGTGTGTAAAGTCCCGGAAAATCGTGGCGAGGGTGGCACAAGTTCCTGAGCCCGGACGGTCCGGGGGACCCCGCCCTACGCGTGGGAACCCTTCGCGGGCGGGCATCGGGGGTTTTTTCGCGTTTTCGCGAGGTCCTCGTCGAACATTGATACGCGGAAACGCATGTGGCTACGCGATTTTCCCCTATTCCAAACAACACCGTGGCCGCGACGAGCGACCCGCGCGCACGCATAAAATAACGTCCAACGCATCCGCGGGTTGTCGACGATGGGAATTGTCGCGAGGATCCGCTGGTACGGGGGCGAAATCGCGCCCGGATCCCTGGGGTGTCCCGAGACTGGCACTCACCTGCATGGCTCCGTCTACGCGTCGCACCGACGACCCACCAATTTTGTCACCGACGCGCGTCGCGCGAAATCGTGCCTCTCCCCAATCGTAGCACTGTCACGCGTACACGTGCTCGCGATATCAGGCCGCGTTTGGCGCCGCGGGCTCCGACATCACGAGAAACTATCAGAGTGTCGTGCGCTATATGGTCACGGATCCGAGAGGTAGACCGCCATTTTGTGAACCCGACTTGCTTCTTCGCCCTCCCCTCTCCGCGGTTCTCCCGTCATGCAACGCGCGCGCCATCTCGTCGCCCATCGCCCTCACCCTCGCCGCCACCAATCTCGCGCTGCCAAGGCGCCGAGCCGTCGAGATACGGCAGCGGATTGGCCGACAGCCGGGGGGGAGGAGAGACGAGGGGACGCGCGCATCGCATGACTTCACCTGTGTTCGACTGTTCGTGTGCTTGTGTGTGTATGCGCGCGCGCGCGCGCGCGCATTGCACCGGAAAAGCGTTTGTTGGATGAAACGTAAATTTCTCAGGCGAGATACTCGCCTGAGAAATTTACCGCGATGTAAAAACGTCGCGATGAAGGGCGAATCGAGAACCGGCGAAATTCGTCGCGCGATTTTTCTCGCGCGGATCCGAGGGAATCTGATGATCTCGCGCAAGGTCAAACGACACGGACGTCGGATGCGTATCGCGAAACGGAAATCGAACGTCGCCCGTCGTACGGCCATTTTGAGCAGCCGACGATTTTACCCAGAATGCGCGGCGTCGCGTCCCTTTTTCCGATCAACTCGCCGCCGAGCTCTACTTTACGCGCGGCTGTTGGCAGCTGCTGAAAATGGCGCGAGCGACAGCCCGTAAAAATGCCACGTCATCGCAGAAATTCTCGTACTTTCTAAGCGAAAGCGGTTTCCGGAGCGGTTTTAACGGTCGCTTTGAACAAAGGGAAAATTACGTAACACGTAGAAGTTTCGAGAAGCATCATGGCGATTGACGGAGAACCAGTTTCGTTGGATGCGCGAAAGAGAGAGAAAGGGAGAATAGTATAAATTATAAATTTTTTTCCGCGAAACCGAGAAAAACCCGATATTCTAGAGGGGAAAATCGCGCAGTAATAATCGCCTACGTCAGCAAGACGATCTGGCTAGCCGAATCGCGGAGGACCATTTCAAGGACGAATTTCCGCGATCGGAGCAGAAATAGGAGAACGTTTCGCTCGCGCGCGGTACAAAATCGTATCCATACATACCATACAACATGAAAGAAGGAATTTTTTCGAGGGCTCAGGAACTCGCGCTTAACTCTAGCACACATTTGTCGTTAAAAAGCAGGTAGGATGAGTCCACACTAACCGTCGGGCGAATGGATTTGAATGGAGCAGCTCTAGAACGCCAAGCTGGCCGACGTCGCCATGCAAAGTGCGCAAGCGAGGATGATGAGAGCGGAGCGCGGCAGGCTGGTTTTCCATTAGGCGTGTCGGGCAGAGAACGATCAACGAGCCGCGATCGGGAACAGACGGAGACGAAGTACGGACGGGCGCCGCCGTCTTGTAGGGATTTCCGAGCGATCCACGTGTCGCGACGTCGCGAAAACGACGCCGACTGAGCGGCGCGCCACGCCCGTGCCAATGGAAAGCCAACGCAGCCGTCTCGCAGTCGATGCGACTGTCGTATCATGGTGAGAATGAAAGACGAAAAATATTACCTACACGTCCGTGACAACGCCGCGCCGGAAAAGGACGAGATGCCCGAGCTTCCGGTATATGTACGCCGTCGCAGCTCGATCGAGATCTCGATGTGCGCCGCCTGGCGGATTCGAGTTTGGCGGCGGGCTCTTTCAAACGTGCTTTGCACGAAAGACGATTGCTTCCGTGCCGTTCTGAAAATTATATATAGTTTAGATTAGTACATATATTAATAATATATAACGATAATAAAATATATATATATAATAGATTGTAATACGTATAGCAATATTGTTCACATTTAATAATTTTAACGATATAATAAGTTCGGCGGAGAAAATATGCTTTGTGTAAATTATGATATTTAGTTGAATCGGTTTATAATAAACTGACTACTTTCAGATAATTTATCCTTTTTCTTGTCATCAAAAATACAAGAGTTATGAGCAGAAATGTTAAATATTCCCTTTATATATGAAATTAAATTAACTTCTATTTATTATTTTAAAACACTTATAGGAAACCCGTGGAAACGAATGAAAAAATTCGACTGATTTAATAACACGTATAAATCTGGAAGCAAATTAAAATCGATTTGCTAAAACAATTTTTCAAAATATAATTATACATCTCATAATTTTAATGGTATAAACAATTTAGATATATAATTGGTTTTATTTACATAACGCGATATTGTTCCCGATTAACATACTAGTATTATAGGAGGGGACGTAAAATATCGAAATAATTGTGGATTGTGGTTAACAATATATATGTACATTACATAGAGAGACAATTTCAATAGTAACACAAATCATACATAAAAGTGAGGATTATATAGCACTTCGACATACTAGTACTTGTGCTACTTGGTAATCGTTACATATTTTATGCGTATGCCAAGTTTTCTATTTATGAAACGACAACTCAGTCTTATGAACTAATTTAGCTCAAGTTAACAGCATGCCAATACGATGACGAATACCACGAAAGAAAAAAAAAACAATGGAGATAATAATCGCATATTGCCAAAATTCGAGAGATGACAACTTTATTGTTAATGTACCCGTTTTGGATTATGTAAAGACTAAATGGTGTGAAAATGAGATACGGATTTTCATTGAGTATCGATAGTAAGATGCAACTTAAATGCGTTATTCCGGATCTGGCGTTTTTCCCGCGGCGTTCTGCTGTTCCTCCTCTGCTGTCTCCTCCTTCTTCTCTTTGTTTTTCGCGTCGGGTACCCACAAACCACTGTCGACGCAGCGTTTCATGTGATATGTCGCCTCTTCTTCCGGCATCGCGGCTATCGTTTGTTGCAACAAGGGAATATCTTGCATCTCGAAACATTTTTGTAAAGACTAAAATAAATATAAAGGATTAAAAAGAAAATTCCATGACATCAGGTCATATGTCCCGAGGCAATTTTCATTTACCTCTGGAAGACTTTCGAACACTTCGACCGGATCGAGCCCACCGGGACCCAGACGAGCCTGTCTTTCCTCTTCCTCGGCCTCTCTAACCGCATCAGCTACCTTCTCCGCTGCTCTTTTGCGTATTCTGTCTTTAAACGCTCTAAGTTCGTCATCGAAGGAGTTCTTGTACTCTACTTCGGCAATCTGAATGCGACTGAAAAAGGAACCAACACACGCCCGCGGATCAATGTCCAATTGCTTAGATAGCTCCAGTATGTATTGCATACATATGCATTGATGCGCAACATGCTCCATCAAATTATGTTTCTGAAAATACACAATATAGAATCATTATCAACTAGTCATATATAATTGTTATTTCAATTAGTTATATTATTAAGTTTGCCTATTTAAACGCTAGATAATTTAGTGATGAAACAGTCGCCTGTCAAACTTACTTCTTCCATCTCCAAATTGATGCACCAAATGACCAAATAGTTTGCCGTATTCTCACAAACTAAATATGGATGCTCCTGTAAGAATTTCTTGCTGTCGTCGTATCTTTTCAGCATGCCAAATTCTTTCAGCTCCTTCTCATGATCCTTAACGAATTGCTTCATTCGTTTCTCCTTTTCTTCATCGGACAAACTCGCATCGTCGCTCCCCCTTCCAGGTTTCGTATTTATCACAGTTTTCGTAAAACCATCTTGTCCAATAGTATCTATATTCCATGGTGTTAATTTTTCCTTCTTTTCTATTTCCGTCTCCTTTTCCTTAATCTTTTTCTCCTCCTCTTCAAGATCCTGGAGAACTTTTTTCAATGTAGTTAGATCAGCCGAATCTTTATGTTCATTTTCTAATTTGGCTAATTTCTCTTTTGCGTCCTTGAGTTTTTGCAATGTTCTAAAATAACAGATGTTATTAATTAAAAAATTAATTTGATTTTACACATCAAGGAAATATTTTTGATCGTACTCTGTTTTTTTTCTTAAATGTTCCTCCTGCTCTTTCTTGCGCTCTTCCATCCTCTCCAGTCGTGCTTGATGACGCCATCTGAATAAGGATGGTGTATCAATGTTTGGATGTGTATCATCTTCATCATCTGAAATCTAACGATAAAAGTAGCAAAATTTATCAATACAAGAACATTTGAATGTATAAAACCTAAATGTGCAAACATTGTTGCTTTTAATTAATTATTTAAATCGCCAGTAGTAATAAACATATGTAATAAATTGTAAGTCGACCCAACTGGCAAGAGATGGTATTCTATCAATTACTACGTATCAACCATACGGATTGTGGTCCTCCACGTGTAACAAATTTAACATTAATAAATGCCAGTTTTCGTGATGGGAGGGTGTTGGGGGAGAGGGGAGAATCTAATAGATGCTTTAGCATTTATTAATGTTAAATTTGTTACACGTGGAGGACCACAATCCGTATGGTTGATACGTAGTAATTAATAGAATACCATCTCTTGCCAGTCGGGTCGACTTACAATTTATTACATATTGTTGCTTTTGTTCAATGCAAGATCATTTGATCGAAGAAATAAATAAGTCTCAGAAACCAAACTGGCTGACGCCATAAAATAAAAAGTAAAGAAAATTGGCAAAGCTATAAACTAATCATGTGCTCTAATTAGAAAAATTTTTGAAAGGTAAAGATCAGTTTGGTTTCTGAGAAGTTTGGTAACTCGCAGTATTCGACATTCAACAAGTTCTATATCGATATTCTAGAAAATGCTCGATTCTATATTCGCGAGACATAAATTGTATCCTGAATCGGGATAGTCGAATCGGAATTCCGAGCAGTTGACGTTTTGACAGTAACGTGTCATAACGATCTCCGATGTAAGTTACGCGCGACCGGCGAGATCTGATCGCAAGTCTCTTCGAGAACATTCCGGTGGCTCACTGGATCTGGGAAGAGCGCGACCGATGTTATCCTTACTTCGATACTCTTCCATTTGCTGTAATCCACCATCGTAGCGCTCGGATGAACCTGCTGTCAACGAGTCGCTTCTACACGAGGAGTCCGTCAGCTTGGACGATCCCTTCTTTCTTTTCCTTCCTCTGTCCTCTCCTTCCACGGCGAGTGTATTGCGCACGGAAACCGCGGATGCCTCTCTCTCGCTTCCGTTTCTCAATCGCTCTTGCCGGAGTTTGATTGCCGACTGGCCAGACCCTCGAATTCCTGGCCGGCAACTCTAGAGAAAGACGAGAGATGGCGCGTCAGGTATCGATCGATAACTCGTGAAACGTATGCATATCGCAAGGTTTATGTTACACCTTTTACACTTGAAATGAAATAGGTACACAATTACAGGTCAGAGAGAAAAAGAGAGGAAAGATGAAAAGTGCAAGAGGTTCAGCTACAAGGAACAATTTTTGATATTGCGATAAAAAAGAAAAGATCATGACTGAAAAATTCCATAAACGAAAATAAAAAAATTCCTGTAGATATTAAAGAAATTCTCTAACGAAATGAAAGCAAATAAATTATGGATTTATTAAAAGTAAATTAGACGTAAGAGCTTGAAAATTCGCAAGAACACACCCGTCACATTATACATGGCGGGTCGGTTGAAGGAAACGAAACGAGATTTTTAATGAATATTTGGGAACATAATGAACGATTGATTAAATAATTACGCAGTCGACAATACTTTATGTAGGATTGCTTCCAATGACTTAGATCTATTCCTATCGTGTGAGATTAAAAAACAAGTTTTTTTTTGGGTGAGATCTGAGATCTTTAACGTGCCGTCAACCGATAGTGGTTCTTGTGGTTATTTTGGCACAATCTTTCTATTTTTCTTAAATAACCTTCTTGATTTTCTTAATAAAATACCACATAGCCTGTAACAGTTGTTCTCTTATTTCCGAAATCCAATCCGCAATATTGTAGACATTTAAATTAAAAACAAGTTTCAAGTAAATAGGTTATACGTAACGGGTCGGATGACAGTTTGATTGTTTAAATATCTCGCAAGTAATTTACATTGTGAAAAACATGATTGGGATGAGAATGAATGCGTTTAACGACACTGGACTCGGAGAACCTGAACAAGATGCGAATACAGCCCTCATAGAACTCGATAAAGGTACGTTTTTGCCGTTGACTTTTCTAACCTGCACATAAAGAGGTTTGTTTTCTGTTTCTGAACTGGCTGCACTAGTTCAGGAACAGAAAACAAACCTAATATCTCAAACGCAAATATCTAAAAAAAATATTGAATAATTACATTATAAGTAGACATATGCGTGCAGTTTGCTTACTGCATAACAATTTATTTTAATTTTAAATGCGTATGATTGTAGGTTTACGTTCTACCAAGACTGGGGAACAATGCGAAGCTATAGTACGCTTTCCTAGACTATTTGAGAAATATCCCTTCCCAATATTAATAAACTCGTCTCTGTTGAAATTGGCCGAAGTATTTCGCACCGGGAGTAATTTCTTGCGAGTATGGGTTCTAAGAGTGTGTCAGCAGAGCGAGAAGCATCTGGATAAGATCTTGAATGTAGACGAGTTTGTAAGACGCATCTACAGTGTTATACATTCGAACGATCCAGTCGCCAGAGCTCTTACTCTGCGTACATTAGGCAGCGTAGCCGGCATTATTCCCGAAAGGCAACAGGTAACGCATTTAACTGATGTTTAGTAAAAAATAAGACAATTTCTAACTGTACGAAAATAATAAAGCTATCAACTATTATTATGTAAGGTGCACCACAGCATAAGAAGATCCTTGGATTCTCACGATTCAGTTGAAGTAGAAGCTGCAATATACGCTGCCCAAATGTTTGCAGCACAGTCCAAATTATTCGCTGTATCTATGTGCAGTAAGATTTCCGATATGATCAGAGGTCAAGCTACCCCTGCCTCGATGAAGTTGCAGCTTATACCGATTCTACAGTACATGCATCACGATACTTTTACAGCGTCAATGGTATATAGTATTTTGTACAGTTAATGCGCTTTATACATTTTACATGCAGATTTTAGAGGAAATATAATATACGATTATTTTATTGAAGGTAAATGAATTGTGTATGGAACTTCTTGCGAGTTATCCGGCAGCAGAATTTGTCAGAGTCACTCTGAGTGCACTAAGTACCCTAGCTTCTGCAACGTTAATAGATGTGCCACAACAGGTTGCGTTATTATTACGCTATTTGCAAGATGATCCAAGACTGTCTGTTAAACGTCACGCCTTGCATCTTCTGCATAGTTTAGCTAGAAGAGGGGCGCATCTCTGGCCACAGGGTGCTCTTAATAATTTAATTGGTATATGACTTGTAATATATTTTGTCAGACATTTAATATTTGTATGACTGATATAATCAATATCTAATAATTTAGAGAGTACCACGACACTTTTGCAAGATGGTGCAGGAAATACAGATCTTCTCATCCGTACTTTAGACGTAATTGAGGTCAGTTAAATTAATATTAATCACTTTTAACCGCAAAATTTTTTTTATATTGTATATTTATATGTGAACGCGAATTCTTATTGTAATGCAGGTACTTAGCCAAAATGCAGCAACGTGCGATGCAAATATGGAAGAAAATAGTCCCTTATTGCAATTGTGTTTAAATGCGTGTTATTCACCTGATCCGTTTGTCGCAGTAAAAGCAATTACTATACTTTCTCGAGTTGCCTGTTATTGGTATGTATATGTAGTCTTTTTTTTACATACATAGTATACATAGGGTAGATAATTAATGTAGATTATTTTGTTAACAGTTATCAAGAAGGGTTGCCCGCTTATGGTATACAAGATGTCATTTCCTGTCTCGAATCTCTGATTGTATTGCTAGTTTTGGATGACAAACATTTGCATCAGTTAAAAGCCTGCCTACGTTCAACAGTAAAGCTGTGTCAGTCGCAGCCTAATCATTGCGCTATGTTTGTTGATGCTATTGGTTCTACTCTTATCAATGCCAGTGCGGAAAGCGGTCAGAACGAAAAGCAGACGGTTGCACTGTGCGAAGCTTTAGGTGCTATTGGTAGTTTAGGAGAGAATACATTGCTCTCGCTTTTACCAGACATTTTGATCAAGCTTAAACAGACATCTCATGTACATACAAAGGTAAACTTATAATATGTAAGAAGAATTATTTCCTTTATCTAAAAGAATTTAGCTTCTCAATAAATTGATGTTTTCATGAAATTTTATTTTTATTTGAAAAGGTAATGCTTTGTACATTATTATTCCAAATGGTGGCTGGAGGATACGAATGGAATTCAGAATGTTTAGAAGCGGTAGACAATGTCGTGAGAAACGTGGATGGTTGGGCAAAATATCGCATTGCGCGGAGTGCCGCAAGATATGGCCATCATACAATTGCCACTGCAATATTTAAAGGTCTAAAAGAAACTGTAGCATCGGAGCAGCTACATTTTTGGCTGTCCGGTTTAGAATTAGTTACAAAAGCAGAATGCTATCTCATGTACGTATTCTCCGCTGTACCTGCATCCAAGACAATAATACATCATTTTATGTATTCTTCTTTATTTTTCTTTCTTTAACGTATGTATAAAGGAATAAGACGGAAGGCGAAGAAAATATAAGTAAAACCGAGATTGTGGAAAAACTGAATGGCGCGATAGCGCGTTATGCAAGCGCTTGCGCGTCTCTCAAAGCTGCTAGTACTCCGTTACGCAGTTTGCAATTTCCAAGCGAATATTCGAAATTACGTTGTGAATTCTTACAATCCATAGCGCAGTTATTACATTCGTGCATGTAAGTAACAATATAGCAAATTTAATTTCTAAAAAACATCGCGCAAATAAAAATTTTGTTATGTTTTTAGATCTTTATGTACTGCACCACCACCTGCTATAGCCGTCACGGTCGTCATTGCGACGAAAGATGATCTTCAGAGATACGGACGCGTTACGCATCAGGTATAATTATAATTACAAAATGATTTTAATTATACATACGTACAGCTATATTATACGCATATTATTATAGTATATATTATAAATCTTTACAGTTAAGAAAGTCAGCGCAAGATTTGAAAAACTGTGCGGAAAATTATCAGAAGCTATATCAATCAGCGTTTGATGCTGATCCGGGATCGTTGGCGAATATTCGGACGTATCCTTTCACTAAATCAATTTTTATTTGACTATTGTTTATTTAAGAACATTTTCTTGACTATTTACCTTGATTCATCTCGCGTAGATTACAAGAAATATGCCGCTTACTCGCGAACAGCGTGGAACGAGTTAGCGGTGGGCCCGGTATCACAATGTATCAACAGCAGAATGATTCTGTGAATTTCCATTTCGGCGACTCCGTAGAGATGCGGCAATTGGCTCGCTGCTGTGTTGAATTGCGCCGTTTAGCACCATCCTGGGCGGGTAACGACTGCAAGACCGGAGCAATCAGTCATTTGAGAGTTGGTTGTTTGATATCGCAAGTGATGCTACTTGCCGGTGGAACGATGAGATTGCCGATTCCGCGGTATTTCTTCCAAACTCTGCAGACTACTAGCATTAAGCTATCGGTATCACCTCAACCGCGTGTTCTCGGGGAACCTGTGTCTGTGCCGCAAGGTAGTCAATTAGCGCTCAAAGTTGAAGGAGTATTGCGACACGGTCGACGGGCATCTCTCTTCCGTTCCGTCGCTGCCGTGTGCATTTCCATTTCGACAACGCCGCCTTCGAAAATAAATTCCGATCAAAAGGTAAATAAAGCATCTAAAATTACGATCGCATTAATTATTAAAAGTTAAACAATCCATATTATTACATTTTATATATTAAATATTATAAAATATTTCAATATTTAAAAATGAATTAGGGATGAGAAAATTAAAAAGAATACATTCGTGAAACTATTAAATAATATTATTAAATAATATGTATTTGCTTGCAGGATTCTAATGTGAACGAATTGCAACAAACAGTAACACCTCATCGAGATTTCTTTGCTTGCGAGTTTTTACTGTCCTTAGGAATACCTGGATCTACAATTGTACCCCCATGCACAGTTGGTGCAAATACCATCCCGAATAGTGGTGGTCAATATCAAATCACGGCAAGCGCGAGTATACTTGACAAAGACGGCAATGTGTGGAAGTGTGGCCCACGTTCCACTCTACCCGTTAGAGTACACGAAGAACCTGCGAAGAGAAAGTTACCTTAAAGACATGTACTCTGTGGCACGCAATTTGTATTTTATATTTTTATTTAAATAAATTTTAATAAGAACGGATTTTAATAAATTGTTTTTACATGTGACACATCTGACTTTGATTTTAATTTTAGATGGCTGCATTATACATTTGCATTATTATAACAATGTAATTATACTGATGTAATACGTTTCAAACGTATTTTTCATAATTTATTTAATTCTTTGTTTGGAGAGAGAGAGAGAATCTTTTGTTTAAATGAAGCAAATCATTAATTCTTGATACTGAATTTTTGATTAATTATAAACCCATAAATAAAACCTACTTTAAAAAGTGATCTATCCGTATATAAGAATTGAGAATAAAATGATATTTGTAATTTTATTTGTTGTCTAATAAAAGAAATATTCGAAAAATCAGAATAAATATATAATTAAAATATATATTATAGATGCTTGTTAGCATCAGTATTATTAAATTGATTATTAATTTAATATTGTAATATTCTGTAAAGAGCTGCGTTTTAAGACCGATAGTAACGGCGCGCAGTTTATAGAAAAATTACACAATATTATTGGAGCATTAAGATCTGCTATGACCGTCAGTGGCCTATCTCGAATTTTAATTGTTTCAAACATATCGCGGTCTAGTCAATTTTAATGTTTAAAATATATAGTATATGAAATTACTAATAGAATTCTATATATATATATATATATATATATCCTAAAAACCGACATAAATTATGGATAATCTAAAGTGGCCTTGAATAGATCTAAAGTGGACTTAAATGTCCTAAATTTTGAGATCTAAAATAATACGATTCAACGATCTATTCGTAATATCATTCACAATTCTATTTTTGTTTTTCATTATATTATACTATAATTTTTGTTTCGTACTTTTAAAATATCTAAATCTTTTGAAGATATCGAAAAACGAATCTTTTATCTCATTTATTATAATTGCTCATAAATAATTTGTTCGGAGAAGAACATTTGCATTTTGAAGAAGCGCTATTTTTTATGTTTATAAGTTTCGTATTGCACACACAATTTTATATTAATATTCTATGTTTAAAAAGCGTAATTTTTTGTATCTCATTAATCTAAAATTCATTGTGTGCAAATGTAGAAAAACGCGCGCAGGATCCGCCGTGGCATCGAAGTGACGTTAGCCGTCAAGTAGCGAGTGTCGACGTTTGAGTGGACGCGCGGGCGACGACCCATAAAAGGGAGATCGCGAGAGTGGCGGGCGCACAGTCGCGCACCGTCTATCCGCCGGTACGGTACGGAGCGGAGCGGAGCGGAACGCGCAGCGTTATTATCCCATTCCATTTCGACGCCCGGAACTACCCGCGAGAAGCAACAGTTATGCTCTCGAGGACCGTTGCACCGCTGGCCGCCGACCCGCTGCGCTGTTGAACCTCGTTGCGCGTGTGCCCGCGGTAAGTCACAAGCCAGCAACTTTTCAACGGTCTTCAAGACCGTCGCGTTTTCCACTTCGCGCCGCTCGCCCGCGCGAACTTCGCACCGAGATTACGTATTCTTGAACGCTTCGCCGCGCCAGGGGAACGCGCGGTCGCTTTTTAATCTCCGATGGCCGCGCCTGGCGAAGTTTCACTAACGTCGTTTTAAGTCCATCTACATATTTATAATTTGTACAAGTTTTCCCTCGACGAAGGCTGGACGGCGAGAGCCGGGCGCCATTTTTGAAATCGTGCGTAATAAAGAAACAATATTCCGACGAGGTGATATAAATGCTACGAAATATTTCAGGAAGCTAGTCAAGCTATGCATTGAATAATTTTCATTGGGATCGCGTTACTTTGATCGTCGCGTCGCGTGGAAATTTTTCGATCAGATTTGTTGCATGTAATACATCGTTACTTTCGAAACATATTGTCGAGGCGTCTGAAGTTTGGCGCTTACGACGATTCGAATCTCAAGTGATCGAGCCACCGTTTTAACACGATCGATTATTGAATTAATTTTAGTTCGAAAGAGATCTACAATATACTGCAAATCCAAGCGTGTTATTTTAGCTGAAGCTCTTCTTACACATTCTTGCCGTTTTAAATTACGTCATTTAACACGATTAAATGTATTAATTTTTAATTTAATACGAATTTTTCATTTAAACGTGTTAAATGACGTAACTTAAAACGGCAAGGAACATGTAAAAGGAACTTCCCAGTGAGAAATGATTCATCGATCGACATCGAATCGACGTCGAAATCATCGAAATTACATCAAATTTGATGTAATTTCGATGATTTCGACGTCGATTCGATGTCGATTCGATGAATTTCAATTAGTCATTTCTCACTGGGTTTAGTCAAATGTGTCATTTTTAGATGTTTAGGCGTGTAAAAATAACACGCTTGGATTTGCAGTGTAGGCGTCTTCCAACAAGAGACACAAATGACACAGTGAATTATTTCATCCTTGTTTAACATTCGCAAACAACAAAAATAAAATTATTCACCGTGTTACACTGTGTCATCTGTGTTTCTTGTTGGAAAACGCCTATACTGCAAATCCAAGCGTGTTATTTTTACACGCCTAAACATCTAAAAATGACACATTTGAATGAAGTTACTCGATTGTCGCATTGAAAATACCCGCGAACTTCAATTATAACTGGAATATTCAGAAATAATTCAAAAGTGAGGCGCGACAAGGATTTTCGCATATTCGATATTTGCGACCGTGACATTTTAATTCAGGGTGAAAACGGTCAGTGAATCAATTTCTACACAATAGAATAAAATCCAATTTTTATATTTGTTTTATGTGATTATAACATACTTTATTAATTTGTCGTTTAAAAATTATAATATTCCATAATCTGTAATGTGGCATATGTTAGTTCGGTACAGAAAATTCGTCAAACAAGATTGAAAATGAAATATCGCGCACGCGATTTCGAAACATCTTATTATTGATCAAAACGCTCATTTTTGTTCCGCCTTTGAACGAGCTTTTCAATCCGCTTTAGAAAACTCGACAGAAATCTCGGTAGCTTTATTTAACGCAGAACTTGATCGGGAAACGACGAATCGCTTCGTACCAATCTGATAATATCGCACACTTCCATTATTACTTGCTTTCACAAGTAATATTGCACGTTCCACAAGACGCGAAACCACGATTGAGGGGGCACGGGGGGACGGGGAAGGGAACAAGGGTCTTGCAGCCGGGCAAACTGCCGAACTTCGGCTCGAGATTAATTTGCCGGTACCCCGGGGAGCTTCGGAAGCCGCCGGACGCGGCTTCTCGAACGGGAGACCCGGGGAATTGTACGCGGGATCAAATCAAGCACGCGTACCTCGAGTTCGGCAATGGAGTCTCGAAATTGCGTGCGAATCGCTCGGCGGTGCGGTGTAACCGGAAACGGCGCAAGTTCGCGATCCGCGATCGAAACGAGCTGCCTCTCCGCGAAGGAGAGGAGAATCTCTTCCGGCGATCGTCTCTTGTCGTTTTCATCGAGAATCGACTTTGCGCGCTTGGTACCTAATTGAATTCGCCGATCTTTGTACTGTCGAGGGCGAGTTTGACGACACGTAACTGCTACAACTGGATTTCGCTAATATTTCAAGAGACGTTAGTTTAACTCTATTATAGACCACCGTATTATCGAGCGATCGATTAGATGATTATCGGATGATCCCGTTATTGCGCCAAATTAAATATTATTTTTTGTTGTAAATACGTTTCGCCGCAAATAGTATGTCCAGTTAGATTCTGCGAGACAGGACGATCTGATTTATAGTTAAACATTTACTTCGTTAACCAGAAATTTACTTGATCTCGTTATCGGAAAATCCTCCGGGCGCAAATTCCGTTATCGCTGCATTCTAAAGTAATCGTCCTTTAAGGAAAGCAAATTTAGATTTAGTGTTGCGTAAAACGACCGCTACATAGGCATTATAAACGACTTAACGGGCTTGAAAAAAGCGGAAGATAATGAAAAGGAAGCGCTTAGTGTAATTGATTTGTGTACGCGGCAAACTTGACGGGGCTTCTCGGAGAGATTTTGAAGACAATTGAAATCATTCACGTATTATTTTACATCTTTTTTGACATATAACAAAGTATCGGCTGAGAAAGCGCCCTGCCCACATTTATTTGATAATTAAACTTTAACGATCTTACAATTGCGCGTGGCATATAATTAAATTACTATTCTCAGTTAATCACAGAGCGAATGAATTGTGTCACATTATTGTATAATACATCATCTATTATTTTTATTCGTTCTAAAGCGAAGTAAAAAGACCGTTTCTGCATGTCTGCAAGTTTCTGTGAATGTCTCAGCAAAATACGAAGTTAATAAGAATCATTTGAGGTATCCCGCGTGCCCCACGCTAGGGTTTAAGCAGATCTCGCGAATTGCAAGAAAGTCTAATTTCTTGGCGAAATTACTCCCGGTGAAGCTGTCGTATTCGGGGAGGGAATGAGGGGGGCCCGCCACGCGCATCGCCAGACTTAATGCACAATGACTATGCCGTGTCGGTAGCGAGAATGTTGCGGTTAAATCTATATGTAAGCGAGAGAGAGGGAGCGTACGATGTATGCAGAGGCTGCGTGATTCGAACTACTGCTTTCACAGATGGGGAGAGAGAGAGAGAGAGAAAGACAGACGAGATCGTGGAGTAGGTAGTTGTGCTAAATGGTTCGCAAACTAATGTTCAAAATTCGGGCATTGCCGCGAGACCGAGGGAAGATGGGGTGAAAAGGAAACGCAGCGAGCACACGTCTTTCTGAACGGAAAGAGGGAAGCGGATGAAGGCGAGAGTTGTATCAACCGACAAGGCGGTGTATGTGTAGCATTACCTTACCCTAAAATACTTGCCGTACCCCGTTTAGGCCGATCATGAATTATTAAACAGCGTCCTTTCGTCCGTCGCGTCTTTAATTACTCGTCGGAGATCAGAGAAACGCGTAATACAGCGTTGTCTGAACAGACACGAATGAGATAAATCGTCAGTCACAAAGTCGTTCAGGGCTCCAAAAGAGAATATCTCTGAGTCGAAAGATTGTCGGTGTCACATTAATTAAGATCGCATGCGAGTCAGACACTTGCGCAGGTTCGTTCTCCGAGAGAATCTCTTGTGGATACTCCGCGACGCGGATAGGTGCGCCGGGAAATGGAAATAAGATTCTGTCCATTTTTCCATGCATAGAAAGTGTCGTTCTCTTTGTATGCACGCAGAGCAGATATCTTATTTTCCGGCGTGCGATCAGAACACGATTTTCCGGATTGCCCGCACGCATACCGGGTTTTGTCCTCGTGCTCGCACGAGATATGCGATCGATTAGCGTACTTGCGACATAGGAAATAGCTTGCATTGCTTCCTCGATATGAAAAAATAAAGCGAAGATACGATCGAAAGACTAACGATAACATTTATATCATTTAAGAAATTTCGCGAAACTCTGCGACATAAATGTACCGCGTGATTTTTTTATATAAACGAAAGATCACTCTGTCATTTATTACATTTATTTTTCGTATAACTGCGGTGCAATGCTTTAAACTGCCTCACCTGCTACACGGAACACGTTTCCACACTGTAGTAGATCTGAATGAAAATGCGCTACAATGCAGCAGCGTGCTGTACGTCTTTGGTCACTTTATTGTTGGAAGAAGCATGTCCAAGCCGCAGCAGCATTTTGTTGAGAACTCTGCTCGTATATATCGGTATCGGCAAGTTCCGCTCGACAAAACAAATTGCTTATACCGTCAATGGAACTTCGTCGGAAGTGTGTGTTTGGCTACGTATCGATACTTCATATAAACCGTTTGTTTAACTTCCGAAGTAGGGGAGAAAAGCACTCCCTTCCGAGACGATGGGCGGAAAACTGAAAAATTCCTCGAGAGGGAATGGGGGAAGATATGTCGAGATATAGAGATATAGAGACGCGTCTCGCAAAAATCCTGAATAAACAAAGCTCGGTGCCAGGATAAAATAGTTTGTCCTTATCTAACACATATACAGTAATAATGTGCAAATTTTTGTGCAAAGTAACGAAATATTATATACGTATCTTTCCGCGCGTTAAAGACGCATAGTTCTGCATTTTTTAATTCAAATTTTATTGATACTTTTAAACCCAGTTGAAATTCAAGTTACAGAAAACATTATTAGTGAATTAGAATTGCGTGGTATTTTTTTTCTCCGGTATACATTATTCTCCGTATAATAACGTGAAATTTTATTAATAAGGTGAATTATGTTTGCACACAACAAAAGTTACTGTAAAATAAAAATATTTTACGATATTTTTTGACGATGTATAATATCGTGCATAAATAGAAAAATGAAATGTTTCTTGTAAAATCACATTTTTTGTTTGAGATTGCAATCTATTGTTATACATTATGTATAATATTTATACATTATTATATCAGCTATAATATTGCTTATATACATAGAATGCGTATAATATAACAACAGACCACAATCTCAAGCAAGAAATGTGATTCTGCGTAAATTGTAATTCTATTTTCCTAAATAACAGATTTGCCGAGAAGGTAATTGAGATTAAAATTATTTTCAATGCGATTGTAGAAACGCAACGTTGCGAAAAGACAATCAAAAGTTGCGGAACATTGTCAAGAAATAAGCACGAAAAGAATTTAGCAAAGGTTGAGTTAGTGTGCTTCCCGTAATTTAATGTCCAGTTTACGTAAAATGGACACGCGAAAATTATAATCCGTATTATTCTCCGATTCAAATCACTTTTTAAATTTGCGTTTAATGATTACTGTATTTAGGTGATGGATATCACATTTGTATTTTACAAATGTGATTTTGACAATATATTATATGACATGTACTAATTAAGCGCGAATTACTCGTATGAAAATCTATTAATAATGTGCCAAATTTAATTAATGGAATACGTTATACTTATTACGAGTAGGTAACTGTATGGTATTGAAAACTGAATAGATGTTTTGGACGGTGTTAATAAACGACTATTAACGATGCTCAATTTGTTCAATTTTTCGATTTTGCGTAATCTAAACGAAATTTAAATAAATACAAATCTTCAAATTCGTGTTTTTCCAAGCGCCGATCGTATTTTTCTATCGTCGAGGATTTTCGCATCAATTTCCAACAGATAAATTGCTGAAATACACGCGTTAAACATACGCGAGTAGACACGCGTTATTGCATTTTATCGGAAATATGCTTGAAAATTTTCCCCTGAATGGAGATCACAAAAAATGGTAACAACGCATTGGGAGTTTGTCACATTCCTATATGAAAATGATATAGAAATTTATATGCACACATACATGATCCTTTCGAAAGCTTGGAGTTAAGCTACCTTACTTTTCTCATCTCTCCAGCCTCCTTGTAACATTCTTGTCACATTCCTGCCGCGCTTTACATACATACAAGTATCTACGGAGATATTTTCGAAGGTGAAGAAAATATGTAGTTTATGAATAAAATAATAAGATAAGTAGAAAAGATGTTAAATTCTGACATAATAATCCTCCAACTTTCGAGAACAATTAACGACAAATTAGATGTATAAAATAATGCAAATTAAAATTGGATAAAGCACCTTTGCAAGTTATTATCTAGTAATAAGTAATATATTTTTGTACAAATTTTGTATTTGGTGTGATATATAATATTTATCCGATTATCAGCCAGCATTTAACAATAATTTGAGGACGCAGTTAAGACTTACATCTTGCGCGTGCAAATCCTCTCTTCTTCGAAGCAACGCAACAATACATTTCTAAATTCAGAATTTAACCACCTATGTTTATATGAATAATTTTCTTCGCAAAGAGACTTCCGAGCGCCGAAACATTGACCTCTCCTCACGGTTTACCCCGTGCACATTTCGCGAGGGGCAGCAGGCGGGTGCGGAGGTGACGAAAGTGAAGGACAGGGGTAAATGGACGGGTTTCGGGGTAGAGTGGCTTTCCGTTCTCAGTGGAGGCATTTGTTCCGTCGACGCGCAAACGCGCCCGCGCCTCGTAATAAACATGCCGCGCGCCCGCGGCGGGCGGACTGACTGATGATACCGTTCACCGGTAGATCTATGTTATTGGTTACATCTCCCGATACCGATGAGCCATTGAGCACGGAAGCGAGAAAGCATTCGTCGTGCCGAAACGAACGGTAGTAATTACCGCGACCACTCTCCTTCGTACCGTAACTCTTCCCTCCCTAGCTGTGGCCGATCTTTCCGGTTTCACGCACGCTCGCATTTGGAAATGCAAAAGTTATTTCGCATCCCCTTTGCATCCCCTACATATCCCCGCACGTCCCCTTCGCCGAACACGCAAGGATCAGACACGGAAAATCGTCGCGGGGAAGGCACTTCTGTCTATACGGCGTTACGATTTAATTTCGCTGCAAATTACGCGCGTGTGCGTGCGCGTAAAAATGCATAATTTAATCCTATAATTTTATTATAAGGCGCTGAATTTTTTAATGGTTCTAATTAAATGGTATGAAATTGAATTATATAATTTTTGCGTTCTTACGCGGCGCATTTTTGAAATATGTCGCATCCTCCGCTTTCACGTCCGCCGAAAAATGTCGCGCGAAGAGTTACAGATGACTTCTGTCTCTCCTTCTTCCTCTCTTTCTCTCTCACGTTATAGCGAAATATAAATTGCGTAACGCTGTACCGAATGTGCCACGCTATTGACCGATAAACTTGCACTTTACGTAAATGAAAACGTTCGCCGGCGCGCGCGTAGTCCGCAACGTTTTGAGACATTAGTGAGGCATGTATAAATAACGCTTTGATCTTCGTTTATACCATGCGGTACAAAGTGTTGAAACGCGTATTGGATGGTCCCCTCATTCGCGTCGTTTAAATGTTAAATGCGGCTGTTTGACACTAATCCCTTTATTAACGCCGGTCGCATATTCGATATGCAACAGATATCAAAGTAAATCTGAGTCGTTAACATTGAATTATGCATCAAGTGTGTGCATATCAGATCATAAGTATGTTAATTTTTACGTTGTAATGAAATCCCTCACATCGTGAGTTTATAAAATATTCGATATTGCAGTTGACATTTTTCGACCACGATATCATGACGGAAAATTAAAATATTTGCTGAAAACAATGTATATATGATAGAAAACGAATAAATCTCTCGATAATGTCACACGCTTGAATCCAGGATGCGAAAGAACCTAGGAATATCGAAGGGAATTTGCAAAAAGGCACGGACGAAGTCCATTTCCTGGGCAGTGGAGCAACTGCCTCGCATATATCTTTTCTGTCAACTATTTATCTTTGAAATACGTTAGCGAGCGACACCGTAACCACCGCATGATTCGCATTCTCTTTCGAGCAACTTCCACAAGTTGCGTATCGTTCATACGCATCCATATATAGCGTATTATAGCGAGAAATTTATCAGGCGAGCTACAATTCTCGCGTCGCAACGTATACATTTTTATTCTACTTAATTATTATGAACCTACGATCCTAGGCGTAAAATTATTTACGCTATTAATATCTTGTAGAGAAATCTGATTTTGTGCGGAATTTCATGTATTACTAATACTTGTAAAAAAACTGAAATTATAAAAAAAACGTTCACTCGTGACACAATAAATTCGGAGTCGGTGCGAAACGCGAAACACAAATGCGAAACGCAACATCTGCATTCGCAAATATGCCATGTAAAATACTTTGACTATTTGATACGTGTAATTTCAACGTAGCATCAGGTGGCTTCGGCGCTATCACGATAACGCTACTGTGACAATTGAAATTATTATCAGTGTTACCGCATCGTATCGCGTTGTCAGTATATCTGACAGAGTAACAAAATGGCCAATGAAACAAGAGTAAAAACTAATTCCATGTCAGGCGTACAATAGGGTTACGCGCGGGATTTTATCGTGATAACGTCTTTTTTAATTATATTTTCCCCTGCTTGTTAGCAACGAGTGATATCTCATTACGGTCGCGTCAAGTAAGAACTTAATTTTTTTGCGAAAATTTGCATAAGTTTATCCGTCTAAAGCCTCATAGCGGCTTTAGCAAAATCGCTTCGCGTTTAGAGGCAAGATTTAATATCTGCAACGTAATTCATTTGGATTAGGTCGGCGCATTAACAACGGCGTACTCCCGCCCGAGTAATATGCTCGAAACGTCTTCGTGCTAATTAAAATTGTATCGCGTGATGTTTCTTATTATCGCCATAACATAATTAGCGCGATTGCCTCTCGAGGAAGGGGGGGAGGAACGTTATACTGTTGTACGAGCGGTGCACAAAGCGGAATGCGCTTAATCGATATCGCGGACTGCCGAACGAGAGTCGTATAAAAATTACCGCGCGGTAATCCGGTGCGCGGATTTATTTTAATTCATTCCGCCGTAACTAGCTCGCGCCATTCATTCCCGATCACGAATTCGCTCGCGTAGATCGAATCGCACCTTTCTCTCCTGCGCTATCCTCCCCCCGCTCCTTCTTCCCTTCCCTCCTCACTCGTATGCTTTTGACTGTAACGCCAATTCGTCTTTCGAAACGCTGCGAGACGCTTAATGGGATCGTATCTACCGCGCATTTGCTATTACCGCACTAACAAATAGAATAACTCTCGTAATATAACTCGGAGCTTCGCCCATCTCGCTCGTGCATTCCGAACAAAACATGAAATCGTTACAACGATTTGCAGCACACTTCGAAAACAGAGAGCGTGCTCTTCCCCTGCCCGCCCTCGTTCTCCCATACGCAAATCCCTTTCTCTCTCTCGTCCTCCCGCCAAAACCGGAGTAATCCCCCTTCGTACAAACCGATTCAGTTATCCCGTGACGAACTAACGGGTACTCCAGCCTAAATGGATCGATATTTATTCGGGATAGACGATCCGCAAAAGCGGATCTCTCCCTCGGATGTTCGTATCAACGCGAGATGATTTCTTCACCGATTTTCATCGAACATTAAACAGATCGGGATAGAGCAACTCGCACGTCTATCACACCGACAAGTTCCATTCGCGTGATCGATACATTACCGATTAATTATAATTACCTTGGCATATATGGAAAATCTTATGAAATTTCCATTTTATTTCATCATTTGAAAATTGTTATTACATAATAACGAGTTCATTTTCATCACGTAATAATGTTACTCTTCCATACAATAATATATTAAATACATTATTTAATTATTTATCATTTAATTATTCGCCGTTTAATAATACTCAGTGATTTGGGAACCAGTATAAAATCAATATTTTTGCAGCAGTAAAATTAAAGCTAGTGCTGCAAAATATATATTATAGTATTATACATAGGAATAACGTAATGTAATAAATGTAAAATAAACCTGCTTAATTTCTGTTCTTGATTGTTAACTTTATTTTTCAAATACGCGATTGTCCTTTTTTCATATTATTATATACGAGTATATATATCATATATATATATACATATATATATACGAGTTTCTCCCTGGTAACGGTCGCGTGTTGGCAGGAGTGAACCGCAGGAAACGCAGAGAGAAGCGCATTGCATCGCAAAAGGATTCAATGTCTGGCCTCGGGCGCTATCTCCATTATCATAATTTTTTTCGCCAATGATGCCCAACGGACGACGTAACGCGTATGAAGAATACGATGCGTGGCACGGTAGATAACAGAAGGGGGTCGAGCGAGACAGGTAGCCAAAAGGGGGTGCAAGCGGACGGGATAGATACGCGGCGATGAAAAGGGGCACCTGCTGTATCTCTGTGTGTGCACCCAGCCCGCGGGGTGCAACTTAATGAGCTTCCTGTGTTGGTTCCGCTTTTAGCGCGTAACTCGACGTCTCTCGAGCGCTCTCCCTTCCTCTCTTTCTCTCTCTCCGTCCGTCATCATCCTCCGTCGACGTCGCGAGCATCATCACCAGCGCGTATATCTCGGAAAACGATCCGTCCGCAACGTTGGAAGCGGCATTAAGATGCAATCACGGCAAGCCGCGAATTAGCCGGTTGTCCGTCTCGAGAATTCAATTCTCGCGTCATGGATAAATTTATCATGGAGAGTGATTCTTGTCAATTTTGCAAATAATTGCACGAGCTATATCTTGTGCGTGTGACCGAAGATTATCATCGAGATTGGTCTTTTGTCAACTGGAGATGATGTCAAATAAAATTTGTAAATTCAATCCTCAATCATAATTACAGAATAGACCAATATGAAACAAACCGAAAAATAAAAAATTATATTTTTTAAGAGATTAGCATTTGTGTAGCGATAAGGGGAGATCGAGTATTGTATATTATATATTTTTCATGAATAAATATATTAAGGTGTAATTTCTTTCGAAATTGCATCGTGTTTACGCTAGTAAACTAACAACTACAGTCCTTTGATTAGCGAATATTTTCTCCAAGGCGCAATAATTCGTTTAAGATCTAGTTACTACGAGGAAACTTTTCCCTCACCGCTACTTCGTGTGTTACTTTCTCCCTCTCTTTCGATCTGGCATTAGGTTACTCGCGCGAACACCAATTCCTCCGTTCTACCACAATTCCATCGGATCCGCTTTGTGCGGCGTCTGGAGAAGTAACAAATTTTCCAATTCTTCGATTCGTACTCTCTCGCCGCGGAACCGATTGTTCGTTACTCCGCGAACGGATGAAAGTACGGAAATCATGTATCGATCCTTGCCGAGCGCGGGGGTGTTACTCGCACGCCGTTTCTCCTCGTTGCATCGTGTACCCTTCTAATTCCACCGCACACTGCCCGCCAACTCTTCCTCCCTGCACACTTTTATTATCTGCATATCTCGGTCTTATTTCTCGACAGCATTTTTATTCAACTCTAAAACATCACTGTAAATTTTACTCCCGATCTCAAAAGATCTCAAAAGATTATGCGAACATAAATATGATTGCGACAAATCTTGTCTAAACATCAAATTCAGCGAAATAAAATTAGCTGAAATTAATATCCAAAGATTAATTTTAATATTTTCAAAAATATATAAAATATAAGAATATAGAATGTGGAATTAAAAAGATAATCTCAAATTTGGATATTAATTTTCCCATAACGTTATAAATATCAATTTTTTAAATTTTAATAAATTTTAATAAATAAATGTAAAATAATATAATATATTACAAGATATATATATTTTACTGAAATGTTGATTAAAACCTCTGTAAAATTATTCTCCTTTATTCTTGGCTAGATATCGAAGAGTACGACAGATCACGTTTTAATGTAACCACAGCTATATTTTTCGCGAAATTCTTTCGTTCGCCGAGCAAACACTCATCATAGCGAGCGTCACGGCCTATGTGCCTCGTTCTTTTCTCATTCTGCGTTCCTAATTCTTCACGAGAGCTTCGCGAGGTGCCCGTTTTCGCTTCTCTCGCTTCTCTCACTGCAAATCCATCACGCCGTATTACCGAGGGATCAGCGAGACAGACATATATATACACACATAAAACGCCGGCGAGCCACCACTCGACGTTTGAATACCGCCGAACTCTGTTACAGAGTGGCCCTCGTAGTGGAGGGCAACGAGGGGGATGTATTCCCGATGTTGCAAAGTGCTGCGGCGGCGCCAACTTATCGTTGCTAAGCCTCTTTACGAATGTAGCCCTTTTTCTCTTACCCGACTTCCTCGGGTGACCTGATTTATCGTCGGATAATGTTGATCGTTCGCACACGCTGCACTCATTGCGGCCTCGATGTCAAGAATTAAAGTCGCCGACATTCAAATTATAGTGCGGTCGTGTTAAAGAATATTTCGTTACGCAAGTCTATATGAGATTCATGTGTAGATTTATAGATATATTAGAATTTATATCCTAGCTATTTTATAATTGTTATAATAAATCAATTTACTGTAAAAGATATTTTTCATTTTATTCAGCAACAATATATTAAACGGAGGATTGTCATAAATGACTGTCGAGACGAGATTTTCGAGTAGATATTTTCGCGCTAACATCATATCGCGTGACCACCGCATTATGTCAAAGATGCACCCGAGGGCCGTACTCCTCCGCTTGTCTCATTTCCCGTGGCTCGATTTAACATGATTTAGCGGCTGACGGAAGCACGTAAGTGAATATCGCTTCTTTTCTCAGCTGATACTCCGACACTTTTGCCATCCTCTCCGGTACCGATACCCTAAATGCAACCGAGAATCGCGACGGAAGAATCCGCGAGGGAGTACCCTGAGGGAAGCTAAACGGAGGCTGGAGGATGGCGGTAGAGGCGTCTTATATGAGGCCACATCTCGGGGATGCGGAGAGAAAGAGAGATAGAGAGTGTGTATGTGTTAAGATGCCTCCTAACTTCGCAGACAGTTTGAACCACAATCCTCAAGTTCCATCGCGCAGGCGAACTCCCTTCAAAACCTATCCTAACGTTGCGACGGCGACGGCGGCGTTTTGTACTCATCGATAGTCGATCGCTATTTCGCGGCGTCCTTTGCATACCAAGGTGTCACGTTAGGTGTGTAAGCAGCCTAAAGAGAAAGAAAAAATGAGAGAGAAACAAAGAGAGTGAGAAAGAGAGGAAGAGGAAGGGAGGAAGGATGAGAAAAGGAGAAGACCACACGGAAAGAATGGTTTTACTGAAGTATCTAAAAATTTGGTCAGATACAGATCTGAAAATAATTTTGTTAGACCATCAAAAGTAACTCCGTAGAACGCTCAAACATGACGATAATGCTGCAAAAAGTTTTGATATTCCAGCAACTGTTTTGGGCGTCCTACATAATTATTTTGGTGGTCCAACAAAATTATTTTCAGATCTGTATTTGGCTAAATTTTTAGATATTTCAGCAAAACCATTCTTTCCGTGCAGAAAAGCAATTGGAGTTCCTCACGTCGCGTCGTACTCGCACGTCATTATGACGCCTCCTCTCGTGTCGCCTCGAGCGATGGTCAACCGCATATGAATGGCGTGACGTAAGGTGTCTAAGAGGTTTGACAAGTACGTACGACTTACCCCGGTAAAGCGGAAATAGTTGGTAGAAAAACGGTGATGCTCCGACGACCGTGGAAATACATAACGTTTCCAGAACGAAGAGTTATTTTAGATATGACTCGGTTGTTAGAAATGCACTTCTTGGTTAAAAATGCAGTTCTTTGTTAAAAATTTTTTAAAAATTAAATAAGATGAGCGTCTCGTATACTGATTAAAATTAATATTATATTCTTATATATAATAAAAAAAATATTTTTAAAAACTAACAGAAGTATTTCTATATTTTCGGATATAAATTTAAACTGTAAAATATAGACAGCCGTTGCGTGTTCTATATTCGCTAATTAAAGGACAGCGACTATAATTTCTATTGTTCGCATAAACGCGACGCAATCTCGAGACAAATAACGTTTTAATATATTTTTCATTGACGTAATATATAGAATATATAAGAATCGCTCCTTTGCTGAATATTAATCTCTTGAAAGATTCCTCATTTTTTGGTGCTCAATTTTTTGCATCTATTCTGCAATTATAATTTGCGCGATCGAATTTATGGATCCAACATTTTCATTGTGTAAAACCGTGTGCAAAGAGCGACGTATATCACTGTTAACCTCGGGTTTATTCTTTGATGAGCGACACGCTTGTCCGGCAGGAACAAGGCAAAGAACGGCGTTCATAGCACCCATAAAGCCGCGGCGTGGAAAAGACGGTTAAATATTCGTACGTACCATTACGAGCACGCTTGCAGTAAGGAATCTGGTGTGTAATAGTACAATTTACCCTGTCTGGTATATTCTGTAGAACGCAGGTATCACTGGTACGACTTGTTACGGTTTGTTCGGCAGACGACACGAACACCGAGCGAAGATGTCCGGCTGACAAAAAAGTTAGATAGTAGGAGATAGTAAATTAAGTTTAGCAGTAGAAGGATGGTGAGAGGGAACGGAGAGGGCGGCTGTGACTCCGAGAAAGCTGGTGAAGGCAGACGGACATATAACTTCTTTTACAGAAACTTCAGCGGCAATCCCTTGTAACATAATTAGTAAAATAACTCGCGCGACGATATCGTGAGAGAATATTTATTTTAAGCTCGGTGGGAGGGGAGGAAAGGAAAGTTCGTCGACAAGTTTGCTCGAGCGTGGAGAGAAATTTAGAGATCGTGGGTTTGACAGCGGCTTATATTCAGGGTAAGAAGGAAAATCTATCCGAACGGAACATTTTTTGCGGTACGCACGATCTCGTGGTTTTATTACGTTTCGTAACGACATGACATTATCGAGATTTGTTTTAATCCTTGAATTTTTCGCGATATTTGTTAGCCGACCTTTCAGCGTATTTCATTCGATGGTAGTAATGCACTATGGAGCAAGTGCGGTTGCATTCGTTCACTGGCAGTCACATTAATACTTTTTGCACAATACGTCTTTTTTTACAACTGCGGAACTACTATGCATACGCATAATTTCATGAGCATTGCATTGAACAGCGAATTTTATTATATTTTCTTCGAAATATGTCGCTATCGATCTAAGTTACAAAAAAGTGATATATATTTGATAATAGACAAAATAGAAATGTGAATCGATCCGCAATTAAATAACGTAAATACGAGAAACATTATTCTCAAATATTTCAGTTGTTTTTTGTTACAATGAGACGTACTCTTATCTATTAACAACGTTGTCAAAATCCCGTTTGTCATTATAATCAGTTTTCATTATTGTCATATTTGTGGGACGTAAAAGCAAATTTGATTTTTGTGTATCGAAACAAATTTATTTACCAATTAGATTGGTATTTCATAATTTTTTTTGCACAGACATTCTCTCGTGTTGTTCTTCTTTTAAAAGTTTATAAGCAAATGTGAGAAATGAGGTAAAACAGGAATTAAGCATTATTGAATTATCACATTATTTATCGATAGGATATATTCAGCTTCATATATGTCTCGCGCTATGTGTGCCATGACATATTTCTATTTTCTTACCGTTAAATGCTTTTATTATTTAATAACCACCACGATGATCCTATGCATACTTCTATTATAAGTTGTATCAGTAAAGAGACATTATAATTATCCTCGTAATTATATAACAGGTCCTATAATCGGTAGTATAATGCATAGTTTTAACGAAGAAATTTAATATGCCGCGATGTGCCAGTTCAGCTGTTACAGTATTACGGCGAATGTGTGGTGTGGTTATTGTACAGAACTTTGCCAGAGAGAGGGAGAGAAAGAGACATGGAATTCGATCTCATAAATGTATGGAATCAGTCGCGTGATTCATTATCTAATTATCAAGACGCGAAGAAATGAATATTTTTTGTTAACTTCTTCACACAATTTCTAGTAAAGTAAAGGGAATTTAACTGTAAAGACAAAAGATAAAAGAAAAGAGACATCTCTACGTCATTTTTGAGGAGTTGTGGACTTCTCTCGTATACGGAAAGAATGGTTTTGCTGAAATATAAAAAAATTTGGCCAGATACAGATCTGAAAAATAATTTTGTTAGGTCATCAAAATAATTATGTAGGACGCCTAAAATAGTTGCTAGAATATCAAAACTTTTGCAGCATTATCATTATGTTGGAGTATCCTACATAATTACTTTCGATGGTCTAACAAAATTATTTTCAGATCTGTGTCTGGCCAAATTTTTAGATACTTCAGCAAAACCGTTCTTTCCGTGTAAAGCTGAGTCGAAAGATACGGTGAATCACAAGATTTATGTACGTTAAACTTTTTTGCAACTTATACCATCGACAAGCGCGTATTAAGCAGTGATAAGCCAGCGCGGTTAGCGAAAATCCCTCGAGTCACCTTGAGAACCTCCGTCACGGCGCGGCACCTTATCAATAAGCAATCGCTATTTCCGCGTTCTCTTCGGTCGCGTTAACGAAAGTTTCGATCGACCGATCGCTTTACGAGGGAGAGAGAGAGAGGGAGGGAGGGGAAAGAGAGAGAGAGAGAGAAGTAGCGGAAACTGCAGTTGCACTTTCTCAGATCAAGTAGAGCGAGCAAATGAATATGCTAGGGAAGTTTCGTTATCCACGTCTCTCCATATTCGAGGGCGAAATTTTATTGGAAGGAGAAAGCTCTTTTTTTTTCAATAAAGTGATATACATTACCTTTGATGGGAAAAGGAGTCGATAAATCTCCTATTCACGGACGTCGAAGGAATGATTGATCAAATTTCTTTGTTGCGAAACCATTCCGGCGGATGATTTAAGGAATGCATTTATCATTGTTTCACTCGCGTTTCGGGATACCAATGGGTATCTTTAAAATTAGCGATTGAAATCGGATATTTGTAATTAATCGAAACCGGCATTGCCGAGCTCTGCTGTAATTTGAATACTCGACAATTCGGAAAATTAAATCCTGTATTTTTGTGTAGAAATGATTTTATTTAAATGTTATTTGATATAGTGAGGGTAGGGAGTTTTGTGTCATTTAATATTATTTTATCACGCGATATCTGTTATCAGAAGTGTGTGCCTCGTAGAGGTATGCCTACTCGCTAAATCCAATGTTTCACATAGCGGCGTAATATGAGGATTATCTTAGAACCGTAATCCTTAGTGAGCGCATTATCAGCGATTGGCGTATTCATGTCGTATCTCACTTGATTTCCTGTCTGATACTTGATTTCCTAGGTAGCTTAAATACAAGGTTTAGCCTCGGCAAACGCGGCGTGTGAATTACCCTAATGGACGTACGTATAACGCAATAGCAGACAGGTTTAGTATTGCCTGTCGAAAGATAATCAGATCGGATTGGCATGGATTATCAAATTAAGTAGATTATCTTATCACATTCACGATACTAAAAAGTACGCGCGATGTAAGGAATTTACGCAAAGTGTGCAACGCATACGAAAAGAGAAAACGAATTTTGTATATTAAATACTATAATAACAAATAATGATTGAAAGACATTAATTCAATGGTTATTAGCGATTAGGATTTTTAAAAAATAGAAAGGATCTCAGAAGCGTCGTGAAAGTACATGAAAATATGAAAATTATTAGACAGATTTTTCCACATTTATTTTCCTAAAGTGTGACTTTCATGGAAGTAAAGAATTATTATGATAAGGATTTGTTATTAAAAAATCAAAAGCAACGAAATTTTGAATAGTTTAATAATATTCATATTTTCATGTATTTTCGCTACGTTCGAGATTTGATTTTTTTGAATATAATACTGAATATAATAATTTTGAATAAATTTTCCGCAACTGAGACTCCAAAATTTGCAATTGTTAGTCGGTTGATCTAGTTTCAATGAAAAATTGTATCTTGGAGGACGTATAAAGAAGCTCTTATAATTAACCGAAGATAAAAGCTACTTGCGCAAAATAAACTAGTATATGTCTTATGGTGGTTATCAAGATCATGTTAAATTCTGGCGGGTGGGTTGAAATTCAACGAAGGGTGATCTCCTCGCAGCGAAGATGTCTGGATATTTGCTTTTCCTTGCGGTGGGATATCGAAAGAAACAGACCAACAGTAGACTCGCTCGAGAAGATTAGCTGTATGCAAAGGGGGGCACTGAGGAGCACGCTGGCGAGAGGAGAAGAGTGTTCGCTAAGTGCACGTGAGAATTGCGTTGAGAAATTGCAAAGCGTGTAACACGACTACCGTGGTGAGAAAACGGAAGTCAAAATAAAAGGAACCGCTGGAAACGCGTAAGTAATAGCTTCGCCAGCAGACCTGATAAAACGAACGGATAGCCGATGCCGCCGTGGCAGCTTTTATTTTCCTTTCACGCGCCTCAGGAATCGATTGCAGTAAAACACGAGAGAAAAACAGAAACGAGATTGGGAAATACAGCGAAAAGCAGAAGAAGCGAGAAGTGAAAGTTACCTTTTGTTTCTCGCGAGTTTTCCTTGCGTTTCCTTCTAGATCGGAAACATCTCGCTGTTGCTAATATTCTTACTTTAATTCGACAGAAATAGGATTGGGGAGAGATTTATGTAAAATCCAATAGGTTCTCTGTAATTTTTACCTGTGTAAAGTTAGCCTCCAATGTTGAAAAATAAAAAATTTTCTTTTTGCAAACGTTTGCCCATTGTTTGCTCATGAATGCCTTGTTGGAATTTTTGTTTACCCCTCTAGTTAAAAAATTATAAGCAATTCAATTTGGGGGGGGGGGCAACTTCACACTGGCCCTCCAATGTTGAAAAATCAAAAATTTTTTTTTTGCAAACGTTTGCCCATCGATTTTTTAACATTGGGGTGTCAGTGTGAAGTTTGCCCCCCCCCCACAAATTGAATTGCATATAACTTTTGAACTAGAGGGGGGCAAACAAAAATTCCAACGGGGCATTCGTGGGCAAACGATGGGCAAACGTTTGCAAAAAGAAAATTTTTGATTTTTCGACATTGGGAACCTAACTTCACACAGGTGTAATTTTTTATACTGGTAACCAGGCAGCAGATATAAGTAATATATGAATATTTTATTTATTTTATTTAAAGAAAAACTCGTGCGCGTCGGATTGTAAATTGCCAATGTAAAGGAATATTTCAGCTTTAAGTATTTCCGCGAACGACTATGTAGTTTCTCACGTGTGCACTTATACACGCGCAACGCGAACATTTTCACTACGTAAATCTAATAACGCAAGCACGTATCGACTTTCCAATTATCAACTTCCTTCATACTTCGAGAACTACCGAAATAGTATCAAGTTTCTTCAAAACTTATACAGTTAAATCATAGAATATTTTTACGTAGAATATTTTTTCTTAGCTCTTTCTTTCATGTCTTTTTTGGTAAAACTTCGCATAAAATTTCACATACAAATGAGAATTATGTATTTAGAATATGTGTTATTTTAATAATTCTATAACCTAATTTAAATCCTATAATCGATAAACCGATACGATTATTCTTGCAGTTATCTGGCTAAATATTTTCAAAGTTGACGTTTTACCCCGTACGCGCATATAATCGGAAAATTTCAAAATCTGATAAAAATATCGGTAGATAATACGGTATGAAATGTGTGACAAATGAATTAATTTTCATAATATTCAATTAATTATGCTGCGAATGGTCGTTTTAATTACATTGTATTGCGCGCACGCCTCCTAAGCACGTGCTCTCAAATAAATTACATCCAGGTCCATAATTTTCAATCTATCAGACGTTAACGGGCACGCTTGATTATTCATCGGAAGGAAATAGTTGAATGTGCTTGCGCGCATAGTGGAACGATAGGTAACTGCATCGTTGAAGTCAAAGGCGCTTTTGATATCCTGACCACTGATCGGCCCTTCAAAGGGATATTCGACGTTTATCGTCCTTTCCCGTAATACGTGATTCTACTTTCGCATTTATGACGATCTCCTCATGCATGCTAACGTGCATCTGTCTCGCGATGCAAGGTTTTTACAGGATTCGGTGTTGTAATATTGCAGTGTCACTGACGGATATTAAATCGGAATATTCGCGAAAATTTTGTTTTCATTACCTTAAATAGGTCTGAATATTTATAATTGTTGCTTGAATGTCGTTCCGAAAATGTATCGAATGAAACATTCAGAATGAAGTTTCTATAGGGTATTTATAGCTATTATACGAATCTCATGTTAAAAAGCGTATCAAGTAAGATACTAAAATAAAGTTTCATATCTTGAACACAGACGATTCAATAGTTAGGTTTTAATAAAAGAATAGTTGTTGCCCGTCCATAAAATAATTATAAATAATTATTTCTACAAATAACGAATAAAATGAAAAATAACAATTTACTCCCCAGAGTTGCTCCGTCGTTGCCTGATGCCTTATCTAGCGTTTCCTTCTGCTCCTTCTTCTTCTCTCTTTATTCGTTGCACTTGCACAAAGTAACACTCGCAAAAATGCGGTTAATTATAATTGCGTATACTAATTGCATATACTAATCATCAAAACAGAATAATCGCACGACACTTTACATGGCACTCCCGATGTTAATCGCGTGCGACACGCACTTTACTATCGTACATTGCGAGAGTCACGAGGAGTCGCATTGTATCGATTATGTACTGATAATTATATATAATTTAAAGTTAAATTAATAAAATTACGATTAAAGAAGAAACGAAATATTTAACGTATATGTATTTCATGATAAAAACTATTTAATATTTTGTGTCGGCGAGATTGACGGTTAAGCCAATGGCACAAACAAAAACGTAAGCAGTAAGACGTAAGCAGTAAGGAAATCAACATTTTTTTTATTTGCCACTGCTTACGTTATTGCCTTACTGCTTGATTGTGATTGGTCGATTTACTTACGGCTTACGTTTTACTGCTTACGTTTTTCTGTGCCATGGCCTTTATATACGCAGCGTCGTGTTTTGTATAGCGCGGTCACAAGATTACTACGCAATATTGTCATTTACGCGACGAACCTCTAGTCGACTGGACATTCCCTGTGCTACCGTATATTATCAAAACGCAATCGCACTAAGTATCACAAACCGCCAGCGAACATTGATAACTGTCGGTCAGTGCAATTAATTAACTCTTGCGATTAACGACCTATGGAGGCAGCGGCTATTTGTCGAAGCAAATATTTCGTGCAATTTATTCGTTTGGCATTAAAGCGATTCGGGTTGAGAGTTATAACTTATTGTTTCGTGATATTTATTTCAGGCTATAATTTTTACTTTAAAGATGCTTAAAATCGTATATCTATATCTCGCGTCGCGCTTTGAAATGTTCGTCGACATAAATGTAATTTGTCGATCGTCTTCATATTGAGAATGCAGAATAATAGTCAAATCGAGTAATTTGAATAATGAAAAGCCGTGATATTCCAATCATTTATTAATAATACGTGTATGTCGTTGAATTTATGCGTTCGAAATGTATTACGTGTACAATGCTATACATATTTCAATTGTACATTTTCGGATAATCTATCGTCCTTAATTAGCCAAAACTTTATTAATTGAATCGTATCACACGATATTAGGATTGTCGATATTATTTTCCAATTTTTTGATCATTAAAATGCTTGTACTAGATGGATCGATAATTAATGTCTACAATTAACCATAATTGACTGCAACGACTAATGACTACAATTCAAATTAATCATCAATACATGATTGTAATGAATTCGATATTTTAGTATTTATCAATCGCGTATAACATAAATTCGACGGTACATTGGTGATTTATTAAAAGCCTCCGCCATTCGAGATTCGTGTGTTGCGTTAGTTTGCGAAACGTCGTGAATCATAATCTTCTTTCGCATTATTTTTGCGTATCAATAGAATAAAATATTATCGTGTGCATTTAATATCGGGAGTATCGCATTATAAAATATAATGCGATTATCGTGTTTAGAATTATCGTAATATGCTAGTGACTAGTGTATACACGATTGTGATTAATCGTGATTTCGCGAGTGTTGTGTGAGTGTTATAGGAGAAGAACAAGGAGAAGGAACAAAGAAACAGGAGAAAAGGAGACCTGGAAAAGCGATAGTGGAGCAACTATATAGAGTAACTTATTATTATATTATTTTATTCATCAAATCGCGAAATTGTTTTCATTATTCTGCGCAATGTTATGATTATTTTTTTAATAAAGGTTCTTAGGCGTTGCTATATAGTTTCTACATTTATTTTTATTTCATAATTCAAAACGTAATTTATAATATTCCGCATATCATAATGTGAGAAAGAGTGATTAATTAAATTTTTTTTTAATTTGAAAGGCGTAATGGATCTGTAAAAATTATGTCAAATATGTATAAAATATACATATATATAAAATTAAGAACATAAATAGATAAATAATATATTTCATAAATCCATTGTCTTAGAATGGATGAGCTAGAACAGATTAGTAATAATAATTTTATTTTGGAATGCGTATTGTCATATTGTTTTATTCGTGAAGATGCACAAACATATAGAACTCATTACATTGATGCATAATTTATTGTCACATTTTGGTAACTTACTATAGGACAGAATTTAATCCCGAGATGCACCAGAGTATCTCGTCACCTGAAGTTTATAGATCAAATTTGCAAATGTTTACAAGCATTCTATATATAGACAAGATTTTCGAGAAATTGAGAACGTGAAGAGATATGATATATTAATAATCTTGGGACAATTTGTGTTAAACTACACTTATAGTTTATAGCTTACATAAATAGAGGAAAAGAAATAAAAGAAAAAAATTAAAAAAACTATACCTATTAAATAAAATACTGATTTTAGAAATTTTAGAATATTTTATTAAAATTTTTTTACGATGTTCATGCGTGATAAAAGTTGTTACGACAAGATAATTTTTGTATGATTTGTGTAAAGAAAAAATAAATTAACATTTATAAAATACGGTAAAGTAAATTTTTAATATTTAGATACGTTATTTTTTATTTTCTCTTCTTTCACATTTTTGAAATAGAATTTAAAGACTGCTTTCGAGTGCCCTATATTTTTTTTCAAGATTAAATAGATATAACAGAGAAAACGGTATTCAAAGATTATTTCTCTCACTATGCGTATCACAAACATAAATAAAAAATAGAAAAGTACATTTCAATCGCATAGCGTATTCTGATTTTAATAAAAAAAGGAACATATAGATAACGATTATTATTATATATTTTTTTATAATGCGTCAATTTTATCCTAATCTTTTATAGCTTTTCAATTTTTATTTATTAATAATTTGACTTTATCGATTGTGTTACCTAAAAGAAAGTAAAAAAACATGAGATCTAAACGGTCTATTTCATCGCGTGTGTAATATTGCGGAGTGTTCCGCAACAATTGTACAATACTTTAATGACACAAGTTTCACGCGAGTAATCGTTTCGTTTCTTACAATCAACTGAGTACACTCTAAGTTGATTTCTGATCAAAATGTGACTGTTGAATCTTTCGCATCTCAAGAATAGGAAACTTTATTTCGAGTATCTCACTGGATGTGTTTTTGAGACGAGATTCATGTAACGACTATAAATGCTTACCTAAAATCTACTTTAGACAATAATTTACGTCTAAATTCAGTATAGAATTCTATTTATAATTTTAGATACCGTGTAATACGAATAACATTTGGAGGATCAAATACACACACATACAAAAAATATATACGTATGACAAAATACACAGGCATATAAAATTACAAATTCTATCTTGATATTTGACATTAATTATGGATCGTTTAAAGTGAATTTTAATAATAGGTAATTTAATAGTCGTCCGACTCTATATTTAATTGATACGAGATTAAAAACCTATTGATATGTATTCATACATTCTTCAAGAATTCGAGAAATTGAACTCAAGTTATGATTTTCGTAAACGCAAGATGAATAAATTTAAAATAAATTTTATCTGGGCTCCTCAGTTGAATCATGATTACAACTATGACGTAACGAATATCAAACTGATCTGTTTATTAAATCGTGTCATGTCTCAAAATTAATTTTATCTGAGTTCTTCAGCTGAAATTGTAAACGCGAGCCCTAAACACGTACTCGACGAAATTTTTAGCGAAAGCGATCAGAGCAAGACCGGCCGAAGTCATAAAGGGCGAGCTTTGGTGTGAGCGAAATTTTCATTTGACCATCGAGCTGCGGTCGTTACATGCGTAACGTACGTACGTATGTACATGTAGTACACGCATCCGCGCGCACGTGTGCCCCAGCCCCCGAGATGCGGAGTGTGCGTATCGCGAGAGGGTGCGGAGAAGAGGGTGTACCTCCGCTGCCATCCGAGAGTATTATTGCGATGCTGGCCGGTCGGCGACGGGCAAACGGGGGATATATCAGCGGGTTGGCGTTTATGTGGCGACCAACTGTCGAGTTAATATTCACGCGATTCGGAGCTGACTCTCTTCTCCCCTCGCCCTCCTCCTCCATCGTTCCGTATCCTCGTTTCGAGCACGCGTCGACGACGTCGCGAAATTCTCGATTTCGACCTCGATCTCCCTCCTCTCTCGCCCCTGAAACCGGTTGCCACGCCGTAACAACCCCTCTTGCGCATATCCTCTCGCGCGAAATTTAGTACGTTATGTTGGTGAAAATTCTAATTACGACTGTTTTCCCACAGATCGTACAATTAGATTTGTAAAGTAACAGATAAGACTAAATTATTACATCGTATCTACTATTTTTTAATCGATAAAATTTCTGGCCTTTGAACTTTTAAATATATTTCTTTAATTTTCGCCGATTTTTTTAGTTTTTATATTATCATGTTTTCTGGCCAGTTGATTTGTTTATGTTATTTTGATCTTTAGTGGGGAGAGTGTACACAGCTTTTCTGCCTTTGATCTCGTAGCTTACTGGTTCTTATTTGTAAATTAATATATCGCAAATTTTAATAAAAATATGTATTAAAAAATAATTTTCCCTTTTGTTTTAAATGTCTGTATATCAACAGTTTTCCTTTCTCGTTTTTTTTTAAATTTATGTTACCTATTCTTCATATTTTCATATTTGTAAATTATTGTTTATTGATGTAAAAGAGAAATTGCATGGCTGAAAATCACGGTAATATTCAAAACGTTCTGACCTAAAGTTAATTGTTTTTATAAAAGGATTTTCTGTACATCGATTCGTACTGGTCTTACCTATATTTAAATTAATTTTAAATCAATGAACTGTAAGCTTTACTGTAATAATGATACTGTAAATAAATTATTTCATATTCAAAGCTATAAAAATTAGTACTTTAAATAATAATATATAACAAATAAAAAATATTAAATAAAAACCTTCAGTCTGAGTCTAATACTGTTACTTATTGTTAGTTCGTTTAACATGTTTAACACAGTGCTCTACTTTAACGTATTTCGCGTTTTTTGTTGCAGTACGTATGGCGTATGGCTTACCCTATGGCATGGCATCGCGGAACTTCGCACTGTGCGCCCTTATTGTCGCCTTCCTCCACACCAGTTTCGGTAAGAGTCGAATATACCACGTCGATAAGGTAAGTATTTCCGTGACGCGCGGATCCTTGCGAGAGACAGGAAAAAAAGAGAGAATCGTCCGGGAGAGTTGCGAGGAGAAGCAAAAGTTACAAGTTTTTAATCCGCACGAAATGACAGAATTCCCTCCTTTCCTTCTACACAGGAATCATCGCGACTGGTATCGTACCCGTTACTTTTGCGCCGTCTTTCTTTGCTCCAGTTACGATAAGAATCAAATAGAATCCTTCTCCGAAGACGTCGCTATCGGTAGCCTTTCGCATTTCCGCGAGAGCTTAAAAAGAATCCCCGCTTAAAAAGAAGCAGGAATTGCAAAGTGGCACGGGCCGCCAACTTCTCTCCCGCTTCGGGAAACGAAACACGCTCGCGTTCTGTATCGTTACACTTATTTATTTAGTACCGCTGTTCGTTTATCGCACTGTAAATTACGAAATTCTTTTGGAACAATTATATTTAATCCTAAACTTACAGATATTTATGTATGCCTAAAATGATATTAGAATTCAAAACATGAAGAGTTTAACATGATCATTTGATAGAGTTTACGAATGAGTTTACGGATTTTTATAGAATAAAAAATAATTGCGATAAGAGAATGTAAAAAATATATCAATATAATTTACATAGATCTTGAAAATTTCGATCTCCTTATTATTCAAGGTTTATCGAGACTCGTCTTTAATTCAAAGCGATGTTCGGTCGATTTCTCATTACACAGCAGGTGCAAATCACAATGCATAGATCGTCGAGCACTCGACTCGCATGTGCGGATCAACAAAAATATTACCTGGTCTTCGGGGTAGCCTTTCCACGCGATAGATCATGATAGATGATGATTACTCCACAAGTCAGCGAACTTTCGCCCGGCCGTGTTCCACGTGATTAATAAACACTCCGTTTCTCGCGAAACTTTCTCCCCTTTCCTTCGCGCTCGCGTGATCGCCTCGCGCTAAGTTAACCGAAAAGGATACCGAAAAGGAAGAATATATCTCCTTTTTTTATTTCACCTATTAGATTTCATTCCGTTATTGCGAGAATGATCAACGTGCGACCGCCTTGCGTGAAACGTAACGTCACATCGAATTGGCATCCGCCACGCGAGAACACGAGGGGTGAATATCGTGACGTGCGAAAGTTACGGGATTCGACGCGGTTAATCAACACCCCATTATGCGGCGCACTGACTGTCCTGCGTGTTGCAAATATGCGAATAAACCATTTCAGAAGATTTATATGATAATAATAAAGTAAAAAGCATATTAAGAAATTATGAAATGTTATAATCAATATATATTCGTATGCAATAATGAATCAAGAAGTACAAGCCAATTTTTATGTCATATTAAGACGATGAAATGTGTGCAATCCCCCTAAAAATTAATTTTCATTAGAAATTAACGTTCTTTGGGTCACGCTTCATACGGGGCGGACACCAGCGGTATAATCACGAACGCGACGCACCGAAAGAATTATGATTATCGCACGGTGACATGGTCGCTCGTTACATGCACAAGTAACGCGGCGATCTAGATTAAATTTTGCTCGCGCGGCGCAAAAAGGTGATGGGCACTCTCGTATTTGAGGTTCCCCGAAATTTCTCTAATGCGCCCTCCATACATCATATTCGTAACGGCGGCGTATCGACGGCAAGTTGGCCGCGCGGTGGGCTAATTAAGGATTAACTTCGCTGATCGTTTTAGCCGTAATCGCTGGCGCATAATCGTTAATTGCATAATTCAGGACAAACGCCGCCCAAGTCCGAGGTCCTGCCCGAATTTCTGGCGCTCCTGGAAAATCACACGGTCACTCAAGGTCGCGACGTCTCCTTCACCTGCGTCGTTAATCATCTCCAGTCTTATAAGGTAAATGTACTCGTGCTGCTTGCGCGCGTGTTGTAATTAGCTAGTCGATTAGGGCCACCGCTCGAAATAGTAAGTAGTGTGGCCTAGATCGTATTTTCGCTTAATATACCGGATGTAGCCTAGACGGATTGTATTGTCGAATAATTGCGATGTAACCACGTGGAACTATACTACTCCACCGCTCAATTATTAAGCGAGTATTACCAGCACATGTTTCGGTAACGGTCATTCGAAACACTCGATTGAGAAACAATGCACTGCCAAGTGCTTTAAATTGGTGAACGTTAATCCTGTGGCAAGGAAGAAGCACAAGGACAATGAGCGGTTAATAATATATTAATAATGAGAAATATTAATAGCAAAAGAGGACCGAAATATTTCCATATTTTATTACAATCATTAAACTCCTTCGTATTAATTCTTCGTCTCTTAAACAAGATTTATGTTAGAGTATAAGATTTAAGAAAATTTTAAATTATATTTTTCTAAGTTTAATTTGTGCAAACCTATTTTTTATTCGTCGAAATGTCAATTTTGCCGAACACGATCGCGTTATATTAGTTTTTATGTTACGTTACGTTACGTTATAACAGGAAAGAACAATTTACACGTACAGAGATAACTTAGCTCTCGTAAAAATGTCAGATGTGTACGATCCGTCGACTTTTTCGATCGTTTCTTGAATTCCTAAGGGAGAAGCCGCGAGCGACGCTACAAATGTCAAGATGTTTTCCTTGAATCTGCATAGTGAAACAATGCAAATCAAGCGAAACCATCGAGTATTTGCTGCATCTTCCAACGACAGAAAGACAAAACAGGAAGAACGTATATCGAAACAACGAAGTACATCGCTTTCGTATCAGCTAAGCTATCTATTCCGATCGATCTTACCCCCCATACTGCTTTCTCTATCCGCAATATTTTTATACTGAAATTATTATTGTAGATACGCGAAGATCGGATATTAGGAAAGTCGTACGAAACGAAAATTCAATTATAAACGCGCGTGTCTTTTCAAATCTAATTTTGCAAATATACACAAAATAAACTGACTAAATGAGAATCGAATGTTAATGACAAATTTAGTGATTCATGAATTTGGAATCGATTTTTTCTTAGCATTATCATTTATCATCACTCTTTAACTTTCATCTTTAAATCTCTGCAATTAAAGCTCAGATTGAGATTCTGTTAAAGCAGACTTAAAATTAGCTGAATAATTCAAATTTCTTGTCTATTTGCTCTTTTAAACCTTGATTACTCGCGAAAAGCCCTTTATTTTCGATCGTTGATTACTCGAAAACTACCTTGAAATTTTTATTGAAGGAAACCTCGCCTCCAAATAGGCTGATTCTATATTCGCCGCGTTTGTTCTGAAGCGCCTCGAGAATATTTATATGTTTATTTTATCGGACGCTCAATTTTTATTAGCAATTTAGCTGCTATGTCGACAATTCGCTTGTTTTTCGCAATTGTTGCCCCGTGTCAACATTGACCGCGATTTAACGCGGAAACGTTCGTTCTTCGTGTATCTACAGTCGCTGACTTGTGTACGTGCGTTTGTGAGGGAAGCGTTCGGTACGCGCCAGAATCCAGGGAATCTCTTCTAGGACGGACCCTGGTCGCGAGTAATTCACTTTCAAGAAGAAGTCCAAGTTTTGATTGCGTGCTCAGATCGCGACAATCGTTTCTATCGCGTTTCTAACGCCGTTAGAGCGTGTTCGTGGAGATGCTCGCCGCCGTCTTGTCGCTCGCGGCTGTGCCGAAGGGCTCTTCTCTTCCTCTCTCTCACCGGAAAGAGAAAGGAAACGACTGAAGAAAGGACATAAATCAGATCCGCTAATATAGCGTCGCTGAATAGCCCTGATTTTTGCCGCCGTGCTTCTCCTCCTTTCGTTCTCCTTTTCCCTGTGCAACTCGTGCTGACTTTGCTACATCGTTTATACGCACCTCATGTACTTCAGCCAGACGGCGATTAGGTGGAAAAGAATAGACGCAATTTTGCAACTAACAGCGTCGAACTTAAATTCGTAGCTCGAAATCATTCTACGATCGAAGCGCGCGCTCTATCTCCAATAAATAATAATAGAAAAATCTAAGATATTTTACAAGCAAATTATGCGAAACTCTTCAAAAAAAGTAGAACTTGTTTAATTTATCCAATTGTCGCACTTTAGCAATTGTGGAAAGAAATAGAGTTCTAGTTGCAAAGTGAAAAATCTTTAGTGACTCTCCATGCATCTTCTTGCATGCATTTTTATGCATTTGCAATCGTGTACTTGTACCTTCGTGTCAAGTCAGAAACTTCAATCTCAACTCCGTTCAATTTCCGATCAGTTACTGTGATAACATTTACCCTCTTGTTTCACTTCCTATCTCGTTTAGATGTATTGCTGGCGCAGAAAGAAACCTCGCGTGCGAGCGATGCAAAATATTATCTTTTTGCTCCCTTTCTCTCTCTTCCTCCGTTTTGTTTAATCACGTCCAATATACATTTTTTACGTAACTCTTTTTTATTTTTTTCTGCAATATGTGCATACTTCGTTTTCTATATAGAGAAGAGAAAAGCACATTTGCGCGATGGTAGAGAAATCCGCCACGCGCTCACAAAACCGCATACAAAAACGCGCTCATTCTCGCGAAGTATCTGCATCGAAAGCTGTTTAATTTGGCAGCTGCTTCGAATTCGTCATCCCGTTACCGTAACCGCGTCTCGTGCATCCGGTAACATCTAATCTCAGAAATTTAACCCTTTACCGCAGTTCCGTGTAACGATCGGTGCAGCCGTATCTGAAGCCTCCGATGCTATATCTCCACAGGAAATTCAAGCCTTGTAATTAGACGCGCATAGTGTTACATCGGTGATATATTTCAAATTGATTGAGATAGATGGACCTCTTTATACGTGTGTAAAAAAATAGAATATCTCATTTCGAAAATAAATTTTGCAAATACATACGTCAATACGAGCAAATCTAGAAATGCGAAATTCCGATGTATTGCACGTGGGATATCTGAATACAACTAAACTTAGTAGCTGAATGCCATGTAATACTGCCGTAAACGCAATACTCCGAGATGTAACGTCGTGTAGATCATGCGTTAGACATATCGGATGTCTATGAGGACACCTGGCCGATTGCTCCTGATCCACGAAGGATCACACGGAGATATAGATTCCGGGGAGCGGGTCGTTGCCGCGAAAGCTTTGTTTTCAACAGGTAGATACTCTTCTCTCTTACGTATATTTACGCGCACCTTAAATTCTATTGCCGATCGAAACGCGGCGACACGAGCTTTTGTCCGCGGTTTAAAAGCTCTTTTATCCTGCTCAATGGCTTCGCCGCTGTCTGAAATATGACAGATCGGGCTGCCGACCCGAGTCGGCGCGAGGGAGAAGCGGGCTGCAAGCGCGGAATAAGGGTTGTAGCGGCGTAAACCCGAGCGGAATTTGAGAGCGCAACTTCCAACGCCGCGCCAGCGTTTCGGTATGAATACCGATAAGCGCCTTTCGCAAGCACCGCGACGCTTTTTAAGTACCACCCCGGCACCGTACTAATGAAGAGTTCACGCCTTTCGTGCGAGGTGGCTCGATCTTCCCCCCTTCGCCCCTCATGCAAAATGCAACCATCTCCTCCCGTGTGAGAAAGAGCAAAAATCTCTTCTTCTGCGTTCACGTATCCCACGTTATTTATCTTTATGGTATTCTTTTGTGGTTGTTGCACCAAGAAGGTAATACTATGGCGGAAGTTATATGGAAGATATGTATCGTTTATTTAATGTACATTTATTTATTCATTTATTTATTATTTTATTAATTTCTACATCAACCGTGAAGTGCAATCGTTACTACCGCGGTTTTCTTAATGGTTTCCTCAATAGATTGAAATATGCATCTATTTCCGAGCACTGTGTCATATAAAGCTGAGAAAATATCGTTTAATGTGTGGAGTGTCGAAATGCCCATTGAATTTATCATCGAAGATGTTTGACTCGACTTTTATGAAAAGTCTGTTTCGGCCTTTTTATTTATCAATCATTCACATACGTATTTATGAATTGCTACGTAAATATTATTTGACAACGTTGCGAACTAAATTAAATGTATATATTTCAAACATCGCGATTGCTGGCGATATGTTAAAAACATTTCAATATTCGATACGGCCAATTATAAAGAAATATATATTGACGTTTATAAAGAAACATATATTGCGCCGAAGGATATTTACGAAACTCGTCACTGCATAAAAACTTTGTCATTTGCGAAGTTCTAATAAATTCACAAATAAATTCAGCGAATATAATTATTATGTCAAACATAGTTGATAGATAGATGTCGATTTTACGTAATATATCGGCTGCGCTTTATAAGTATTGTTCCAAGTATTATTTCTATATCTAAATATGCGGTCCCCGTTACTATATGGACGAAATGAGCACCTTTGTCACGTCACGCGCAGGTCGCCTGGATAAAGTCGGATTCGCGTGCGATTTTGGCCATTCACACGCACATGGTGGCGCACAACCCGCGCTTGTCCGTCACTCACAACGGCCATAACACATGGAAGCTGCACGTGACTAACGTTCAGCCCAACGACTCCGGCACGTACATGTGTCAAGTTAATACGGATCCTATGAGGAGCCAGGTCAGTAGAGCCGCTGAACATTAGTGCGACAGTCATCGCCGTTCTCTATCACGTTCTACGTTGCCGCCGAATAGGGGACGATATGTCGTTCTGACCCTCTGTATATAACGTAAATGCCGCGTGAATGCAACGTGTATACGCCACGTACGTCCACGTACAAAACGGAGAATATTCCTGTACGGAAACTGAGGAACGCTCGTGTCGCGACATAAAATTCTCTTCTGATAAGCTACTTTTTTAAAATTGAGCTAGAACGGATTTTTTCAAGTTTTTCTGACTCTCGCTCGAAGTCGCGAATGAAAGAGCAAAGTCAATTCTGACTACGGAGATATTTTTATTCTTATCAAGATTAATTATTTTACACACAGGATATCTCGATTCGTGCTTCCTTTCATTTTTTCCAGAAATAATTATAAATATATCAGAGAAAGAAAAACCAAATACTAACAATATTAATTAATATCTAAAAATATAAATATTGGATATATAGATATGTTGAATTTGTAGACTCTTTTCTTCTCGTTGATTTTGAATTAAAAATTCGGTTCTATTGAGTAGTTAAATTGCTGATGAGGTCGACATTTTTTCGAATAGTAACGAATGCGAATCTTGCGCGCAGACCGGCCACATGAAGGTAGTGATACCGCCCGATATTATGGATCTGGATAACACCGCGGATATGCTGACCACCAAGGAAGACGGCGATCTGCTGTTGCGGTGTCGAGCTACCGGCAATCCGGAACCGGTAGTGACCTGGCGACGGGAAGATGGCCGGAACATCACGCTGAGAAATGAGAAAAATATCAAACGAAGTACGATGCTAAGTAATCCTCAGACATTTTGACGAAAGTATGCATGCAAGGAGATCAAATAAAACGCATAAAGAAGACGTAAAGATTACGTTAGAAAAGAGAAAATTATACATACTACGAAATAAAAATCTCTTTCTTTATTCTCCGTAATTCGCATGAAAATTGAAAGGGATATATCTTGATATATTTTGCGGTAGGTACGTGAATGCAAAATAATTAGCGTTGACAGGAACACGCTTATTATGCGGTCGTTATCAGGCTGAAAAGTACAATGCGCGGAAAACAATAGATATCCATGTCCCGATTTGATTTGTTGTTAATTAAACGGTAATGCTTACATTATCGCATAAAAATGAGATAAGCGCCTGTCGCGGTCTTAAAATGCTGAATTGAAATTCCATCATATCCCACCGAGGGATGCTATTAAACGCGAAATGCGCCACCACCGAAAATAGATGAAAATTTCCACCGTCGGGATATGACTAATGATTATGATGCCGGCTCTAAAGGGACGCGGTTGATCGTGGCTAAACGGAACCGCACGTCCGGCGATTCATCTTTAATTGATCCGTACGGTGCGGGCGCGTGTGATTTTCGAGATGAAATATTCCCCCGCGAGCGGATCACTTTTAAAAGAGCGACGGTGCACGGGGTTCGCCCCGTCGCCGTCGTCGGTGTCCGCCGCGCGCCGTGTCCCGCGGAAAAGCAGCCATCCGATTAGCCTTCCTGACTGTGAGTGATGGATGTTGACTTTACATATATTTCCTCTTCGCCGCGGCCCCCCTTCTATCGACTCTCGTACCCGATTGCAATATCCAGTGTGTACACTGCGTCGCGAGAGCGTTACGCCACCGCGGTATCTCCATCCCGCCAGAGTCTCCTCTCCGCCGTACACATCAGAATCCCGATTTCATATTGTCTCAAAAATCTCTAATTACCACGTTCTTACGCGACGATAAGGCGACTTTGAGCTCACATTTCGTAAATATTTAAATATATAAAAAGAATGGGCATCTTTTTCTCACACGACTGAAGATGGAGACGGAATAACACTGCAAATCCAAGCGTGTTATTTTAGCTGAAGCTCTTCTTACACATTCTTGCCGTTTTAAATTACGTTAACATGATTAAATGTATTAATTTTTAATTTAATACGATTAAACGTGTTAAATGACGTAACTTAAAACGGCAAGGAACATGTAAAAGGAACTTCAGTCAAATGTGTCATTTTTAGATGTTTAGGCGTGTAAAAATAACGCTTGGATTTGCAGTGAATCTACAGTAGAAGTTCACGATTCCAATTCGATTATATGAGAATCAAATATATTTTTCATGTGATGCATAGATTATATGATTCTAATAAAAATTATAATCAATTTTTAAAAATCGATCTTTTTGGGCAGAATCGTGAATGCCTAATCTACAATAATAGAAAATGTTTTATAGGTAGTATACCAAATTTTGAAACACACATTTTTAATTCCGGGACGAAAATTCTCATTGGAAGAATATATCGAGGGAACAATTATTTGTTATAATTTCTTTATCATTTTACGAAAGAGAAACTGTGCAAATGATGTAGCGATCATTTCTCAAATATCATCTCCTCTGCACGAAGGAGATGATATTTGAGAAATGATCGGTCGTAAGACTGTTGTGTCGAAAATCGAGAGCGCCTGAAAGACATCCGGATTTCCGGATCTCTCTCATCCTTTATCACGTCGGAAATGTTAAAGCGGCGCGTACGTTCGAGGGCGAGCAACTTCATCTGCGGGGCATTCAGCGACAGGAGATGGGATCTTATCTCTGTATCGCGTCGAACGGAGTGCCGCCGTCGGTCAGCAAGAGGTATTACGTCAACGTCCGTTGTAAGTGTACGCGTGCTGCTACGAGCTAGTAACTTCCGTTCGACCAAGTTACACGACTAATTGCATCTTTCTCGTTAAAGTCAAACCGCTGATTAAAGTCTCAAACCAGTTAGTAGCGGCGCCCGTCGACAGCGACGTCCTTCTCCAGTGCAACGTGGAGTCCTCGCCGAAGGCTCTGAACACATGGTATAGAAATAATGGTGAGAGCGAACACCGGCTTTCGTTCCGCGTGCAATAGCTACTTGTCTATTCCTTTCGAGCACAACAAATATAACGCTTAAATGCTTTGTAGTTATCTTTTTTTCAGTCATTATTTGGGATAATTTTTTTTTTCGATTTAGCCGACTCACTTATTCATTCACATTTTTTATACTAGGATTCGCGAAAAACTCGATGAAGGTAAAGCATTTAATTTTAAACAGGAATTTTATATATGCATGAGAATTAAAAACTATAAAAATTTTTATGTAGCGACTTGATAAAAATTTGATAAAAAGTTAGTTCAGCCATTCTCTCTCTGCGAGAACAATCACGTTTTATTATTTATTCCGTCGAAATTGAATCATTTCGTTGAATTAAAAATTTTATCGAAAAGATAGAATTAGTTCTGAAGTTATTTACTTCAGGAATCAAACTACTGAAGGATGAGAAACACAACATATCGGAAGTACCCATCAACGACTATGCATATCAGCTAAATCTCACTATCAGACGTCTTGACAAATCTGATTTCGGCACTTACACATGCTCTGCTGAAAACGCTTTTGGAAAAATGGAAGGGTCCATAAGATTGCAAGGTACAGTAACAACTGTCCGTCGCAGATGTCGTCAAAAAATTCATAAATTAAATGCCATAAATCCACAACTTTATTAAATTCCGCTGAAAGTAATTATTATCTACTTTGTCGTTTTATGGTTTTTAGAATACGAAAATACGATACGCGCATATGCATGAAGAAGAGAATAGATTGTATTCCATAATTTATATTTTATATATATTTACATATCTTTTATGTTTAAAGTCTTTAAAATGTTCATGTATTGTTTGGCCTCAGACAATACCAGTAATCGTCCCCGTTCCTCCGAAATCGAATTACAGAGCTGCACATATCGAAATCAACAACAGTCTCCACGCGAAATACCGAGATCATCGAGAAGCATACCTGGCGGAAACAGACGGAGAAGAAGGGGAAGAAACACTCGTATGTGCTCGACAAAGCGGAGTCGGATTTAATTTCGAAGAACGTGGGCCATACCACGCCGATGTCCAAGCGGAATTCGTCGAGCTCATCACCGAATATCGCGAACAAGTCGAGGATCTCCACGTTTCCGGCGCCGGCACCGGCTCCAGCACATTCAGCACCGACGCAACTGGACGCCCAGAACGGCGTTGAATCATTACAAGATTCGCGATTACGTCACGTCGGCCTCGCCATGGTCATCCTAGTGATTTTAATTTGCGATTGAAACGGAGAGCAAGACTCGTTCAGTTACAACGAAATCGGACCGTTTATTGTGATTCCGATTGTGGAAAGACACGCGGAGTGGAATTACGTGTAATCGATATTAAAATAATTTTTTGCCATATTTTTATTTAGGTGTTAGAGGAACGTGATGGAGATGCGAGATATCGAGAGCATCGGTATTTTGCTGTAAATAATGAGACATTTTTATGACAATAAATGTAGTTATGTCTGAAAAGTAAGTGAAATCACGAAAAAGTATTTGATAAGTAGATGATCAAGCTGTTAAAACTGTCCGCTTGTAACTGCCATCGTTATACAGAGTGCATTCCAGACGATACAGTATTTGCTAATATTAATTTTTCATCGAATGTAAGGCGATAAGTTGACGTATGATGTTCATTTGTTTCGATGAAAGAACACCATTTTACATATTTTCAAATAGTAGGTATTATTAAGCATAACAATTAGAAGAATTGTTCCGATTGGTTCGTGTAATTATTGCGCGGTTAATAGATAAGCGTATACATCGACAGTGTAATTAAAGAGGGGTCCATACTAAAAACCGACTAAATTGGGGATCTGTTGGTCTTTAAAAATTGACTGAATTAAATTCACTCGTCTCTAGAAACAGTATTTAACTCTAACGAGAATTGTGACATGTATATATGTATGACAATAAATGTTGTTTTTACTATCATCCGCGAGCGCGATCCTCCTCTTTCAGGATGTCCCAGCGCTTTTCTTTCCAAGGATTTCTTTTTTACACATAAACAATTTAAACTCTTCAATTAAGAAAAAAATCAAGATATTTGAGACGTGTATCACACACGGAAAGAACAGTTTTGCTGAAGTATCTAAATATTTGGCCAGATACAGATCTGAAAAATAATTTTGTTGGACCATCAAAATAATTATGCAGGACGCACAAAATAGTTGCTAGAATATCAAAACTTTTTGCAGCACTATCATCATACTCGAGCGTCCTACATAGTTACTTTGGATGGTTTAACAAAATTATTTTCAGATTTGTATCTGGCCAAATTTTTAGATACTTCAGCAAAACCGTTCTTTCCGTGCATGTATGATCATTAATTTATAGTGATATATGATAAAACCTATTCTTTAGATTATCTATAATTCGCGTTAGAATTCAGGATAGAATTTTATTTATAATTATATGTGCTGGATAATATGAAAAACATTTGAAGAACCAAAATATATACATTTATATTAAAATTTAAAATATAAAATTTAATTGTATGCCAAAATATTTGGCATATAAAATTATAAATAAAATTCTCGAATCTGACGCGAATTATAAATCGTTTAAAGTGGGCTTAATGCAGTATTATAAAATTGATGTAATATGTACATTTTGTAAGTGCATTTTTTACTATATATATTCAATATCGACGATTTGCAAAAACATCGTACTAGGCGACGTTCGAATAATCGCAATGGCGATAAAAATAAATGCGTAGAAATGTCGGTTATTCGGTTATACACGCTGATTTGCGTTATCATCGACAGGAGGAAGAAGCCACGAGGATGTGCCGCCCACATCATACGTTTTACCCATCGCTCGCTGTCTCGAGGACTCTTAGTTAATTCAACGATTTCGTCGCGAGCGGATTCCACGATGAAGCGTTTGTTAATAATTTGTCTTCTTTATACGCTTTTTCAAGCGGCTTTCGCCGCGCAAGTCACGAAGGAATTGGCGTCGCCGTGCACAAGGATCGCGTACAGCCGAACGAACGACGTCGGTTTTCGATGCACTCAATTGACGACGCTGCAAGAGCACTTGGACAAAGCGAGGACCAACACGACGATTATTACGATTTTCGATTCGAATATACCTAATATACTTGGGTAAGAAAAAAGAAATTATTCTGGAGATTGTGAGAAAAAAAATTAATCGAATTGATATTACAATATAATCGATTTTTAATATAATTTTATTTTTGGCTACGCATTTTATTTTATCGCGTATTTTGTAATATTCCCGATGTTTACGCATATCTTTTAATACGTTTGAATTTGTGCTCTGTCTTTTACTCGTAGGATATTCAGCATTTCCTTTAGTATCCGTATATACCGTATTTCAGAGAGAATATTCGTGTTTATTCTAAATAATCTTCTTCTGAATATTCATTCTTTGTCGAATATATTACACGCGCTTTTGCTCCGATGCGAATTTCTCGTATCTTTAAACTAATTCGTGATTTTTCACTTCGCTCTATCAAAGGCATAGTTTCGCGAGATTCGGGGCGACTCTGGTTACCTTAGACCTGCACGAATCGGGCATACAGACGTGTGAGACTCAGGCATTCGTAGGCCTCACGAAGCTGAAAAAACTGATGCTCTGGGGCAATAAACTGACGTTCGTGCCAGGAGATTGGTTCGTGAACTTGTACTCCCTGCAGACCCTGGACCTGTCGTTCAACTTCATCCAGTGGATCGACACCACGAACATCTTTCAGATGCTCCGTAATTTGGAAAACTTTTACATCGACTACAATCAACTCAGTTACATCGACTACAACATGTTTGCTTATCTGGGTAATCTGAAGAGAGTAAGATTCGGCAAGAATCCGTGGACATGGCCGTAAGTTAAATCGAAAAATCAATATACAAAAATATTTACAAAGATACTGGCTAAATTACTCCGTTATTAATTTCGAGCAATCTAACACGAAATTTTTCTTTTTATATAGGATTCGCTAGTCCGCAAAATTTAATTATTAAAAAAACCTAATCATGCTCTTAAATAAACTAAAAACGTTAGTAAAATAAACGAAGATTTGTCATATTTTTATATATGTGCTAACGTGTATAACGCGCTTTCAGGTACCGCGCTCGTTTGACATGGCAGTTGGAGAACCAGAAGATCGAAACGCCGGATGTGTGGGAGGATTGGAACTGGATGAACGCCGTGATCAAGGACTGCGTCGAGAGCGGTCGCGGTGAGTTGCCGAGCGACAGGGTGCTCGACTGCGCTGTGGAGAAGCTGCTCACGTTCACGTACGAGACCTTCAGCGCGCAGGAGAAGAGCAGCGCGACCGGATGCAGCGAGCAGAGCAAGCGATTAGTACGTTGCATGAGACCGAGCAATGCCACTGGCGACACCGATTACGAGACAGTACGGATGATCCTGGAGGATTACTCGACGATTTTGCCGCCGATGCAAAGAGCGCTAAGTCCTTTCCCGTTGAAATGATAAACGCGCTATGTCTACGTCTTCTTAGAAACTTCTTTTAGAATAAAGGTAAATCTTGTGACATTTCTACCGTAAATTTATTACCATATACTCTACAATTGCGAGAACTCTTAATCGAGACGTTTTTGATTTTGTATATAAGCTTAAAATGGATGAATAAAAAGAAAAACACGCGACTATACATTTTAATGTAAAACATTCTATATATTTGATATATATGTTTCAAAAAATATGAGAAGTATTTCTTCTACATTAGGATGAGGAAGATTTAAAAAAAGTAAGATTATAAACTCGTATGAAAATAGTGCCTTTATTAAATTAACTTTTTCGCTATGCTATATAAATTATGCATGAAGGTACTGCGAAATAAATATAACATATAATCACAGATCCGATAATGTAACACGTTACACATGTCTTCTAACTAAAGTAATTATTCCAGACACAGAGTCGGTATCTTATTTAAACTAAACATAGAAATTAATATCATCTTTCATTACTTGTATTTAAAAAAAAGAGTACTTAAGAGAAGATTTTTTAAAAACGTGTAATGAACGTATATACTTAAAACTTTAATTTAGAAAAAATAATAATTTTTAACATAAATATTTCAATTGCATAGAAGAATAATAAATAAAAAGTTACAAAATTTCTTGCAGTGTATGAAATTTGCAAGTATTAAACTTTTTGAATTATTATAAATGAATAAATACATTCGAGAGTAAATTCATCACATTGTACAAATAAATGTCTTAAAATAGCTATTGGTGTAAATAGTCATAAATATTCCTTATACATTATAATTTCATCAATTACATATTGCAGTTTTGCACAAACCTTACTAATTTGCTTTTCAGTATGTATTAAGCACTTCTTCGAAAGCACACTATCTAAGAATTGTGACTTAAAATCAATTTTTTAATTGAGAAACTTCATTATCATTATCACCATTAAAATAAATGGCCATATATATATCATGGATATTTGTTGTATAGATTAAAATTTCATCAAACATTGTAATTTTACGAGCTTTATATAATAATTTAGAATTAAAATATCTTAGACATTCGAATAGAGTTAATATATCTTGAGTACTCTCTGATTTTCAAAGGTACACTGTCTCAGAATTGTAACTTAAAATTAAATGTTAAACTGAAATACTCTGTTAATCAATATCAATATATAATAATTATTAAAAGATTTGAGTTAAAAGTAGATGAGGAAGAGTCATCGAGTTATTCTTTTACAATTGCGTGAATAAGTTTCGTGAGTGCGTAACAATTGAAAAGAAAAGACGGAAACAAATAATAAAGCAATAGTAATTGATCGTAAATTTAATTTTGAACTATTCCTGGATGCCAAACGATCGGCGCACCAATCACAGGGTTAATGTTCATGTATGATTGAACGTAATGTTGTTCGAATGGTTGCGGCACTATAAAAATATGCGCAAAAATAGCATTAAAACGCAACGCATCGTGTATTGCAAAAATATTTTTCGAGGCAAACAAAGCGCGAATGAGATTTCGCGGTAACTGGTACTTGTCGATTACTATTGAAAATCGAAATTTTGTAAATATTACACATATTTTTCGTTGTTGGAATTGAATTAATCCGCGTAGAAGCATTTTGTCAAAATCGCCTTTGATTCAACGTGTGCAAATAGAGAACGAAATAATCAAAAGCTTTTAATATAACACAAGCCAAAATATTATACGTACCGTCATTCGCGAGCATGTCGGTCAAATATTGGTACATTTTAACGGACGCCGCGCTCATGGCTTTATGTTTCGACACCATTGGCTCCCCTTGAAATTCGAACATTATCATCTCATCTTTGCGAATAATTATCTAAAACAACGTGAGACAAAAGAAAATAATAAATCGTCAGACATAAATGTAAAGGTACGAAATCGCGAATTCATTAATTGAAACATTTACCGTGCCAACATATCCGGGCGCATCCAGTACCGGCATGCAGTCAAAGGTGCATGTCGCGTCGAATCTCTCTTTGACGAAGCTCTGCAGGACCTTCATCTGTGCCAGGTAAACGCTGTCGTCCTCGCTGTGCGTTTTCGCGAGCGCTTTGATGGAGCGTTTCTTTCCTTGTTTCATACGCGTAATTTCAGTCTTTTGGACATTCGAGTTGGCTACCGCCTCGCGAATGTATCGTTGCCTTTCCAGGACCTTGGATGCTCCGATGGGCTTCGCCCAACGGACCTCCCAACCGTGCTTCTCGACGATGCTATCCGATTCTAGAAGTAAAGATATTCATACAGAAAATTAAACACGAATCGGTTTTTCACAAGCTCAAATAAAATCAAATAAAATTTTTTAAACAAAGATAGCGATTTCCATTTAGCTGAAAAAGTGTTAGTAACATTAATGTAATGATGCTTCCTTTAATCGCAAGAAATAAATGCGATGAGAAAATTTTATCAATAGGATTAATTTCGCGCAATCATTTTGTGATATATGTTATTGAGAGACAAAAATGCAAAACACTATATTTACAATTAACAATCTATTAACAACTACAATTTCGATTTTCTATCGATTGCTATCTTTGCCTATAGGATTCGGTACATTTCAATATATTTTTCGAAATCGCTACATTTATGTCACGTTCCTTAGTCTTTTATTTTTTTATCCTTTGACACTGATCGCTCGCATACTCACTTTGCATTATGTCCATTACGGTCTGCGCGGCTTCGCGATTCTCGTAGTGAATGAAAGCGAAGTGATTGATCTTCTTCAGCTTCAATATTGGCACATTCGTGTGCCTGTAGAAAATATCCCTCACCTTCTGCTGCGGCATATCGAGCGAGAGGTTCCTTACGAACAGAGCCGTCACCTATTTGTCATCGCATGCGATATTGAGTTAGTGCAACATATCCTGTTTCGTATCACTATATATATATAATGTACATACATACATATATGTATATATGTATACAGTGATATGAGATGTGATTTCGCTGAGGCGGGTATATCCTATATATCAATGCGTTCTTTTTACAGAACTCTACAGAAATGTATTATTACGCAAGTTTTCGCCCCAATACATATTTCCGTAAAAATTAAATAGGAAAGGATCTTTTTTTTATAATTACACAATTATTTAGTTTAAGATTTGCTAATTCATTTAACGTGTAAATAATTTTAATATAAATATAGTAAGTGTTTACCACATATTCTATGATATTCGAAAAAATATTTACATTAATCAAGATTTTAACCAATTTTTGTTGGAGTATAATGGAATTACTAATAAGCCATCGAACGTGAAAGCCGAAAGCCATTTTATTTTTTAATTCTTCTATTATATTTGTACAATTACACAAAACGCGATATGTGTATAAACGTTCCAATTTGTTCAATCTCCGTTTCGGTAATGTTACATATCCAGTAAAATGCAGTATTACATTTTTGTGTTTTATTCTATTTTGTAGAATTATATATTTTTATATTTTCTTTCGTTTATATCGATCATTATCTCTTCAAATATTACATTTATCGTTACGCGCATATCGTCAAATTCGGCAAATTAATACAATATCGAGTCGCGAATGGCAGAAAAACCTGCATGTTGAATTACGTTAAAGAAAAGGGAGGAAGATTGTAAATTTGTAAAAAGAGAATAATGGAGCGGTCGTCAATTTTAATATTCTTCCAATTTCGAGAAACCTGAAACCTGAGAAAACTCACCGTCTCCATGATGTCCTCGTCGATCGGATCTCCCGGCTCCGGATCCGCCCAGTCCACCGCGATCTCGTGGTCCCACAGCATCACTTTGCCGGGTATGAGCTTACGCCGGGCCATCGCGGCCGCCCGATGATCCCGGAATTCGACGAAGATAAAACCGCGATTCAGGCTGCGATCGTGGGAGCTCGGGTACAGGTAGATGTCCGTGATGCCGTCCAGTATCTTGTTCAGCTCCTCCATGAACTCGGGCTTGGTCTTGGTTTTGGGCACGCCACCGAAGAAGAGCCGACAGTTGTCCATGGACTTGACCACGCCGATGCGATGACCCGGCCGGATCTCGTGACCGTCGAGAAGCTCGCACGCCTCCCGGGCGATCCGCGGGTCCTCGTACAACGCGAACGCGTAGCCGCGCGTCGACCCGGAGAAGTCCAGCATCAGTCGCAACTCCAGAAGCCGGCCCACCTTCTCTAGCAAAGGCATCAGCTCGTCCTCGTAGCAGTCGCGCGGCAAGCGACCCAGGAATACCTCCGCACCCTTACCGCGCTGCCGTTGACCGCGCGCTACTTCCGGTGCCGTCAACCGTCGCTGGCCGTTCTCCTGTATGAAAATGTTTTTTTTTTTACGCGATTGGGATAGGAGAAAGGAGATTTAGATAAGGGCGTCCGCGGGGGGGAAGGAGGCAAGAGGGGGAATTTGCCCCCCCCCTGGAATCAGCAAAAAATTAAGCATTTGCTCTCCCTTTGAATAAAGGAAGGACAAAGTGCTAACCTTCCCGATCTCTGCTCTAATCCATAGGATTAGATGTTTAATTTTCAACAAAAGTTGTATAAATTTCAAATTATAAATATTCTAATTCTGGAAGTAACATTTTGAATCATCCCCCCTTGGAGAAAATCCTGCGGACGCTCTTGAATTTAGATATATGGAGATATTAATTATTGATTAGGATAATTTAGAAATTAAAAAAGAAGAGGACGATAACTTTGTTATAACTTAAATATAAAATAGGCGTGGAGAGAGAATCGGATTTTTTAATAAATATTCATTAATTCCTCTGCTTTTTATCAGCAAGAGACATAACTCTCTAAATGCAATTGATCGTATTTTATAAATAAATTAATAAAACAAGAAACCATTATATAGAAACCCATGCACTATTATCCTTTTTGTAAATCGCTCTTTCGACGTTTACAAATTATTATTTCAATATTTTTCAACTTCTATTCCATAAAAAGATTATTTCTGTCTGATGACAATGTATCTTAATAATCAAAGATAAGTAAAAAATAATAAGATAAAATAACATAATTATAAGAAAGCCCATGTACTTTTCATAAGTCAAAGTTTTATAAATCACACTCGTCAGCGTTTAATTATTTCAATATTTTTCAACTTCTCTTTTTCACGATGAAAAGATTATGTCTTAAAAAGGTATAAGACATGAATTATGAGGAAATCATCTATACTTCACTTCTAAATCACTCTCGCCGACGTTTTCAAGTTATTACTTAATTGTCGCTGAGAAAACTATTTCTCTCTATCCGTCGAATGCGTATCGGTACTGAAAAAAAATCGGTGTACCCCTGTACCTGCACGAGCTCGTAGTGCGTGCGACGCAGCATCTCCAGGAGTCGCATGGTACGCTGGCACTCGCCGGCAAGATCCGCACGTTCCGCACCACCGTCGTCGCTCATCGTCATCGACATCGACATACAATCGCGCGAGCTGTGTGCAACGAACTAGCCTCCAGAAGGATTGGCGGACTGTGGAGGAGATGGGGCGGGGCGGGAGGCGATTTTTCGAGCCCGATTCTTGGAAATCATGCGACGCGAACGCAAAGTTTTTTCTGCGGTAGACTCGCTGCGCGTTTTACCGGAGCCCGGGGGACAGCTATCTTCCTTCCTAGACTTCCTTTTAAGCTTTCTATTTTCTTTCCGAGACTTAAACCGCTCGTAAATTCTCTTTGAGGAAGTTTCAAAAAAGCTTCACTCTTGCATTTTACATTTATTATTACCTCGGTGAGAGGCGCGTTCAGGAAAATCCCGAATTATCGTAACCGAGCTAATGAGTCACATCATGTTTCTTTTTTATATTATTGCATCGCTTTAGTCCTTTTGCGATCAATCAAATGTCTATACAAATGCAGCGTGTCTTAATTCACATCCTTACGTGGTATTATTTTGCGTTTTAAAACACAACTGACAGAATATTCACTTGGGTGTAATTTAGAGTATTCAAGATCAGATCGTGAAGAATATAATAAGTTTACTAATAAAATTGGAGAGGCAGAACGGTAATGTTGATATCAACTATCTTTACGCGCACAAAGAAAGCTATCGAGATGATAGAAGACGATTATTAGAAAGCTAATACGCAGAATTTAATGTTATGTACAAAGAGAGAAGGGGAGGGTATTCTCAGAACGCGGTTGCCGAGCGAGAAATAAAAACGAATATGCCGGGTTTATACTCCGCTTCAATATTGGGGTATTAAATCGTGCGTTTAACTATTATCGCGCGTTTTCTTAAAAATGCATTCATGCCAGTCTAATTTTTATTAAAAAGATGAATTTTATATAAGGCATTTTTCCGGAGTTTTTATAAATTTTTATTCTCAAGAAATCCACGAGATATTTAAGAATTCTCCCTACAATGATTTTATATTAAATCCAATTAATTACGAAAATTCACGTGACACAAGTCAATAATTAAAAAAGCGGAATCTGATTTTTAGCTATTTTAATTTTGTAGCCAATTATTATCGAGAGAAAAAATTGCATTTAAAACATATTCAAATTTATCGTAAGCATCGAAAGTTGCAAGTTACAAAAGATGTTGAATACAAAATGATTTATAATTTCTATTTTTTTATAAAAGAAGCAAAAGCAGATGTCGGTAGCTGCTGGAGGAACAGCAACTGATGACGGTAAGCGGTAAACCCCAGTCGATAACAGATAAAAAATGTCCATTGTTTTAATACCAAGATTTTATAATATAAAGTTTTGTATTATAAAGCATTTCTCGTAAAAACAGATTTAAAAGACAATTACTTTTAAATATTATATATTTACACGAAGCTTTCCCTAGAATAGAATATTTACTTTTGTATATTTAAAAGGGAGAAAGAACGAAACGAGAAAAATAAAAGCCATTAGCATTTAATATTGCAAATATTTAATAAAATTGTAGATTATACATAATTTATAACGTGTATATAAAAAATATCCGCAGGTTGTATTTATTTACATATTTACATAATAATCTCAAAAAGGCAGTAGTATTAGCATCAAGGCATCCAAAGATGAGTCGCAAAAATAATTTCTCTTTTATGTACAGTTATAAAGAATCCATATCGCAGTCTATACATTTGAGATCATTGATCGTATTGTAAAGCGACTTTTGCGACACAGGTATCCCGTCGTCGAGAAACGCGCTGAATCGTTTATAATCCTCGACCAATTGATGAATTTTGTCACTAATATCCGGACACGCAACGTCGCTATCGATTATGTGACACAATTTATCGGTATTCTCCGCACAGATCGAAAATTGTTCTATGAGCTGTAATTCCTCTTTCAATGCCGCGTTCAATACAGCCGCCTGGAAAAAACGAGTTACATAATACTTGCCGCAGCATTTACATACAGTAAGAACAGCGACGATTAAATTGTTTTTTTCAGCGACGATTAAAACCGCGATACATACTCGTCTTGCTCTCTGCTGGAATTCTTCTAGTTTTCCGCGCATATTCTCAAACTCTGTTTCTGTGTATTGCATTCCTTGAGATTTATCCTCGTCCGCCAGAACATTATCGGGTACAGCGATGAATTTATTCACGATATTCTGATCAGAATAAAATAAGGATTAATGTCATATGTGCAACTTTCTTCCTATTTTCATTTTTTTTAATTTAGCAGATATATCTTAGGCATAAAAAGTAAACACTATTAAATACATATAATATATATATATATATATATATATATATATAAAACTAGATATATGATTTAGTTTGAAAATAATTACCTCTATGTTTTTTAAATGAGGCACAGAAACCGCATAATACGCTTTTACAAGTTTCTCCTCGTTGACCTTCAGCACGGCCAAATTATCTGAGTCTGGTTTATATATTTTTTCCAATGTTTCACACAACTTTCTGCTCCTAGACTGTATCCTTTCCATCACAATATTCTTGACTACAACAGACCAAAGAGAAAGTAGCAAGATTACCATGAGCAGCCATGCATAATTTTTTCATAAATTAGAAACATCCAGTTAGGACAATGGATAACAATACAAAAGTGCTTGATGAAATAGTAACTCTACTCACAAAAAACGAATAAAAAAATCTAAGATTAGATTCATATTGAAAGCCAATTAAATTTTGAAAAATGTTCTTGTCTTTTCTTACATAAGATTCAAGCTTTGTAGAGTTATCACTTTATTATGTTTCTTTCGGTAAATTTCCTGAGTAAATATGCGCAATTATATAGCGATTATAGCGATAATTATAATTGTATAATGACTTGTGACATGATTCGCAAAAGCATTAAAAATTGAAATATAAAAAAAGCGAAAGAAATCGTACAAGCATGCTAGGGAGATGAAAATTGGAGACAAGGATCAACGAGATAAAGAACGTGGTCGTCGAGAGGCGACGCTTCTCACCGGCGTGGCGTCCTCGCCGATCACAAAAGCGGGACGCCGCGTCGCGTTCGCGTCCCCCCACGCGAGAAATCTGTCGAGAGCATCCCGGTCGCTGGACGAGTGTGACTCTAGTCATGATCGAATGCCACATGAAACTAGAGTACACCCGTCCAGCGGCGGCGGGACGAGCGGAGCAGGATCGCGGAATTTCGGCAAGGATACGCGGGGCCGCCGTAACGGTCGGTGCCCCCTCCTCGGCTTCTATCCGTTCAGCGTTCGTCGAACGCGATCTGAGAGAGCGTCGCGCGTCGAAATCTAGAATGCAGGCGGCGACTTACGAGTCGCGTACACGGCTCGGGAATGAAAGCCGAACAGCTGCATCTCGTATTCCTCGCGTTTGCGCTTCCGCAGCTCGGCGGAAGCAGCGTCGCTCTCCATGACGGGACAAGACGAAGCGGGGCGAGACGAGACGAGACGAAGGGAAGCGAGGAGTCCTCCACTCGCGGACCGGCCTCGGTCCCCCCTGGCTTCTTGCTTTATCCGGCGTCGGGCGGCAAGCGGCTGCTCACTCCTTCCGCACGGGAACACCTTGACGTCCGTTGACAAATGAACATGGCGTCCCTCCGCCTGCGTTCGAAAGCGTCCTTTGTCCCGTCGCGTTCGCCAATGCATCGCGACAGGTCGCGCGGTGGGGCACGCCGGGGCCCCCAAGCCCCCAATCGCGGACCGAGGAAATCTAAATCCTTCGTCGCTAGCGCCGCTTCCGACCACGGACATCTCTCGAAACCGGTTCATCGTGAACCTCGATCGATCACGGGGAGAACTGCGTCGATAAATAACTTTGACAGGAATGCACTGTACCGATGGAGTTTTCTTCTTGTTTTAATTGGAAGCAGTTTCTGCTAGATGGCGCATCATGTTTTTTTAAAATCAAAATCGCTAAATAGACAAAGTACCGCGATCCATAAGACTTAATCATGGATGTAAAAATATATATGGAGAATTCCAAAAGTTGTTAAATTTTCAAGAATTGCGATTCTCCGAAAATTTGGAATAATAAATTGCGGAAAAATCTGAAAGATCCACAAAGTATCAGGAGAACCCCAGTGAGAAATGACAGGTCGGAAAAACGACTATTAGACGTCTATTAGACGACATAGATGTCTAATAGTCGTTTTTCCGACCTGTTTTCCGACCTCATTTCTCACTGGGACCTGATCAACGAGGAGATTGTGCTATTCAAAATTCCAAGAATTTTCCAAGATTTTCCAAGAATTAGAAATCTTGGAAACTTGGAACGCGCGCGCGCATACAAAGCACGAAATGTACGTACACATTTATTTTATCTCTAAAAAGAATCCAATTAAATTATTCTCTCAGCTGTGCTTTTATCTATCGACTGTCGCTACTTAGGAAGGAGACAAATCAAATAAATGCGCAGTTCAAAGAATTTTTTTTCAGCCCATCGCGATGCAAATTGCAATTTTTACAACATAGATCAATGTCATCTTATATCCTCGCGCAATAATTACGACAGGTTTTTCTCAGTTACGATACGATAAATATTAATTGATGCAAACGCCTGTTTCTTTCGATGAATTTTTATACTTCCTATATATTTGCAAATTCACTCGCGCTCGTATAGTTCGCGTTGTTATTCGTGCGAGCAACGATAACTGCTTAGCGGGGAGTCGTTTGTTATCATGCGCACAAAGCGGAAATGCATGACACCGTTCACCTGGCGGACACGAATTTCAAATATTTTCCGTCACGTTTTATTAAGGCTCGACCAAATACATTGTAAATTTGAAACTTCCCGTGAAAATCTAGAAAATATAGGAAAATGGAGAAACGCCGATGAGCATTTCTTCATGTTGATTTTATCTTCTGCTAGAATCTTCAGTTTCACTTCGACGATTGATTCAAGCAAAAATTTCACTTGACGTTAAGCGTAATAATTTTTTACAATATATTTACTAATTAATTAAAGTCAATGTAAATAAACATTTGTCATTAAAACAGACTGATTTCTCTTTTGAATGCACTGCGTATCGAGGATCATGCAGGAAGCAAATCGAAGGTTACTGAGTCAAACGTTAATTTTATTCGCGCGATATTACATGTGTCTCTCCGCGTAAGGATTACATTAATAATAATTGCTTATTTGCGGCCGAGTGAATCACTTCTCGTTCGTGCATATCGATTGGCACAGCGCCTTCCTTTCCCGACAGCAAAGGCGTCCGCAGGATTTTTTCCAGGAGGGGGCATGATTCTAAATATTACTTCCAAAATTAGAATACTTATAATTTGAAATTTATACACTTTTTGAAATTATAATCCTATAGATTAGGGCAGAGATTAGTTAGCACAACTTTATCTTTCCTTTATTCAAAGGGAAAGCAAATACTTAATTTTTGGCTGATTCCAGGGGGGGGGGGGCAAATGCCGTCTCTTGCCCCCCTCTGCGGACGCCTATGTCCGACAGCGTGACAACATATTTATTTTCGGTGAAAGGTAATTCACAGTAGAAAAGCGATTCTTTCTTCGTGATTTCTAGAAAAGCAAAGTTTCTCCGAGCGAGACTTTTTTAAGAAAAAAAAAAAAAATACATAGACCTCAACCGGTCTTGGTATTTCTCGTAAAAAAAACAAGAGCGGGCGGTCAGTAATTCCACACGAAACGGGTATAAGTCGAATGACCGCCGTTACTAAATGTGCACCTTCCCGCTGCATGACATCACTATAGTTTTTGTGACGGATTAGTCACGCCTTGATAAGTCATGCTTATACAATACGGTGACAATACGATGCGACACGTTAATGTAACCCTCGCCAAAAAGATAAAGTTTTTTACCGTCTGCATGAGACTTGTATATAATTGAACGCGTATACATATATCTAACCAGAGGCGTATCTACGGAAAATAGCTCCTATCCCAAGTAGAACACGAAAGTCATGATGACGTCAAAATGATGCTAAAATGATGCCTTTGACATCATTTTGAGGTCATCATGACTTTAAAATTATGTCAAAGGCGTCATTTTAGTATCATTTTGACGTCATCATGACTTTCTGTTCTACTTGAGTATGGCAAGCACTGAAATTGCGCTCCTGTCCAAACATATGACACATCTTTTAATTTACCATAATATCAGCTCAAAAATACAAGTCAAGCCTTTTAATCTTTTATTTATCACATTATGTTATTACATGAAAATTATAATTGTATCTTCCTTGCTTTCATTGATGCAAATTGGTCTATGATGTGCTCAAATATTTAGTAATACATTTGTTTTAATGAAGTAAATGGAACCTCTCGCAAAAATTTAGGTAGCAACTTGTTAGACTGCTGTTTTATCTTTTATATGCATTGATGTCTATCGTGCTTGAGGAAGGACGTTGGGTCGTACCAGGTTAATAAAAATTGCGCCCCCCTTCAAATGGCGCCCAGGGCATGTGCCAAACTTGCCATACCCTAGATATGCCTTTGTATCTAACAAGGAATATTTTGAGCGCTTGACTCTTAATTGCCATTTTATGCTTTGTTATTTGACTTTATCGGGAGTCAACTATTTATATATCATTTGATTATTTAAGGAATATTTTGTTTTGACACGATCCTCATCCATTTATTTTGTTATTTACAATATGGAGAGACTATAATTAAGATATTTATAAAAGAGATACCAAAAAGAATCACTACCTAATATATTCATGAGAGTTTAGAGAAACTTAGAAAACATCTGTATAATAGATGAATATTCTTAATATTTAACGACGTGGAACTGTATTTTTATAAATGAGAGCGCATATTCTTGAAACTAATCCTGTCCTTTTTCTAAAAATTAATTTTTAAATTCTCTTCTTTTAGAGAAGAAGTTTTGTTATTCTTCAAGGAAAAAATTGACGTAAAAAAATCAACTCTTAAAAGAAGGCTAATATAAGAGTAATATAACGAAGGCTAATATAAGACTAATATAACGACTATTGAAAAGAATTTAGAGAGGAAGAAAATTAATTTAGAAAACGTGCGCTTATTTATAACGGCGTCCTATATCGCCAGTTAATTAACAAGTCCCGATTTCGTGTATAAACAATTATGACATTACGGCATGCTTGTTAACCGATCGTCAAACTAATCGTTTTCCGTTGAAATCTCGTGCCAGTGATTCATGTTTCCTCCTTGTACGACCAATCGGATCGCGATGTAAGAGAGGAATGTCGGCTGAAACCTTCGAGAGGGAAAGGACACGTCCTTCGCGTAACGTTGAAATAGCATCGGCGTTTACTTAGAAAGCGGGGATCAAGCGGTTAACGTCGTCATCGTGTCTTACACGATAAGCGAATGGATGGGACGAGGAGACCCGCGACCCGCGAGGCGGTACATCCGTCACGTGCAAATCGGCTTCTATATGTGCGCACGTAGCGATTGTTGGCATGCCGGTCGCGTTTACGCTTATGCGCAGCGTGCGCTCGCGGGAAACTTTACACCTACTTACATTCATGTTTTCACCGCCAACTTTGGCATTGGCGAGGTTTAGTCGAATCGAGACACACGCTTAGCTAACAAGCTGGCGCCAGACTATGCGTGTTTTCGCGAATATTCGTGATTCGAGCATCGTTCATCCTTGTTTATCATTTGATAAACAACAAGGATGACATGATTCTATATTCACGAATGATTCGCGAAAATGCGCATAGTCTGGCGCCAGCTTTAGACGGCTACTGAAAGAAATAATCTCTGATGAATGCTAACAGAACTGATACGCAAACAGGTTTAAGTAAATTACACGAAGCTTTTAATGAATTGGAGTGGCTAAAACATCTTTGAGTTTGATACGTCTTTAATTTTATCTGAGAATGGTGTACAAAGTAAGAACGGGATAAGAGAGGACACGCCTAGCTCGACGTCGAGAACATCGGAGAATATATGTTTTGTTTTAACGCCTGTATATTTTTATGTATGTATGTACGAGCGAACACGTGGAAACGAGTAGAGTGGAATGTGACATCGATAAGAGATAGGCGATAATTACATTCCGGAATCGAGATCTTGTCAAAGATCTATTTAGCCTTATCGGGATATTATCTAAGATTATGCGTGTCGCGTGTCTACGCAAAGATGAGAGATTACGGCGATAATAATAGCAATCAAGTGGAATTTTCAATGCTACTTCCGTCTCCGAGTTAATATCTCGAAACTAAAAATTCCGCAAACAAGCACACATCGACAATGTTTCTTGTATATGTCTCGTCTTCGTGCAAAACTTGGAGCCTTAGCAGAATGGTTGATTTCTAACTGCAAGATAATATTTTATGCTTTAAGTCCTTGTCTTAAATACTATCTTGTATCTTCTTTTGATATTATACAGCGGTTTGTCATCAATTACAAACAGAATTTAAGACTCTTTAATTTAAGACTTCGGACACAAGACAGTTATTGTGCGTTACTTAAGACAAAGACTTATGTCTATTTCTATCAATGTAGATTAACTTTAATCTCGGTTTAACTTACTCTTTATCTTTTTGTAGTTTTAAGAATTAGAAAAAGATTAAGTGTGAGTTGAACCGAGATTAAGTTAATCTACATTGGTAGAAATGGACGTTAAAGCATAAAACATTGTTTTAAAATTATCAGCTATTCTGCTAAGGGCTTTAAGGCCCCCGCACAATGGAGGAATATTAGATATTAGGAATAGGAATTAAAATTTTAGAATCAGTTTCCTCAATAAATATTGAACGTAACGCACAAAGGATATTAATATCCCAAGAAGAACAGAAAAGTCAAAATAATGTCAATTTGACATCATATTGACCAAATTATGTCATTTTTTGGTCATGACTCATGATTGAAATTTCAATCTCAGATGACTTAAAAATGACATTATACTGACTCCTTTTTTATTATGTCTTTTTGATTTTTAGATCGAAATTTCAATCATGACCAAAGATAACATAAATTTGATCAATATAATGTCAAATTGACATTATTTTGACTTTTTTGTTCTTCTTGGGAAGATATATGACATAAATGTGTTACACGAAACACAACATAACTTATTTATTATTTATCT
>NJRP01000080.1:335482-359828 GCA_003063835.1 Aphaenogaster floridana | reverse complement strand
TAAAAAAAAATAATAATAATAAAATAAATAAAAATTATGATTAATTTTTAGTTTGCAAGAAAAATACATTTGAAATACAAAATAGGTAATAAAAAACCATTTAAATGGAAATGTAAAATAGTTTTTGAAAACATGTATTTTAAATGCAAAATACAAAATAGGCATTTTGCATTTAACATTTGCATTCCAAATGCTTTTATTTCAAAAATGCACATTCCTGAATAAATCACAATGCGAAGCGAATCTTAACGCGAGCACATAGGCGCACACGTGGAGCGGCGCGCGGCTTGCGCACACATCTACGTATATCTCACACGTACGCGCATATACGCGCGCAGAGGTTCGTCCGGCGACTGCGCAGCCGGACCGCGCAGGTCCCCGTAAAAAGCCGGGGGCGCGATTCCGTCGCTCTTCGGGATACCGCGCGCGTTCGCTTCGCTCGCTCAGTTTGTATTCGGTGTCCAGCTCGATTACCGTTCGGCGGCGAGAGGACGGTGTGCACAGTCCCGGTGACGGATACACACCCCGCCGCGCGTGCGTTCGATCTTCCCGTCGCGATTCGAGCCGGGCGCGCGTCCCTCTCGAGATACCTCTCCCCCGCCCCGCGCGGGAGTTATCATCGATCGCGCGATCTACGCTGATCTACGCGTAGGATCCGAGACGGCCGCCGGCGTGGAATTCTCACACCTTCGCGAGACTCGCGTCCGAGGGGAGAGTGGTGCGCATTGTGCCGTTGATTGTCAAGTGGTGAACGAGAGAAGGAGAGGTACGAACGAGAGTGGAACGACACGACGAGGGAAGATGCTGCCGCCGCGAATACTCGGTCTCCTGGTGCTTCTTCTCGCCGTGCAAGGTGAGTCTCTTTTTTTTCCGTTGCTCCGCGTCGCCTCCCTTAATCCGCGTCGTCCGTTTGACGGACGCGACTGATCTCTATCGTAAAAGTGGAAGACAGCTGTGCAACTATTTTAAAAGCGAGAGGATGAGAGCGTCTTGTTTTTCATCGTTTCAATCGGCCTCGCGATAACGCGCTTCTCTAAACAGAGACTTTGACATTTGAGACAAAATTTATCGGAGCTTCTGATAAGAATTGTTATCTGTGCCTGTTACCCATCTCGAATATTTCTTGTCTGACGCGCGAGGAAAATTAAACGTTTTATTTTCGCGTCGTCATCTGAACGCTTTAAAAATGGGTGCTATTATTGCGATGTAAAAGTCAAAGATCGATTCGCATTTTACTTCTTGCTGCGAAGACGCAAGACAAATATGTATTGCATGATTCCTATATCTCTAACGTCAATTAATTTAACATCAATTAGAATTAATTTGTATATTTAACGTCAATTAATTTAATATCAATTAGGATTAATTCGCATCGACGACGTACAAAAGAAATCGCGAATAAGTGAGAATTATAGAAATAATACGCTGGGATAGTTATCACGTTTATCTTTTTATCGCCTCTGGGTAAAAAATGAGAACCATGAGAATATTCGTAAAATTAAACGAACAACGAGCGTAAAAATTACACAAAATCATTTACGACGGAAACGTATACGCCGCCGTCATAAATCGTGCGATTCACACTTGTTGTTCGTGTAACTTTACGTACCTTTCTTTACAACGTAGCGTGCGCTAAGAGCACTCCCCATTGCGAAACCCTCCATTTATTATCGCGCCTCAAAGGCGTCGCTTCTGTAACGAACACCGCGTTAAAGGCGCGGGCGCGCGCGCGCGCGTTGCGTTATGATGATAGCGTGGAATAGATCGCGGTAACAGGCCATCATTACGCGAGCATGGCGAGGGGAACGGCAATACCGCGATCTTTTTGCTCGCGTCTCATTACTCGCCGGCAAAAATCGAGATTGCACCGACGTGCATTGTCGATTCCTCGTGCCATTCGCGAGTCATTCAAATAAAGATCGCGCCGGACTCATCGATGCGCGACAACTCGTACGGCGCGACGAAATAAACATTCTTTCCTGCACGGAGAAAATTTTATATTAAAAATTACTATATATGGTAGTACACTGAAAGAAAGGCTTGGTTAAAGTTACCAAGCACCTTGGTGAAATAGTTTCAACTTAACGTATAATAAGTATTACATAATTTAGTTGGCTCAACTAAACAAAATTTGCTCTTTTATAATTATTACAAACGTTTATAATTATTATACAAAATGTTTTGTTATTATTATAATCGGTAATAATAATCAAATACTTCAAAAGAAAGTATACTAAATGCATCTCACAAGTTTACCAAGAATTTTTTTTCAGTGTAGCCGTGGACCATTGCTGGAATTATAAAAATTTTTACTATGTTTTTCTCTTAATGAGTTTAATATTATTAATATAACATAGTAAAAATTTTTATAATTCCAGCAACGGTCCACGGTTACTGCCATACATAGTAATTTTTAATATGAAATTTTCTCCGTGTGGGCAGCAGAACGATGCGAGTTCAATCGACACCGCTTTTCCAATTAAGAAATCTTAGGCTACTATCGTACTTTCAATCTACGTTTACCTGGAAACTTTATTTCGATTTCTAATTAATATATTAAAAATGGGTTTTTATTATAACGATATAAGTGTGTCAAGACCGGTTTGTTTTACGATCTCTGAATGTTGTTTTTATCTATCAATGTAACTAGCGTTGAAACCTGTAATTATGCTGTCTTTCGCCTTTCGGGTGCCAGAAACACTCCGGAGCCAAAATAAAAAATCGCGTCTTGTAAAGTGGTGTCTATAATGAGATTTTAAGTCGTAAGACTTAACATATCGACCAATCACAGTTGAGCATTCTAAAAGTAAGACCACAATTTTGATTGGTCGATATGTTAAATCTTACGACTTAAAATCTCATTGTAGACACCGCTTAAGTGTTCAGAGTTGTATTCGCGCAGATTTAAAGCGAATGCGGAATGAAAAAGGCGCCTTAACATCTTCTGTACGAACAGTTGCGAGCAACAATAGCCACCATTGTACGAGTAATCGGCGAGCACGTCGTGATCGCTGCCACGGAAGAAGCAATTACGTTATAAAAAAAAGCTTAATTACGCTTCCTGGTGTACCTACGCACCGGAAGACATCGCAGTCGCGCCGGGGCGAGTCGGTCGCGTCACTGGAATTGATCGCCAAGTCGCAGAACGATATTGATCGCACTATTCCCAATCGATTGATCAAAATCAAAAGTTGCAAAGAAAATTTAGAAAATTGCAATAACGTGCGCGAGCAAATTTATCTTTTTTTTCTCGAGCAAACTTTAGAGAAATTCCTTTACTCTCTATTTTAGTATTTTTATTACGTTGTTAGTCTTCAACTAGATAACGATGGGGAGATTACATAGAAAAATAATTTTCATTGTCGAATCAGTAAGGAATTTATTGACTCCAATTATATTCTCGAATAAAGGTCATCAAAAAGATCCGAGGTCAGAAATGTAATAGTATATAATTTGGGGAGCTAAAAGTTTTTTTTAGAAATATGTATAATAATATCCACTTCCGCATGATCATCGGGCGGCTTTCCGTTTTACTCGCGCCTCGTTTCCGGTCCCATCGTGCAGCGATTACGTAATTCGCCATTAACAACCGAAAGGATATCTGGCCGTACTTATAGGGTCCACAGCGGGCGAGGGAGGGACAAGGATTCTCGCAGTTGTCATCGAGAGAGGAAGTCTGGCAAAAAGCGCGTCCGCCGAGGAGAATTCCATTGAGAATTCTCCACGTGAAGTAGCGCGGTCCGTCGAAGAACCGGTGGCGATGGCTGAATGGTCCGAAAATAAGATGAACGAGACCGATCGCCGGGCTGTGGCGACGGCGAAGTAGGTACGCGGGGGGAGATCGGCCAGGTGAACGCGTGTTTCAGGTAGAAGAGAAGAGCCCGAGAAGGCAGATGGCCGAGCCGCTTTGGCGTCCCGATGGCCGGTCGATAGCGAGAAGCTCGACATTCACAGCTTTTTGGCAACTGCTCGATGTTCGCAGAAACGCTCTTATTCTCTCTACGGCGCGTATCCGACGCTGTAGTCCGTTTTATTCCTCTTTACAATATTAGGAGCGGCTTCCTTTCTTTCTTTTCCCGGCGGACGGACCACCGCCGACTCGTTTCGTGCGTGACTGCGATCGTGAAGAGCCTGTCCGAAGTTGTAAACTAGAATTAGGGATTAGGAAATAACCGGAATACGTACCGCCTGTCCTTCGTTATTAATCCTTGAACGAGCTAGCACGAAGTAACAAGAAAAATAGATCACCTATGAGGGACTACAAATTATTATTTTTTTATTGCAACTTTATTGCTACTGAAGATATTTTTATCTGAATTTCGAATTTTTGCTGAATTATCACGAGGAAAGTAAAGATAATTTTTATGACGATAGTCTTCGAGAATTTCGTAGACCGATTGAATCGACATCTTCGTGAGAGAAGACTTTACGCAGGACCAACGGCGCCAAGAGCGTGATAACATCTGAGTTCAATGCACGGGCGATACGGAACAGATAATAACCAAAGAAAAGTGCTGTGAAACGATAAAGCGTCGCGACACAGTCGGGTCTTCAAGGACTCGCTCGGATTTGAATTGGTGATTCGATAGCGGTGATGTACGAGGCAACGCAGTCGGCAGTGCGATAATTTGGGTGCAGCTGGTCCCGATGACGGACATTATCGTCCGCGAATTATACTCGCGGTCGCAGTCGTAGCTTTGCGAAATTTAGCCGCTCGTCCGGTTTGTCATTACGCGCGACCCACATTGGTTTGTGGGACAAAAAACAAAAGCTAGGCGCCTTTAAGGCCAAGAAAACCGCCAGCACCGTTAGATAAAAAAATTCACGAAATATGATAAATTACAGTCTTTTCTTTTATATTGAATTAGGCAACAATTGGCAACTTCCAACGAACTGACAAATTTCGCTCCAAATCCGATGATTGAAGAGATAAAAATTCTAAAATTCTTTTTTGTTCAGACTTTGACGATTAAGGGTCAATTTCATCAACCACGGTTAACTTAACCGGTCGGTTATTCCATTGGAATTGACCAATCGCATTTGTTAATTTTGCTCAACAACAAATGCGATTGATCAATTCCAATGGAATAACCGGCCAGTTAAGTTAACCGTGGTTGGTGAAATTAGCCCTAAGAATCGAAGGAAATTAGAAATCTAACTCTGACAATGAGTTCCTCGTATTTCAAGAAGTTTATTCGTGTTTATATATTCGATTCGTAAATCATTATCCACTTATGCGTGTCGAAGGTTGCGGGCAATAACGGTTCTCCCTTTTGCAACGAGTCGGCTTGTTTTTTGAAATGCCGAACCCCGAGGAAAAGAGGAAAAGCCGGTTGCACAAGATAAAACACGCGTATGATACGCGAACACGCGTCGCGTATCGAGCGGTTGCGTAACCAGATAGGCAGCTACAAGGATCCTCGTCGTTTCTCCTTGAATCACTCGTTACTCTCCTTCCGCCGCGCCACCGATCCGTGGAGAAATTTAAGGGTCAATATAAATGAGCTCCGATAGCAACGACGAGAGAAACGGTTTAGCTCCGTGTTGCTTGTCGACGCCTATGAACGCGAGAGAATTTGTTGAACAGCGTGACTCCATTCCTGGCATACATTGTCATCAATCTATCGTTTCATTCTACATATATATGTACGAACTTGTTAGCAATTTTTCGATAGCGTATTGAGAAACGCGTTTATCTTTACTAGAATCTTCTTGTGATGCATCATTTTTATATCACGGCGATAAAATTTTTATATGACGCTTCTCTCGACTGTCCTTGGCATTTAACGAGTTTGCATTAAATAAATCTCAATTTCCGAACGTGAACGCAGCTTTTAGGAATTTAGCGATTATTCGTCTACGTAATACACAGCCATGCATATTTGAAAAAATTCTATTTTAAGGGATATGTACATACAGTATCAAACTTTTTGTATTCTTATCTAATCGCGGAATAATTATTGGATGTGATAACTCATACCGCATAAGCCTGACGAACACACTGCTCATTATATATTTATGTTTGTGGTCTTCTTCCGATGGGTGCGCCTCGCGCGCGCTTTTCTTCGCGAGAATCCACGTGTCGGCGTCGCTTACGAATATATTTATCAAAGATTACGTCATATGCACGCGAGTTTAGCCCGTTAATTAAGTAATTGAGCTTGATAGGGCCGAGAGGAGGGGAACTGCTGGGAGGTCAACCCGCATGAGAAAAAGCGTTTCTATCCGTGTGTACCTTGGGTAGCTTCCTTTTTTCCGCTTTCCCGGAGTTTCCCTGGAGAGAGCCATTAATCGCCATATACCTGAATCGGCCACTCGTGAGGAAACGCGATACTTGAGTCAGTCGGACTGTTACTGTCCATAAGTTTGTCAGTCTAGTCAACGTAGAGGACAGCTGGCCTTTACTTTGGGTCTCTGGATCCTATCTCGCACCGTATAACCGTGCCATAAATTTCTCATATTCCTCTGATGTATTTATGCGAAGAGGAACATCGAATAAATCCCGTTTCTTTGATGATCTCGCTGTAATCCATCCTCATTTGCAAATTTATGTGGACATAGCAATATATTCATCAATAAATCTGCTTCTTCATTTTGCAGAAAAATACGAGAGTTTCTAGATAGAATCTTTATTTCTCGTTACAGTCGCCTCTAGCGAGTTACGTCATCGACACACAATTACAAAAAAAAAACGGAAATGCTACTACTTCGAGCAAGAAAAATTAATCATAGTCGCGCGAATAGGTTCGCTTTCCAAATGCCAATTTAACATCTTTCATTTAACACGAAATAGCACATTAATTAATGACCCAAGTATTAGTAGCAATGCGCCAACGCCCAGGTGTTCGCGATAATAACGTTTCGTGCACGCGGTTTGCTCAACTCGGTAACGCATAAGAAAATCCAGGGAATGCGATTATCGGTCTTCGAATTACAGTTGCCCAAGCAAAATCGCTTCTTTCGCGTTGCATAACGTGCATTTTATTATGTTGTGTCCAATCCCTCGTTCTTCGACGGCGAGGCACTTGGCATTTTTTCCGCTCGCCGCGCCGGAGTGGGAGTGCGATAAAGCCGTTAACGTATTTACATAAGAATGCTTATCGCGCGGGAGCCGTCCGAGTATCTGGCGAGCTTTCAAGTGTGCCGATGTTTACTGGTAAAATTAGCGCGTAATTAATCTGCGATTAATGCCGTGGTCGCTTGCCGCCAACCTACCGAGATGAGGAAGCTCATTACGAAAGACGTCCTGTATCGAAACGCTTTTAAGGCATAATTTTTCCGCGACATCGCCTTTGACTCTTCACACAAGCGCGACCGATAGCGCGCCGTTATTATGAAACCGCGTTACGTAATCGTCATTCTGTATATTTATAATAGTGTGGAGTTTCGCGCTGTTTAGCGCCATCGACGTCCGCGAATTCGTATTTTGATCTTTGCACTCGGCGCATATTTTTTGTGTAAACTGATCTCGCGGAATAAATATCGAATATTTGGCGAGCTTTAATTATTAAAGCCCGAGCTTTATCTATTTCGAACCTCGGACAGTTTCTACAAAAATCTAATTGTGTTCTGGATATATATCAACGATAATCTCATATTTTTATTATTACTTATTATACAGCATTTTTATGGAAATGAAGAAAAATATTTTCTAGAGATGTTCAAAGCGATTAGGATGACCTGGTGACTTGTAACATCTGCGTCACGCCGCTGTCGCATTCCATACTCTCACACTGTCGAATGTACGAGTCTCAGAATCGAAACAAGACGGTCCAACGTTTGTGGACTCACGTTTATTCCGAGCAAAACCGCGGAGAACGAGGGAGACACGATTCTGGCGTTCCCGTTTCGTATTTAGGCCGAGCCCGCGTTCGTGGCCCGTGATTTCTCGCCGGCCGGCGTGATCCGAGAGAATGAGACCGCGCGAATTCATCGCGGCGAGAGGGCAGAGCTTTCCCTTTCTCGCCCTTTTTCCGTTGTTTTTCGTGATATGTCTCATTTACATGCGCATTCCTACGGAAGCGATTTGCACAGCTGCGAGTGAGAGATGTTGAGCCTCGGCCTCGATGCAGCGGCAGCCGTGTAAATATCTTTTCTTCGTAGGCATTTTGTCTGTATCTCCCGCGTAGAGAGAGAGAGAGAGGGGGGGAGGGGGAAAAAGGGAGAGTAAGAGAGAAATAAGACAGTCGTGACTTTATGCAAGCAGCATTCACGCGTTTCACTGTTCGATCGACGAAACAGCGCGAGGAGAAGCGAACGTTTCCGCGGTTTGCGCAATTCACCCGCTATAGAGAAAGAAAGTAAATTTACTGAGATCTTTTCAGGCGCCTCTTATGTACGACTTTGTCGTATTTTCTTAACGGAGCCAATTTCGCTCGACAAATACGTCTGGAAAATTATTTACTCTTTTAGTTCAACGGCTTGATGGAAATTAGCTAATGTAGAGAAAAGGCTAATTTATATTTACGTAGTTTTAATTGGAGCAATAGATCACTTCTTATGTCTCATAAACATGCGATTATCTTGCAGTAGGTAGGTTTGCTCCGCAATAGTATGAAATACACATCGAGCGAACATTTGTGCGCGATTTTGAACGTGGCTGAGACTTAAGAAACCATCAGCTTCCCGTCCAGCTGTCGTCCGGGAATTTTAATAGGTCGGACCCGCTGAAAGGTCTCCCCGGCGTTGAATTTATTAGCATTTGGTTTATTCACAAGAGGGAACCAAGGCCATGCGAAAGATTATACGACACAAATGTTAAACGAGATCAATCGTCTTCGAGCAAGCATTTAATAAAGAGTCATCGTGACAAACGAGAAGTATTTGCAATTCGCCTCCGTTCTGACATTCCGCGGTTACAAGACGTTTCATAGAGCTCGTAACGAATCGCGTCCATGAACTGATAAGCTCGACAACAAAATGTTTGCCTCACACCGAGGCTATCGCCGGTTTATCGAGCAATAAGCAAAAGTATGTCATAGAAATCTGATTTTTTTCTATTTCTAATTTCTGTATTCTGTATTTCTACATTCTATATTTCTCTATTTCTAGCTCTGTTCTATATAACATATTCTATGTTCTACCTCTAATTTTTTAATTTTATTTTTCTCATCGTTACGGTCAATTTTGCGTTTCGGCATGAATATTGTAATTACGCTGAGGAAAATTTATGACTGTCGGGAGGATTGTCGAAATCCGCACATGTACAAGTAACACGGAAACCAGATAACAACGCTGCGTGTCATAGTTAAAAATATGAGTGAATAGTATAATAACCTTGAAAGTAATTGCTTCCTGGGGATTGCATCCGTAAAATAAGCCGAGGTTTATTTATTTATTACTATTACTATTAAGTAAATAGGCGGGTAATCTGCGGGAGATCTCGCTTGTAACAAATGTATAGGGATTGTCGAAAAAGAGGATGTATATTTCTATTACATATCGGCGCATAGCACCGGACATGCCGCGTCGGAGCTTCGACTGTGTTCGGATGATTTCTGGGCGATGGTGCGTGCCGACCACCGTGCACGCCCATGATAATTTTGATTTCTGGTCGATTCGAGTCCATTAATAAACCGCCCACTAGATCCGACCCGCTTCGAGTCTTCGAGACTTTATCTAGATGGTTTCAGAAGTATTTTTAGTCGCGTAACACGCCGTCGATGTGCGTGCCGCGTTAAACCATCGACTTGTGCGCGTTTTACGCGTGTTAGGCATATGTGCGTGACGCTCTTTTCACGTCTTCTTCCTCCTCTTCCTTCTTCATTTCTATCTTTCTTTCGAGGCGGTGGACATGTGCGTGCGTTTCGTCGAACATAATATCTTATAAATAGGGATTGGCTAACGGCTAATGCGAAAGGGTGATGCCGGTTTTATTTCGGTACGTTTTCCGGTCACCTCATCCAATATAGAGAATACTCCGTCTGCGGTCTGGTCTGGTTTGCTTTCTACGAGACGGAAATTATGTCGAAATCATCGTCCCTCGATCGACGACCGCTCTCCCAGTCTCGATTCTTACACGCTTTTTAGTACGCACACACAAGCATCTTGAGCGAATACTTCGTTTATATATTTCATATACGAAACACTTGAGGATTATCGTAAGTCATGGCTTCTTGTATGAGATATACGAACATTAATTTGATTTATACTATTATTAAACTAGCTGTAAATTACGTTCGATTACCCATATGATTATGTTTAAAACTTATTTATAGAACGTGAGTTACATTTGAGATCCCAAAATACTAGTTACGCGATTTCCTCGCGAGCCGGAAGATATTTTCGGCAGAGCAATATACAATTGCGCGTGTCAGTTTTCAGTAATCCGATCCTTGTTACATGCGTTCGTGCGAGAAATTCTCGAGGACATCTTGATTTTTGAATTTTTGGGAAAATCTCGCGTTTTTCTTTTGTTAGGCGATCAGTTCGATGGTACGATAATCCGATAAATTATATCCCTCCGTGAACCCTTTGCTACGACGGCGGATAACGAGCCGCCCGATAATGAGCACGCAACCCACGCAACGTTCTAAGCCGTGAATAGCGGCGCGGTACCGTTACTAGTCGAACAGACGAAACCTTTACGGTCGTGATAGCGCAATGGAATGATTCGATAATCGATCATCCGGTCGCGCGCTTCCGGTGCTGCGAGAGGCGCCATACACCCAATATTTTTGCTCGCGTCACAACGCAATCCCAGATGAAAGAACGAAAGGATCTCTCACTGCCGTAGAATTGCGATTTGACCCGACGTCGAAATTAGTTACAGTATTTCGCGGAACGAAGCAACAACTTATTGATTCTTATATCAATTATATCTCGCGCGAAAAGTTTTAATTAGGTATTTCGAATTTTCTTTCTTTTGCTTCCGAAACCTGAGAAAATTTATTAGAGTAAAATGACGGGATAATATTGGCAAGATATAATAAGAACTATTTGAAATATTAAAGTAAAAGATATTCGTATATGGTATATTCGTATGGGTATAATGGATATTTTTGGGAAAATGTTAAATAATTGTATTTAAGCGGAATATTATAAGTATTATTACGAATGTAATTCAATATGCCTGCACTTAGGCGTAAATGTTATTAGTTTCAATAATGTAATTAAGCAGGACGATAATGCAACGACAAACAAATGGCTTATAAATGTTGAACCGACGTGTGCGTTAATACCATAATAACCATTGGACACCGTTCATTAAATGTAATAAAATAGCGCGACGTTTAATTACTTGAATTACCTTCAGCTCTATAACAGTAATACCCTAGCAACGTATAATATAAAATTTAATATTAAAAATATGAGCAACAGCATTAATTTTTTACTGTGTGAAGAAAAGTATTATAAAAATATTCTCAAAAAATAAACACACAAAAAGACCTATTAATATTAGACAGAAATAAGTAAAAATTAAACTCATGTACTTATCAAACTAAAAATGTGTACAGAACTTTGTTACTTGTTTGAAAGAGATTTCGAAAGTCTTTTTCTGAAAGCAACTTGAATCAATTTATCCTTTTCTCCGTGACAAAAATTCAAGTCAAGCAGATCGTTCCCCAATGACTAGAGGGTTGGTCCTAACATGTCGTACAAGATATTGGTTTCTGTACACATTTGACAAGAATGGGCCATCGGGTCGATATATTGTCAACGATCGCGCGCTCAAGGTGTGACGGTATATTATAATTATACGCGGCTCAACGTCTCAGCAGGACAATCGTTACGGGCGTTTGTTGTACGCGTCGCGTGAAGAATAGGCCACGCTTGTGGGGCCCCGATTCGTGGCACGTAAAAGCTGGAAATGAAGTGAAGGGAACGAGGGGAGAAGAAAAGACGACGATGTGGAAGAGGGCACGTCGCTGTTCCGCGGTCGGAGGACGGAATGCCAGTCACCGGCGAAGCCGTCGGACTACTAATGACACACCTCACTCCTTTTCTCTCCTCCTCGCTGCTCTTCGAGCCTCATCGAGCATTCAAATCCCGCATCTTCGTTCTAATTACGCCGAGCGCGTAAGCAGCTAACGCGCGCCGTTGATTCGATGCTGAGCTTCCGCGTCGTCTACAATTTGCGTCGAGATGCTCCGGAATTTCTCCAAGCGTGACGGATTAGTTCCAAGTTTAATGACATACCGACTCGTGAACCGTAACTAGTGCGATATTACCTGCGAACTGTTTACTCGGGACGTTTATTGGAATGTTCGTTAGGATGGAATCGAGCAACGCGCGTAGCGTTGCAGTGACCCAGTTTCTCTAAAACGTTGTCGAGATTACTCTCAAAGGCAAAAAAATTTTATTTTATATTGTACGACACTAAATTTAAAATTTATGTATGAAATTAAAATTTAATTAAATTAAATTAAAAGATCGGATCTTTTTCTCTTTAAATATAGAGTTTATTTTCGCGAATTAATTTTCTCAAGTTTTTGATAGATTGGCAAGTGGTTAGAGACAGTGCATTAAACACCTACAATTAACACTTCGAGTCGAAGCTCGCTAGAGGCGAAGAAGGAAGTTCTTTTTACATGCATGACGCCCGCCTATAGACTTCTTTGAACGTAACGGATCCATTGAAGGTTTAAAAGACGTGAGGTTGAATCACGATAACCTGTAGGGGCGTTCGAGAAGTCGCATTCTCGACAGCGAGGCTCAACGAACCACTGCCGATTATTGGCGTTTCACTTTCCCCCCATCCCGCGATTGTTACATCAGAAATTCCTAACAAACGAGTTATCGCGCCAAGCATACTGCAATTTGAATCAATTTCCATCTGCACCACAGTATTTGCGTTATTCGCGCGAATAATCGACGTAACAGTAAAATCGATTAGATCCGTAACATATCAGCGATATCGCGGAATTGTTTGTCTGATGCGAACAAACTCGTTCCGAGTTTTACGGGGTAAGTTTGCAAGTTTATGTCGCATCACGTAGCATCGTGTAGATAGCGTTAGCGCCGTTGAAACCATCTTCTTTCATGCGATCAACGTGACGCGCGTTTCGATGGTAGGAATTCGGTTGTAAGATTGTCGTACGTTAATCATTAAAATATTAAGCATTTTAGCAAATATTATCGTCAAATCTGAGAATATCTTACACCTGGACAGATTTTTCCATCATCTTGAAAAGATACATGAATAATTTCTTTTAACAATGTACAAATGTTGATGACCGAATATTAATACTTATATAAATTCTACACTGAAAAAAAAATTCTTAGTAAACCTGTGTGATGCATTTAGCATACTTTCTTTTGAAGTATTTGATTATTATTACCGATTAATAATAACAAAACATTTTGGAATAATTACAAACATTTGTAATAATTATAAAAGAGCAAATTTTGTTTAGTTGAGCCAACTAAATTATGTAATACTCATTATACGTTTAGTTGAAACTATTTCACCAAGGTGCTTAGTAACGTTAACCAAGCCTGGATTTTTATAACCAAGTCTTTCTTTCAGTGTATACTTATGTAAAGTTTATTAGAATAATTGTGCGTAACAAAAATAGGTCACCCGGGGATAACCGATTAAAAATTCGCTACTGATTTACCGCCAAGTCATTTCCGATATATTCAGTCACTTTCGATAGTCCGAGCGAGTGATGTGTGTGGAGGTCAAGTCGCGACCGATAAAACGAGATTCGACACTCATTCGGAAGTTCGCGAGCACGAACGCAGCCTAGTTTCCCTGAATGCGCTCGATTCATTGAGGGTTTAACGACACGAGATTGCGCGAGCCATTATCAGGGCATGTAGTAATACGCGATAATTAACATACGCGCGATGTACCACTACCATCGTGTTTTTATATTTGTTGGAGAACATCCGCAGACCGGCCGGCCGGGAGATAAAGCACAAGCGAATCCCTGTTTAAGTGGTCCGCGCTTTACGAGTACCTAAGAATACGCTAGCGCGGCGATGTCGTAACAATGAGATGAATTGACGCGGACGAAGTAATCAACGAGAATTTCAGATTTCTCGTGTTGAATGAGGAGATATCAAGTAACAACAGTAATAACGAAACAAAATAAAAAAGATTTGGAATATGTAAGTCATTTTATTACGTTTGAAATATAAAATTCAGTATCAAATTTTGAATTTTAATTACACTAAAACTTTCAGTATTTTAACAGTCGAGAAATGTCGTGTTAATTTTAACATGTACCTTAAACAACATCTGCGCATGTAATATTTCAATCTACAACATTTGGGGTAGATTATATCTACGCCTTTTCGAGGCACGTTGCGTGGAGATAATTATGAGGGGACAGATCTCCCCAAGATATATCTAGAACCCCATGTACTCGACATGTACATTTGAGGCATCAAAAGTGTCGGCCTTCTCAAAGCCGATATTAGTACGTGCAATAACACACGAATGCGGCAGATTCATTCAACCGACACGAGTTTGAATCATCTTGTTATCGTGTAGATGCCGTGATGTACTCATCGTGTGTCATCACTGCAGAGTTGTGCCGCATTCGCGGAACAACGATCTCGCAGTGAGAGCTTTTGATAATAACGCGAGAGAACCGGCGCTAGAGAGAGAGAGCGGTATAAGATCTATTAATTCACACAGCAGCGGACAGGGAACTCTACGAATAGACTCAAACGATATCTGCAGCGTATGTGTATTGTTTTGACAGTCCTGGGATTGGATGTGTACTGGAGAAAACAATTACTCATTATGTCTGGCCCCGTTAAGAGAAATCGAGGGGTATTATCGCGTAAGGTGAAGATCGATGGGGGAAAGGCAATTATAATTAATCGGGATGTCTTCGGCGCCTCAGGCTCTCGTTACAGTCATCTACGCGTATGTGTGCGAGACTGATATAGATGAGAATAAATAGGCATAGGTCTAATACGGTTAACGGATAAAATTATCTTGCGATGGCGAGCAAGCGATGCTCGTTATCCTTATGTTATTTTCGTAATGCAATCTAGCGAATATAACTTAATTAGAAGTACAGAGTACATATCTTACGGCAAATCTGATTCGTTCCTAGTTCGCAAAAAAGAAAGATTTATTAACAGCATTCAATTATAACCATTACAAATAAGCGAGTGATTAAGATTTTGCCATGTCGTCGGTTCTCTTTAATCACAGTTCAATTAATTCCTTCTCTCTTGATAATTTTAGTTCCATAAAGAGACTCTCTGTGTTAAGAATCAATTAAGCTGAGGTTAAAGTTAACCGGCGTTAGCGAAACCGCAAGTAATATTTATGGCGCGCAACTATGTAGGCTATTAAGGACGGTGCAGAGATCGGCTTCGCGCGAAGATAGAATTCGATTAGAATCGTTTTAGATCACACGAAGTCATCGACTGCTCGCGCGTCGACAGAATTAATTACTGCGCGGAAATCATCGGGCTCGAAGCGATAAACTATTCTCGCGTTCTCGGTATATGTCCACCTTTCGTGGCCTTGACATTAACGTTGCACTTGGGTGGCCTTGTAATGCATACCTCTGGGACGACATTCACATGCATATTGAAGAGTCACTTCAGCCGCAATAAATTCACCGATCACAGAAGATCGATAGAGATTGCGTGGTACCAGACTAATTAAGCGAAACGGTATCAATTTGATATTGTTCGTAGGCGACCATTTATTCAGGAGCATAAGAAAGGATATTAAAATCAACTTTTATTTTTCAACGCGATCTTATTTATAACTATAAAAGTATAAAATTAATAATTAAACAACCTTCTCGCGTATTATTAAATACAATAAGCATTTTTATAGCCATTTGTGATACGTAATATCCTGAGTATCTATCGGAACGTGTAAGCATCTCGCTGAAGAACACCATTACTTTCAGGAAATTAGAAAGTCATGTGGCGGTTCATTATCGAGGCGCAGTCTGCTGTCTTTAATTAGCACCCGATGCTCGGCAGCGAGTTCCCGGTTTCCACAAAAACTTCCCGCCAATGCAACAATGATTATCAGCAGTCTAGTCTCAGTATACTGATTAAAAGTATCCGTCATCTACCACTGGGTCAGTATGTCTACGATAACCAAGCAATTCGCGTTTGTGTAAATTACATGTTCCTATTTATATAAATTCGTTTCATTTTTAATATATGTAAACGTGTTACCCCCGTAAAAGGTCCGTCTATCCAAGATTGACTGCCCAAGGTGTAATCGCCGATTAGAGATACGAGCAGAATTGTTCGATTAACAAGTTCGGCCTTCGCCTAGGGTATCACTTCACACCTCCGGGCGTCGCTCGACAACGCAATTACTGTAGAAGATAGCAATTCTCGTTATCTCCCGCCGCGCGAAACCGGCCGCAAATCGGCAAGCGCGGACCTTGAACCGATTCGCGTAAACTAAACGGCCTAGTTTTCCCAGTGGATGATGGCCATGCGGGCGCATATTTGTTCCATACGTGTAACTCAATTGAGACCAGAGATAATGTTACATATATTATCACCAGGCTAAATGCTTTTCGTCACTTACTTGACACCTTTGAGATTTTGATGGACGTTATCAATGTGGTTATCGGTAATGAAATTATGAACGCATCTTCCATTATCAGCTATCACCAACGGGCATGATTACTTGATTAAGGCACGCAACTCGCTTGAAGCACGCGCGCGAATCTTTTTCGCTCATAACTAGTTCACGTTTGAAATACTTTTAGAGCTCTGATACGTATATCCTGCAATGAATATTTCGAGAATTATCAATATCGCGATACTTAAATAAACGTTCCTATCTATTTAGCTTTTGATACCCACAATTTCTGGCACTAATTTTTAAAATACGCGATGAGAATTAGAACGAACGTAGCTAGACCATTTAGAATTCGGCTCCGCGCATAGTTTAGCCGATAGGTCAAGTGCTAGAGGCGTACGCGCAATTGAGAGGCGCGCAGTTTTCTTTCATCTCGCCGTCCCATCTACTCGTGGCCGCCAGACATTCTCGATTAGAGGAGCATCTTCGCCGCTGCTGGCACGGGAATACGAGCGGCCGCGGCTCCGAGCTTCTCCCAAGCTTCGAGAACCGTTATTAGGCGGAACGAGGAGGTGGTCTTCTCTCCGTTGCCGCGACCCTCGACTCGTTCACCTAGGGACGACGAGACGCCTGACAAATAGGTACCTAGGGCTTAGTGTGCTTAAGGAGAAGTCAAAGGAGATCTTTTGTATTAGTTTTGTCGTCGATGCTACTGCGACGATGCCGCAAGGTGTTTAAGAAAAGATTACAGCTACTGGGGATTTTGTTTGAGAAGAGTCGCGGTCACTTTGATGTCGTAGCATTAATATAATAATCAAAGATTACAGTTTTCTTAGCAACAAAATCTCCGTGAGATAGTAATTTAGTTTTAAGTAGATCTTGCTTTAACAAAATTTTAATTTGTATTCCGTCTGTGGGGATACTAAAATGTGTAATTTTAATGCCTTAATTTTCTTTATTTAGTGTCGGGATAGGAAATTATAATTTCGTAAACCGTGATTTCTACAGCTACAAAAAACATGCCAAATGTAAGAAACTCTCATGACTGACTAACGATCGTAATCTTGCGATCGTTAGATCATCGTTTTTACCGCTTACTTATGTCCATTCGAGGGAAGTCGAGAAAATAAGAGATACGCTAATTTTAGTTATATGGCAGCGATCTTTGAAAAATACAGGTAGTAACGGAAATATTACTCATCCCCCATTATCTTTCCGCCGGGTCAGTCGCGAGGTCAAATATGCTAATTGCATATGACACGTTCGGGTAATGAACGATCGAAAGGCGTCTGGCACACGGTATTTTTCACCGCTATTAAGGATCAGTCGCATGGACGTTTTATCGTCATGGCGAAACTGAGAATGTCATTACGTGTACCGACATTCTCTAATTTTGGTTGCATATAATGATACCGATAAATCACGAGCGACATTGATCGCCTTTAATAGTGCGTTGATTATACAAAATGACTTCGCGATGCTTCCTGTTTTTTTCCGCTTCAAACGCTATTAGGTATTCCTTGCGCTTCGAACGTCGCTGTTAAACGTAGGTTTTATGATAATTGGTGTAACAATTATTTTTACTATCGATTCAAAGTACCGTTATTTAAAACACAACAGTTTGAGATAGAAAAGCTCTGTATTAGTTAAATTACATCCATTATTTATTGTAATCGTGTTATTTAAAAGCTTTTAAGATACCACTTGTCCACGTGGATTTGATATAACATGTTCCTTTCCAATTTACATATATATTTTATTTTTATTCATAAAAATATTAAAATAGAAAACCTTAAAATATGCTGAAATTAATGTAGTTAAATGTTATTTATTTGGAGAAATATTTTAAAAATATTATTCTGACGATGGAAAGAAGTCAGTAACAGGAATTTTGAAAAAAAGCATCTCTTTCTCTCTCTTTCTCTTTTGAAGCGGGTCTCACAGATGGTGGACAAGTGACGTCACCCGTAAACTTGACGAGCAGCCGTTTTGCCGGGGAGAGAACGTTATTTCCACCCGCGGACCGTGCTGTAGTTGGAATAACTTGTCGAGGAAATTTACCGTTTCCGCTTTAACCACCATATCGGTCCGTCGTCGTCACCACCATAACTCGCTACCCCATTCCCAGAATATGTAGGTCGATCGCGGTGCATTGTCCACGAGAACCAATATGAAACGCTTCGCTTCACTTCCGGTGTCCCGTTCCGGCCCGCATCTCGTAAGCGCGATTACGAAACGATGCGTTATAATAAAAAAAGAAAAAGCGCGTTAAACTCGTTAGCTCGTCAATGCTATCGCGATGCGAATCGTGTACCTTCATGGTCAGCTAGATAGTAAAATTAGATTCTCGCGATTGTTCCCGCGATTATCTGATATAGGTCGCGTTTCGTTAACCCGCTATCAAGTTGAATAATAAATATTCTCCTTTGATTATTTTTAGCTATTGGAAGGATTCGTATCTTCTCGATTATTATCACGGATATCATGTCCAACGTTCGCGGTAAAGAGTTTTGCGGTGAAGCTTTTTAGGAGGTGACAGATGAGAGATAGAATCGATTTTTCGTTTAGCTACTATTTCGAATTGCGCTTGCAGTTCTATTCACTTTAATTAAGACGCTTTGGTAAAAAAAGATGTGCCTTTGATTAATTGCGAATGCCGTTTCATTTATCTGCGTTAAGATCTCCCGCGGGTATGGAAATTTCAATTAATATTCGCGAAACGAGCGTGTGTGCACATCACCGTCGTTTAATAAGAACAAACAGACTTATCTTGTTTAACGGCGTGCCGTAAATCGGATCGGAAATATCCAAGGGTGCCAGGCGTGTTGCGGCACGCAAAAACGAATCTATTTTCGAAGGCCGCCGGTCGTTCGGCGATCAAATGGAGCATACGGGAGTCTCTGATGGACGATGATGTCAGGGGATGGGCACATCGGAGTAGAATCGGCATTATTTCTGTGTGCGTATATGTATATGTGTGTGTACACAGCAAGGAGCGGGCGATTATTAACGAATGGAATGGAATGGGACGAGATGATGTCACCGAGCAAAAGCGACGTCCCCAAAATTACACGACCGCCCGGGCGGCCGGTCGAAGCCGGTCGAACCGAGGCGCGGAAGAAAGCGTTGGAACACGCTAATTTCTCGAACTATGGCCCCACCGCGACCTACTGACTAGACGATATTTCTATTTTATGGACGATTATATCATGCCGTTGCCAAATAATACCATAACAATGCTTCGTAAATCTCGAGATTGCGGCGGCAACCCTTTGCAACAATGAAATATATATCGAGGATTTAAATAGCGAAATATGAGCGAAACGCGAATCATCTTTATCTTATTACACAATACTTAAAATTTGAAATTCAATATGAAAGAATATTAACACGATATCTAATATTACATATTGGAATTCGCAGCTATCGTATTCGCATATATATACATTTGATAATTGTATATAGAAATGGTTTTGACTCATTTCATCGTTCCGTGAAGCGTTATTCAATTCTCCTCTGCATTAATCATTTTTCGCCTTCAATGTATACTGTGCAGATCGCGTAACCTAACGGGAAAGATATTAATAAATTCTACGAAATAAAATTGAGATATACCGTTCTACCGGTTTGTTTTCTTTAATGTGCGTTAAAGATCCAGGAAGTATTATACGCCACTTATCTCTCTCTCTCTCGTCACGTTCTTCTCGTTCGTTGACAATCGCTCGTCGCTAACGAATCAGTATCGTAACAAACACAGGCATTATCCGTGGAGACAAGAGCAGTCAAACGTTCAACGCCCCGTGAAGTATAGGATGTACTTTAATTAATATGCAGCCGCCAGCAAGTTCCACGCGCGGTCAAAGAGCACGCTGTCTTGCCCGTTATGTAAGTTTCTAGATAATCGTAGATACCTAATGTAGCAATCGTGATTTAATACTCAATAATTATATTATCTGTTAAGTTATCTATTAGAAATTAACTTGTTCAAGCATTACGGTCTTTTAAAGAAGCTTTTCATGTAATTGTTGCGCTATTTTCTATTTGTGAAATTTATTTAAAATTTCACAAATAGAAAATTTCATTAATATCTGTGTAAAGACAAATACTCTTGAAAAGTTCAAATTTCAAAATTTTGTTGAATGAAGATTTGCTAGTAAAAGGATTAATTGGATGTAAATAGTAATAATTATATAACAAACCTATTCTCGGAGCTATATTACAGTATATAGGATTTCGACTGCAAAGAATTTTCCTCAGAAAAAACTAGAGAGGAATTCAACCGTTATTATTTAAGCCTATCTTGTTTACCGAATTATTACACAATCAAACGTTCGCTAATTATTGGGAATTCTTGCAAGTGTCACGTTAATTGGTTGAGCAAGCAATTCAAACACTTGATATGCGCGCGCGCGGTTACGTAACAATTGGATTTTTTTATGCTTTCACTAATGGAATTCCTCGTACATCTCATGATTGATCGATCGCCGGGAACGCTTCTTCCGTGAAAGTGATCCGCGGAATTTCCTGAATTATCATTGGTCATTGATCGGCGGCGCTTATTGTTAGTGTGTAGGAGCGCATTAAGTGTACTTAACCATAGAAACAACGAGGGTGGCTCGAGACCGCGTGGATATATCTCTTCGGGGTCGCAGCCTGGAAACCCCTGGGTTAGACAGATAAGTGAATAGACGGTTGATGAGTCATGTCTTATTAGAGGCGAGCGGTTTTTAGGTCATTTTTTTCGCTGTTATTCTCGGTGCATCGCGCAAAAAGCGCACTACGTGAGCGCATCTAAGTTGATTGTGTTGCAGACTACAATTGAGGTCTTCGCAAGCACGCAATCTTCAAATGCACGGACCGGACGAGCATTTGACTTAAATTCGTTAAGCTAAATTGTCGATGCATTTGCATTTATCTCACGAAACTTTCGAGATTGCATTTGTAGCGTTTTAAAAATAGACATCTAAAGCGAAATATAATTATAGTGTAAAATTTAATCAATGAAATTAAATTTTACATGAAGAACGGAGATTCGAAGTTATTAAATATATATATATTTAATTTGCGTTTTTTCTCGTCAAGCGCGTACACATACATTGACTGGGATTTATTAACAGCGAAAAGACTTGCGAGGGAAACGATAGCGCGATATATTTATAACGCAAGTATTTTAAGGCTGAGTGTCGACGCAACGTGTGCGGGAAGACGACGCTTCGGTCCGCGGCAGATCGATCAGCCGTGGAAGTCACAGTCAAAGACCTCTAAGGAGTGAAATATCCAGGAGGACCGGATATCGATACGTCCCCTCGCGACAGTTAGGCAGGACCACAATTTGGGTCGTTCCTTTTTTTATGTCTGGAGCACCCACACGCTGCGCAGAACAAGCGGTAGGGATAATAAACTGTCGCCGTCAACCCTTCGAGAAAACGTAAGGCATCGTTCGCAAGAAGTCTATTCTCGATTTAGAAAATTCTGGATTTCATCATCTCGAAATTGTACGACTTATCGTTATCGTTCTGATAAATACTCAAGTCACGATCGCATTCTCGTCAGAAAAAAATCCTCCGCTGTTCTTATTTGCAATCCGTTACGCGTAACGAGCATCTCGTTATTTCTAATTATCGCGTATGACATCAGTGTCTTGAAAGATGAATCATGCCGCGTTGACTCAGGAGATCCTTTCTATTTCCAACGAAACTTTTCTGATTCCACGTTTATGCTGCTAACGGAACGCGCGCGGCAACCGCTATAATCGCCGACGCAGACGAATTTAACCGAGATGCAGACGATGACGAACGTTGTACGAGCGCCGCGTAGTAAAATCGCGGACTAAACCGCCAAAACCGCACGTGCAGTTTACGACGTGTAGGGACGATCTTTTGTCTGCACGCGAACGAGCAGTCTTCTCTTTCCTTTGTGACATCTATGGCGTCCATCTCTGTACGTCACGGCGTGTATTCTTTTATTACGCTACCGCCATCGCTGGTTGGCTGCGCTCGGTTCGATGGACCGCATCGTCAAGTTCAAGGCCGCTGCACTTTGATCCACGGCTTATTCCGCAAAAATCCGAGATACCTCTCTTTCTCTCTCTTTCTATCTCATTGTAAAACCTGCCTCGCTTCTCTTCGTCCTCCGGGAGCTTCCCCAGTTCAAGGACCATGCCGATGCCAGCGAGCTCCTTTACATTCACGTTGTTCATTCACCTCCTCTCCTCTCGTAGAGCAGCCTTCTCTCCGCGGCGCGTAGCGTGCCCCATGGTTGCCATGGTTGCCAAGCCCATCAAGGTCCACAGCCGCACGGCACCCGCACATGGCACATTACTACGGAGACGAGGAAAAAAAGCTCGATCAGCGCCGCAAAGCTGACTGCGCCGCTTCGCTCGGCCAGATTTTTCAGACGACGCGATGAAACGACGCGGTTAAACGATGTAGCCGCGAAGTGCAGGTCCAGTATACTCCTCCTCACTAAGGAACAATGATGAGAAATAATAAAAATAAATTAACGAACCGACAAAGCGAGAAGTAAATTACATTCATTAAGAAGATTGACGGTTTAAAATTTTATTGTTACAATTCGATAACGTTTAATAGAGTTTCGTGCATGCATATTTGAGATGTTTAATTATTAATATGCATAAATTGAATATTATTTTTTTAAGAAAAAGATTGTATTTTTAAATTATATCTTTTATATAATCGAACTTTTTATCACATACAAAATTAATCTCAAATAGTTATTTTTGCAGTCCTGGGTATCCCCCAAAATAAATGCCAATCTTTTTTCTATTTCTTAAACTAAGAATTGGATCATAATAAATGAATTTATTTAAGCTTAATTTAAATTTTTGCTAAGGCGCTATGTATATCATACAGAATAACGCTGTATAGCGTGCCAAATAACGGGGATACTTTCGTTTTCTGATTTCACTCGCGGCGTGTCCTTGACGAATTCCTTTACGCGTACATGACAATCGGTACACTGCCAGGCTTTCATCAGTTCCCGGCAGTTATTAATCTGTCCAGCGTCTCGGGGAATACAGTCTCGGTCTTCGCACGATATGTACCGTTTTCCGTCTAGCCGCCTATAAATATCGTAGACGTTCCCGTACCAGGCAAAATTCGCTTCGCGACGCACACTTTCGTTTTTGATCTCGTCGTCCGCGACTGAAAATAGAGCCACGGAATTCTCTTCTACGAGCGATAATTATCGTAATGGCCGAGTATCTCGTAAAACGAGGGGTTCGTCCCGATGACACCCGATTACTTTCATTCTCTCGGCTTGCATTATGGCCATCGCCCTCGTGTCGATCGCTCAGTGTCGTCGAACTCCCGACGCCCTTCTCGGAATCTTTCGGCAGGATGTATGTTGTGAATCGTATAGAAAGCGGGCTCGAAAGCAGAGTTGGGCGTAATCGATTACTTTTGGTAATCAATTACTTAAACAATTCCTGTAATCTTAATTACAATGTAATCGATTACTTTCGTAATCATAATTACCGGTAATCATACTGTCTGATTACTAAGTAATCCAAATTACTTAGTAATCAGACAGTATGATTACCAGTAATCATGATTACCAAAGTAATCGATTACTTTGTAATTATAAGATTACAGGAATTGTTTAAGTAATTGATTACACAGAACCACCAAAAAATTTTTTGGTGATTCACGTTACTCTAATTAGAGTAGGTGTCTCTCATAGATTTTTGGTCACAAAAAACAATGTCGCTGTCCAAATTGCTTCATCACGTCAGGTTTTAAAGTTATTTTGAATTTTAAGATGAGAAATCAGCGATTTTTAGGGAAAAGCTGTGGTTCAGTATAGGTAACACTAGATCCACTTCAACACAAAATTAACGCTGCTTTTAGCATAATGTGA
>NJRP01000080.1:199283-335055 GCA_003063835.1 Aphaenogaster floridana | reverse complement strand
TTATGATTACATTACCTGTAATCGTGTAATCGGTAATCGATTACAAAATGCCCAACTCTGCTCGAAAGGAAGGGAATCTCAACGTCAATATTCGTTTTGAGTTTCCGATAGAGTAGAATTGATTTTCGAGGTCTCTTTGCACTTTCTAAAGCGCGATTGCAGCGAAATATTAGACTATTGACTTTTGTATGTGTCATTGGAGCACGATCATCTCAAATCGCTCACGAAACGTGCAGTGGACCGATATAATTAGAAAAATTTTGTTTTAATAAATTTGGAATTTTTTAGAAAGTTTTACAGCGCAAAAATTACGGTGTTTTTTACAGAGTTGGCGGATAATAGTACTGCTGAATATAATCCCTCTATAACAGAAAACCTCCGGCTTTTCCAGTTCTCTTTATGTGTGTTAGGTTCATTTATGTGCATATGTGCGTGTGTGACGTGGAAAATGAAAGGAATGAAATTGATTCACGAGCGGGCGTTTTAGTGTCGAGTTACATTCCAAATGTTTCGACGATTCACATAACGTTCGACATACTGAACCGCATAACTGCAGCTCCAGCGTGCTTCAGTTAGCACGAGGGCCGCCTCGCGCAGGGACGAAGGGTTTCGTTCCGATCACGCTCGGTGCCGGTACTTCCATTTTCCACGGTCGAGGCTCGCCTATCGGGTGCCCGTCGATTACGGTGTCGTCGAACTCTCCCGAGGCAGTTGCCGCGATCTATCGAGAGGGTGTCCGTGAACGAGCGAAAGCGAAGAAACGGAGATACAGAGAAGAAGAGAGAAAGAGAGACGTCGAGGTCATAGAATTCGTCGCCTGAGCAACGTTCGCTTTGATTAGACAAGCCTACGCCGGGTCGACATCACGAATCATGATGACGCGCATTCTTTCGTCGCGTCTTACGATTTGGACACTTTGAGACGGGAACGCAGCAAGTATCCCGGACGAAATAGGAGAAACTTTATACAGGCCTCTTGAATCTCGTTCGTAACGAGCTTCATCGATAACTCGCTTGTCTCGAGCGCGAACGGCCGATGATACCGCTGGTATCGTGGGTCATCAGATAAAAACCCCGTGTCTCTGCTCAATCGTGCTCCGTGGAATCGATCAATCATTTTTTGCGACGGTCTCGCTCCATTTAAACGGACGGCGGCGTAACGCGATATGTACACATCCGTATAGTACGTGTTCACCGTATTCGCGCATTATTCATGTAGCGGCACCGCAGTCTCGCCTTCCATCGCGCTCGATCACACACATTTTTCATCGCCCCGCTCCCGCCGCTAGTCTCGCGATCGCGCGAGCGAAATTAAAAGCAAGAAAAATTAATCTGCAACCATTTACGAAGGCACCCGCCTACATTATTACTGCTATCGACATCTCGTTGCGTTGCTCTCGCGTCGCATGGTTAAAGAATGATTCATACGTCAAACATAATACTTTCAATCGGTGAGACAATAGGGCTAACAGGTCAGCTGCGCGGATCATTCTCAATGAAGTCGTATTGGCACGATACTTTTCTTGCAAGATCACACATAATCATTTCTTCAATTATAAAATAATATCCAGTATAATATTTATTAATTTATTTAATATTATATAAGTTGAGCCTCAGTGTATTAGCTCTTTTATTCTTATCCTAATAACATTATAAAGGTCAGTTGTTAAAGATATACAAGATGTTATAGAGTTATTATTATAAAATATGCTCTCTCTCTCTCTCTCTCTCTCTTTAACAGAGATAAATTCATTCTAAATTAATAAAAGAATAATCGAGAGAATTGACGATAGAGGGATTCTTTTTCTGGACGCTAATTTTCATTTTCAAATTGCGTACACAGTGCCATTTTTCTTCCAAGTTATGTTACTTATTTCATTCATAAATGGACCAAGAGAGCGAGAGACGAGCGCGCGTCTGGCACTCAATCAGACCGTCTCTTAACATGTGATTTGACGCACATCACGCTTCGTGACCGTCTCCGTCTCTCTGTCTCTCTCTTTGACGGAGATCGAGCTGCGCTTCCTCGCCGCAACAAGTCGGCACTGTGCTCTCCGTGGTCACTCTTACTAATTAAGTATAAATTGCTTCTCTTATGCGCGCTCGGCACGAGCGAAAGGTCCGCCGCGCCGCTATCGTAAAATCCGCGAGTCGCGACTCGGATCGCCGTCTGGCACGCTCTCCTTCAATATCCCGTCGACGTCAGACTGGATGCAGACGAGGACAGCTTTCCCGCCGCTACCATGATTCATTACGATGAATCGAACCGATCGCGGCTCTCGTGGGTGACTCGTGGGTGGTCGAAGGCTAACGGCAGCGACGACTCGCACACGTCGCGGCTTCAATCCGGGGATTAGATGAGAGCGAGATGAGATGCGCTGGAAACCGAAATGAGCCACCTCGTCGGGCTCGTATTAAGCCTTTCACGGTTAAATGTCTATGTCTAAGCGATTTGGAAGGAAATACGTTCGATTATTAGGATACCTCGAAAGGTTCCACATGCTACGGTATCTATTTAAGAGTTTTAGGCATAAGCTTGAAATAGAGAAATAAAAAAGTAAGAGGATAAAATCTCTTCCAGGAAAATATAATTCAGACAATCTCCGTTCTTTCTCGGAAAGTTACTGGATCCGCCCAACGTTTCGTAATGTTTCGAAATACGCGAGAACTTCGTGATCACGATCTTATCTCTATAGCGGAGGCAACCGGTGGACGGCGAAATTTATCGTCGACCAAGGAGAACGCGGTATACGGTTCATAAGCGGTGGCACGCGGATAAATGCGTAAGTAACTGGCGCGAGGTTGGGCACGAGGCTGATTATTCCTCGTCGAATCTGGTCACGTCGCCGGCATGTTCTCCGCTCGTTACGAAACGCGAAGAAATGCCGCGCTTCGTTGCAACCGTGAAGTGATAAAGCCGCGCCGCGCGACGCGAAACGTTTCGCGCGTATTGTCGACTTGCAATGTGGAACACCGGTTTCAAGGACGCAAATAAATTTCGAAGATATGAATGCACGCTCGTTTCGCACCGAGGATTTGCGAGCGGCATACATAGTAACGGCAAACGAGGCAAAACGTTACCGTTACGCAGCCTAGTGAATACGAATAAATTAAGAAACTAGAAGAAGGTAGTTAATATCTGTTGTCGCGAGTAATTATAGTAGAATTTGGTTTGTGTTATTCAACGTTGTGAAGACCGTACATTTATATAAAAAGTACGGGGCTTTATCATGCGACATTATTTAATTGATTTCGAACTAAAGTTAAGGAAAGGTACGCGAGCTAATCTCCTTGAAATTTTTGAGAGATAATTTCATCTACCTGTTTATCAACGTCAACTTGCTATCATTAGTATCGAATTTAAATCGAGGCCGCGCGACATTGGAATGCACATTCATGTCGATTGCAAGCCGACATTATCGCGAAGGCTGCACATATCCTTCGCATCGTCTGCGAGAGATACTATCCTTCGAATTTATTTCGGGACAATATTTCCAAGGATATCCCGCGTATATTCGTCTCTCTTTTTCTCTCGAAAGAACGTCGTCTGCAAGAATTTAACTGCGGCTCCTATGCGACGTTTATGGCCGAAATAAAGCGTGCATCGTGAGCCGACCTGGCGACGGTTACAAACATTCTGGTAGATACACTCGGCATAAGGACCCCTTAAAACCACGTAAAAAGAGAAAGAAAAGAAAAAGGTAGAAGCCACAGCGCTATCAACTTTCCTCCAGGAACCCGTCGCGTCGCGACGTTGTTTGCCTTGATTATCATGGATTTGGAGAGGTGTACTCAGATATGCATTGTTTACACGGTGCATCAAGCCGCTCTCTCGGATAAGCCACTTCCACGCACATCCGGCCAAATGCAAGACGATGCATGCACTTGGTCGATGATAACACATCGGAGAAAGGTCTTAGAACCTATAAGTAGTCTACCCCATGGCTTTTTTACTTCGATGCTGTTTCGTATATTTGATAAAGGATTGAAAAAGGTATCATGGTTTAACTGGTGACGTCTCATCGAAAAGAGATTCGTAACTTATTTAAATATTTATTTATTATTATTAAAGATGCGGAAAATATCCGCGTTTTTAATAAAATAAATTACGAATCTCCTTTCTCTTAATCTATTAATAATTATAATAAGAAATTATCTCTGGCTTTCGAATGTAGCGAATTACTTTATGGGTGATCGTAGTACGATTACAATATTAAGCTGTCACGAGATATTGTCGCTTTATCTTTATTAATATTTCATCAGTTCATTAATACGAGATTTCATTGACACATCTTGCTTCGGTAATTGTGTAAGAGCTTCTCAACGGGATTCCGTGGGAGACGACAACGGGTCGGTTTTCCTTTCGCTTTCATGTCTATAATCATGCGTGCCCCTCCGTGTTGCGTCGCGCCTGCGAGAGGAATTCTTACCTGAGATCCCGAGCCGCCTCATGATTAATCATTGCCATTCGTTGCTGCGGGCTAGGTAGCCGCTACAGCTGGTACCATCTCGCCCTTCTCACTTTCTCACGATAAAATTAAGGACGCGCGACCGCGATTAACATCAGTGAGAATAATTCGGGAAATGCGATCGACGCTGATGTAAATGACAGAATCTCAGGGAGATACATTCGTAACGTGATGCTGAACATGTCCCCAAATGGAGAACAATTATCACGAGATATAGCGATTGGATTTCTAAAAGAGATGTCAAAGGATAACGTTTTATAGCGGGCGATTTGGAAACATTAAGAAAGATTGAGAAGGGTAAGGGAATCTAAAATCTTCGGGATCTATTCATAGTGTCTATACTAACTTCAGGCTGCACCCTAACTTGGGATTGCAGTTCAAATAAACGTCTAAATTACGATTTCATTCGTAATTTGATAAAAATTAACGTTTATCTAATAGAATATTGATTCCTAACTTTGAACCTTTTGCATTTTCTTTGTAATAACTTTGGATCTTTTGCAATCCCTTTGTTTAACATATCGCAATAATTTACATTTAAGAAGCGTGCTTATGTTCCTTTTATTGTCCCATTATTCGTTTGACTCGGTCTTTAGATTCGCCACGACACGACAGCCGCTCGTGTAAAGTGTAATACCGCGAAAGTCACGTTCAGCACACGCTCGTAAGCTTTTACTCGCCCATCTCGTAAACTCCTAGTGACGCGTTATGTAACACTAGTGAAACGGTAACGCGTATCCGCGCATCGCTCGTGGAATTCGTGTCATAGAGATGCGAGCCAACGGTTGATCGCGCTGCACGGCCGAGCAAGCAAGATGCCCATGCAGCACAACGGAGTAAATACACATTAGAAACGTATATATCCGGCGTTGCGACACCCGGCGATTAGAAACGTCGCCAAGAAGTCAGCAAACAATCCATTGGTTTCAATTGATATTAAGTCGAACGAAGTAATTTCTTATAAGATGAAAGTGAAGTTAAAATATAACTGCAATAAGATTTATCTTCCGAAATTAAAATAATCGTTTCCCGTAGCTTGTAGCAAGAGAAATTAAAGCAGAAAAAGTATCACAAAGAATAGAAAGGATTCACGGGGGATGAAGAATAATAATGTCTTTTGTCGTATATCTACCGAAAAAAGTCGCGTGCAGCACAGATTCAAGGGTCTTCAGTCGGTGACCCATTTTTCCGAATGGATGATAGGAACTTTCGGAGCGGTATTTTTGGATCGTGTGATTCATATAGTTGGAAGATGCGGTAGTATGCACCGCAGTGTGATCTGGCTGGCTAGCATGGTTTCGTTTTAAAACGGCACGTCCGCGGAAAGTCGGCCGCGGGGCGATCCCCGGCTAGTCACGCGAAGTTTCGTTGAACCCCCGGGGTTAATAACGACCGTCGTGTGCTCGTTGGGATCGATGTTTGATTAAGAACGCGAGATTGCGCCCCGTGTAAAAGCCCATTCGCTGCATTCTCGTAAGTGGATGTACGGCCCACCGACGTTTAAGTAGATCACCGCGTCATAGTTTGCGATTATGTGCACTGCATATCGCCACAGCATTATGGCTCATCGTTAACTCGCGCTCTACGCGAAACAATTTTCATCCTGAAAAACGCGAGTTTGGTAATTGAAAAATGCAGCCGCCGTTCTCGGAAGCTCCTCTCTTTTTGTCGGGACACGTTATCGTGAAGATCGTAATCTTTGACTCTCTTAAGATAAAATTCATATTATATAATTGAGAGATAAGTCTTTCTTGTCTATTTATGTACTTTCGGTACTTGACACGTTAAAATTCTCAATTCTATGTATGCTTCTGCTATCGATGCTTCGAAAAAAATTACCATTTTTATTCGTTTATCGAAGACAAGTGACGCATCTTACATTTTAAGCCTCTGTAATCTAGATCCGGTTTATGGAATAATACCTCGCGACGTGGATACGAGTTATCGCTCTTAACGAGGAAGGCGGAAGCAATAAAGCAGCTTTAGCTTGCCGCCTAATCGCACGTCATGAAATCACGCCTTACGATCGACGGTATCACGTGAGAGATTGCGAGTACAACGCGCAGTGGCTATAGCAATCTCGATGTTGTCCATCGCTCGCGTCATTGATCTACTGTCGCGCGGAATTCTCGCGAGAGACTCTCGCAGCCTCCTCCTAGTTGCGGTTAACGGGCAGTTAGGCCGCTTTATCTTTTAATAGATGGTTCACCGGCAGAATGATGTATCGATCGCCTGCATGTTTCGCTCGCTCGTGTACCGCGAGCGGTCTCTCAACGGAAGACTCTTGGTGCTTCCGAGCATGGTAATCACAGTACTTTCCTAGCGGTGTTGGCCGGTTGATGCTGTCGTAGCTTTTTAAACGACGTCGCGCCGTTGGAATTCATGGATCGCGACGCACACATCCTCCGTCGATGCAGCTGCATTCGAGTCGTTGTTGTGTGTCTGCATGGGGCGTCTACGCGCTATCGCTTCATCGTAATCTTGCTGGACGTGCCGATGAGACGCAATTTCATACCGCTCTCTTATCGATTTAAATTACATATACAGCGGCGATTTGATATTCGATAGATAAGATCGATGCTCGGATAATCTTTGTAGATCTCTCACAACTTCCTCCTTAGCGTTAAATATGTTTAATACTAAAACCAAAGTTGGAATTCATTTGAAGTTAAACATGGAGCACGTTCTTATTGTCTATTTAGCTCAAAATATTCTCTGGTTTCCTCGAAAGGATTGCTCGTAACTCAAGTTTGATACCGCTATAAATAACATCAATTTTCTTCAACATAATTTGGCGAATCCGTTCATCGACGATTTTGGAACAACCCGAGTACGTAGCATATGTCGAACGAAACGTGCCTATCGGGCGCGAGCAGGGCGCGGGAGCGGGAAGGAGGCGAGAGGAACAAAGACGAAGAGGAAGACGAAGAGGAACACGAAGAGGCAGACGACGGCGGCGGCGAGGTTGCCAAGTTGTGTTTACATACCGTCTACGTGCTCCCCGAAGGGCCCTCTCGGTCAAGAGGCACGGTTTAACCCGATGCGAATCCGGTCGGCACGGACTGAGGATCGTATTCATGGCGTCCGTCGCGGGAGTTGCATACCACGCGATTGGGACTGACCCTTCACAAAGACTTTGCTTTGCAGAAGATAGTTACGCATTTTGCTAAGAATTTTGCCAATGAGCTTCTTGACGAAGTCACGAGGCAAAGTAGAGAAGGTGCCTGAAGCTTCCTTGCTCGCTTAAAAAATGAAGGATCCGATACCAAAATCCTTAGGAGAATACGTCTTCGAAAGATCGCAATAATAACAATAATTAGGCAGCGTTTTGCATGATTTTTCAAATTGCGATGCAGTCTGAGAAAGAAGTAACGGGAAATAATCAGGCGTTAATGCGCCAATTATGTCGTTTCATGCGGAGCGTGATTTATGCATCCTTCATTCTACGAATTCTGCATCAAGTCGTTTTTACGAGATTTTTCTTTGACGAACAAACTCTAAATGGGTGGGTGAATCTCGTTCCATTCGAATCGTCATAGATAATTATTGCGCGGCCCGGAGAATATTAGAGACCGTCGAGCGTGCGAATAAATTGCGATGTAGTCTAACGTTCTAAAAACTGCGGCTTACCGGCCGCGCGCGGAAACTATCGGGCAATTACGAGGGGGATACGGTCGAACGATGCCTCGGAGGCATTCGAACTAAATATTTTCTCGGGGTTCTTACCCCGAGCGGCTTCCTTTTGCTCTCATTTAGCACGCGCGAGTTACGGTGTACCTTGCGTTTCTTCGTACCAAACGCATTTAACAACGCCACGTGCCCGTCGATATGCAGTAAATACATCTCAATTGCGACTTTCGATTTCCCGAGGTTATCGCATTCTTACTTCTCGAGCTTCTCGTATGCAAATGATCAGCGTCCGAACGCGATGAACTACTTTCATATGGAGATAACTGGTGAAGATCAGCGACTATGAGCTAATTTTGAAATTATGAAGAGAAAAATTTGTGCAGATAATTCATTAAGTACCGCATTAATCATTTAAATAAATGTGTCACCAATGTTCTGATTTTGTCGAAGTAAAATGCATTGAGATGTAAAATCTCGAGAGCTGCTTTAAGACAATAACACGTTAAGTGTCAAATATATTACGACTGCTGCTATTATTATCAGAACAAATATCGTTTACGACCTTTGCGAAGACAAGATGTGACAGTAAATAAGCGCGTTATCGTCGATTTCTCATTTTAAGAGCTCATTTACAACGCGTCTTACAAAATGATATCGTTTCCGAAATACTTGGGCTGTGTGGTCCAGACCGTCAAAACGGCAGGAGGATCCAGGAGGCACTCCGCAGCGTCGAAGTAGCAGGATACCATCCTTCCATCGGCAGGTACCATTAGTCACAATTCCTTCCACTCTGCGGCATGATACAGGATGCATCTCCAGCCGTAGCAGCATCGCGTTGTTCCTCTCCACGTTATCTTTAGGGCGCTGTTACAAGACAGGATACGGCGTTTCGTAAACTGCCACCCTTTGTGGGATCACCTGGCGTAACACAAACGTATCGTTGCTCCGTTGAATTGTGTCTTGCCAACATATTGTTCGCTTAGCCAGAACTCTTGTAGCTTTTTACCAAATTAAAATCATCATTAACCTATACCTAAGCACAAATTAGAAAAAAAGTGCGCGAAGCAATTTCTACAAAAAATAATAAAAAATTCTTCGAAATTTTATTGATATTTTTTAATTTACTTCGCGAGAAGTTATATTTATTTCTTATAGATAGCGAATGTTTAAAAAATTCTTATTTTTCGATATTTTTAATTATCGAGAAAATGCGGAACAATGATTACGGAGCAATTCTCGCGAATTATCTATGTGCTGGATTTAATGCTTTCTTTATATGACAGTTATCGCAACGTGATAACACGTTCCGAGTGCGTCACGCGTCGCAGATCGTTTAAACAGGCTCAAGTGCGGAGTCGCATCGCCTGCGTGCGTTGACAGAGTCGGCCTTTCGTTTATCCACGTGGTCGGGAATTTATTATTACTACCAGCCGAAGCGCGGGGAGGAGGGGGGAGGAAGTAATTATCTTTCGGAGACGCAGGATGCTCGCTTGCCTGCTCGTTGTATCCCCGATCCCGCAATGTGTTCGGCACCCCGCGTGGAATTCGTCGGTAAGACTTTGAAGTGCAGCATTCTGTATAAAAAAAATACGTCGATGCTCCCGCACGATGCAATCAGATAATGGAATCTCTCCGTTGATTCTTCTATGTAAGAAAACGAGATATCCACGTAATGCGTCTTGTTGCGTTTTATCGTGCCTCCCTCTCTCGCGTTGCTTCATTCCTTACTCTCCCTCGATAATCCAAGGATTCTCGAGCAAGGAGATCGTTCGATAATCGTCGATCGTCGAACGAAATTTTTGCTTCGTAATCAATACTATATTTTTCGTTAACCAAAGGAAGCAGAACTTAGAACTTAAAATGCAAGTTTGCTTTTAAATCGTTATCAGAATCACCGCAGTTTTTAATCTAGGAGGAGCCAATTATGTAATTCCATTGATATTACGCGAACAGATTGCCTAGGAGTGGCGGAAACATAAACGCGCCCCAGATTAAAGGGGGTGTACATTTGCAAAGTGAACAAAAGGTGGAGAGATCCGTCTCGTGACTCGCCGCGGTTGGCCCTGTTTTGGGAGGATGAAAAATGTCGATCCCGCGTAATTCACACGCACACATAAACGCACACGAATGCGAACGAGGCCGCCATGGTAGTAAAAGCTTATTGTCATTTGGAATGGATCGCGGGCACGCTCGGGTTGCGTTCTTGGACTTAATTACCCGCATGTTACGGGCTGTTTATTATGCCCTGCTTTATCGTCATTGGGCTGAGTCGCGCCGAGCTGCTCCTAGGATGACCGAGGGAATTCATTAAGAGAACGACCGGCTTATATCGCCCGATCCGATGTCCGCGAATCGTATTATACGTACTGTCACCAATTATTTCTTGCCGCCGCTGCACCGCGGCTGCAATTTCATTCCTCGGCCAAGCTGCCGTGGCCTAACGAACGCATTTCAGACAATAAACGTTTTATCGCACACCGCGAAAGGCGGGAATTCCATCGCTTGACCGCTATATTATACGTTCGTCGTATTCCATCGAGCGATAATACGTCCGAAGACGCGCATTGTCGACACCGCCGCGCCGGTTCATATGGACATTCCAACGGCTTCTAGGACGCGCCAGTTCTCCCGGGATGTCCGGCATCCTTTTCAACCGACCACGCATCTCAAGCTGCTCGCGAATTATTCTGCCACTCGAGTCGAAAGGCGTTTCATTAGCGTGTCCGAAGCGAATGAGAAAAATTCTGTGCCAGTTTAAATCCACAATATTTTTCTATTGTGCAGAAAGGTCGAGAGTTGGAATCTGTATATGAAGAACCGTAGCTCATCCTGAGTAGAGTTGTGGATGAGAAGATAATATCTTAAACTATTTCATTAATATGTGCTGATAGTTTGATACCGATTAAAAACTTATAACGTGTATAAGATTCGTAGCTATTTAGAGAGGACCTATTTGATCAAATAGTAATTTGATTATTAAGATAAACAAGGAGAAAATTCCTTTTTATAATTATACTATAATTTTCGTTGCACTCCGTATAAAAAATATTGTATAATCATACGCTACATCTTGATAATGTATTAGTATTATGATAGATCTGACCTCCCTCGATTCTTTTCGTTCATTCGTTTCGTTCAGCTTGACGGGATATATCGCGTGAGTGGAATACCAGAAGCAGTGAAAGCGTTGTGATCAGCGAACGGCGATTAATTAAAGCGCCGTGAATTAATGGACTATCCTCGCCACGCGAGAGCGTGAGGCATAGAGACACGACTAACCCGCTGGGACACCTGCCCGAAGAATGCATGTTTCTCCGGGTCCGGATTTCGGAACACCTGCCCACACTGTGTCATCGCGTATCTCTCCCAGTCTTTCCTCGGATTTACACCTTGACGTCGCTTGCGGTAGCGCTTAATAATTCCACCGTGTTTCACCTCCGCCTTTTGTGGCTTCTGTGAATCCGTGAATCGGATTTCATTCTCACAGCGTAAAACCGATGACGTCCAGTTTCATCACCAGCGCATTCGGATTTTTCTTTGTGGTATCCAATCGCGGCGTTCGTTCGAAGCTGCATTTGTATTCTCTCGACTTTTATCCTGACACATGTAGGATTTTTTAAATATGTAATTTAAAGAATTATTAGCTTCACCCTTCATCTTTTTACCTTAAATAGTATAGAATATCTAAACTTTTGCTTAATAAAGATTGTATTAATTACTTTGCTTTGTTTAGAGAAAAAGTCAAAACTCAATTAAAATTAGCGCTATCTTGAAACTCATTATTACTGCTGTTAATTTGACCCTCGTAGAATTTGATGCGTGATTACTACCATCCTCATCTCGATTACTTCCAAATTGGGCATGCGAAACACCTTCGAGCTTGAGCACGGTCATTCTTTATATTTCGCTCCACACGTCAGTTTCGAAACAGTCTCAAAGGTACCGTATTCAAATTAACGCATCATATTTCAACGCACCGGCGCTTATAATGTAAGGGAGAGGCGATGGCCGACTCGCCGGCGATAATTATTCAAATTCGACATCAGTATTCGTTATCTCGCGCCGCGACGCCCGTTATAGTTCGCGACGTGCGAGGGCACGGCAGGATGCGGCAGGTACATATAATAAATAATTATTATGACGCGCCCGCGCGTATGTAACGGGCTGACGAATTGTTCCGCGAATAATACCGTGTCGGACAACTCATTAAAATTCGTCGCGATTTGCAACGATGGTGGCTTTGAAGCATCAATATTACATGCATTAATGTGCGATGCAGCTATGTATGTTGCGCGCGGTTTAGCAATCGGCGTGTAACGCGATTTCATAGTTTTTTGCTTTAAGCAAATAAGATATGCAACAAGCGAAATAAAGCATTTAAAAATAAGTAGACGAATATAAGATGTACTTTTATTTTATTCAAATAATTAGCTTAATATAGTTTTAATTAATGAATAATCCCTATGTGTGGATTATTAATAATTAACGCTACCATTTCGTGTCTGAAACGCTTGCATCTTTAATAAAAAGCTTAGAAAGCAGCACATCCCGTCATGGAATTCGTTCGTGGAATTCCACGCGTCTGCATCACGTTATCGAGAGACATCGTCGATTCTCGCTGTCGTAAATCTTTCGTGCGCGTGCACGCTTGGCTTTTCTATCGGCCGGTTCTTTTCCGCGTAAACGCTCGACGACAGTTCGGCGACAGTGGTGGCATTATGTCCAGGGCGGTATATACGAGCGGCATCACGAGAGGAGAGCTCGCGCGCACTCCGGATCACAAGGATCATCGCAACGCAGGGCGTTGAACCGTCCGCGCCACCGCGGCATTCCGCCGTGTTTCCGCCGCCTTCGTCTCCTCCCCGTGATTCTCTCCGCGCGAGGCCTCGCGCTCGTAGATGAATTTTTAGGCGTAGAGACGATGGATCACCCGACTCGAATACCGAGCAGCTGGAATACCATCAGTGCGTACGTGCTGATGCGGCGCGATACTCGGAAAACGACGTCGACGACGTCAGCGGCTGCACTGGCCGAGCGGGAGATGTGCATCACTTGGGCACTTTGGCACGCTGGTCTAAAAGCCGGCGATGAGGAAACGCTCGGCTCCTCGATTCGGCCTGATTGCTTCAAGCACCATCGGTGTTGCGCACCGACACGTTTTCGCAGTCGTATTTCTCGCGTATGCAGTGGGCGTCAGAACCGGACCCGTCACTTTCGGTTTTTATAGGCGATCTCCGCAAATTTATCGCTGCTTATGCTAAAAGCGACACAATAGCAGCCGTTGATGTAACATCTTTAAATATATTAATGCTTTCCAATGGATGCGACTGCGGAATTGAACGCGATATTTAATGCGACGCGATCTCGCGATCTATTTCAGGAAAATGTCTAATAATTATTCCGCTATTTGTGGATATTTTCTCTCGTCATACGATAACGTATACTCGAGACACGTGGGACATACGAATAACGGGGCAGGAACGATCGAATATTTCGGTCATGTATCGCTCACGGAGGTAATCGGAAAATGGTGACGTCCGCGCGTGAAGAAGGTCGTCGCGTCGGCGGTACATTGAATATTTTAACGGTTTCTAGGTCAGGGAAAATGATGTCAACAGCGAATTAAAGCCGCTTTCGTTGTCACGTCGTCTGTTCCGTCGAGATGAGACGTAATAAACACGCAGACGTTGACGCGATTAACTGTACTTACCGTACAATTACTTGAAAGCACAATTAGCACATTGGCGTTCCTACACTGACTTTAATGAAAATTCCACGATCTAAATTTTAAGCCCTATAAATAGGAATCCTTTCTTATCTCGTTACTTCAATGTTACGTGACAATGACATACCTACAAATATACGAGCGCAAAATCAAATTTGTAAGTTTGGAATTAATGGGTGCAACGCGATAACGGCCCATCTTAAAGTTGACGAAATTACATTTGAGATGACTTTCTCGAGTTCGTAAATGATTAAATTAAACTTTTCTTATTGCATCAGATCTCTCAATCATAAAAATATTTTTATTACATCCGTGCATCGTTGCTATTTTGAAAGATTACCGTAATGAGCGACGTTGTGTCGAAAATCCGCGAATTTAATTGACTTCTCGCGGTCGTGGGGACGAGGACGTTAAACCTCATGTCATCTGTCATGATTCGATGGCGAGCAACGCACGCGTTGGCCCGTTGCCATTGAATCCTCGCGAAGAGAGGCGCGATCAATCGTCGATGAGAGGCGGCGACGATAATGCTTATCGCGAGAGAGGCTGGCGGCGATAACGGCCTGGCTTCGATGGAAATTAGGGCTCGCGTGCTGCTAGTCTCTCGACTTAATGTCTCACGTATTAATAGAGCGGAGCCGTTCGCCCGCTCGTCACTCTAAAGTATACAGCGATCACGAATTAGGCCACAGCTGGATAAGGGCGATCTTTATGGACGGACAGAGCCTCTCCTTGTCGTTCTCAGCACCTGCCGAGCCACGTTCCTTCCTACACACGGGGGAGTGTTCCTCATTTCAGCGAGGGCGGAATTTTTCTGCTCGTTAAACTTCATCGTGGGTATACACGCGTATTAACGTGCAGGCCGGAGGGGTCCGTTTAACTGTTGTTGCTGCTGCCATCGTTTGCGAACAGACCATCCCGCTCTCGCTCGTTTCCGCAAAGTCGCGAACCCACCGGTTGCGCCGACGACGGGTCGATAGAAACCGAGCGATGCGTTAAACCCGACGAAACGTTACGCCCGCACCTTCTCCTTCTTCTCCTCCTCGCTGTGCAACTGCAAAGTCATGTGAACAGACGCGGGCCGAATTCCTGGAAAGGGACGGTTTATTTTCGTTTGCAGTCAGACGTTGCAAGGCCGTGTAATTCACGCGTGGTTATTGCCGCGTAAATTTATGGCACAGCGACCGATTGGTCGACATGTGGCCATGTCGTGGAAATTGGCGGATTCGGTAGCACAGAGAAAAGCACGCATCATCCCTAAATCCTTCTTTTAAGAAGACATTTTTATTTTAATTTATCATCGCTTAACAAGACTGTGAAGGGTCTTTTCCATATATAAATATATATTTACATAAAAAAATAATTATGCTGATATTTTGGTCATAAAGATCTCTCTGAAATGAAGGGTTGCATGTGCGGTAAACGTTGGTATTTAGAGCATGAAGCTACACCGAGACTTCATCGTCGGCTCAAGTAATAAGCTCCGATGATAAGGTTTCATCGTAACACGAAGAAAACGAGCGTATGGTGAGTCGCAGGCTCGGCCCGGGTCTCGTTTAATCGCGCGTCCAATAAAAATGAGTAATGTTCCAAGAAAATATCGGAGCAGCTTCTTCCTCGCGAGCGGGGACCCTGCGGCCGCGTTCCCTCGCGGATACACTCGCGATAATACGCGATAATACGTGGAACTATTAAACGCTACTGAATTCCGGCATTGGAGAGGCGAGCGCCAATCCCATTTGCATTATCGCCGGAGGTCTAAGTGCACGCATAATTTACGCAGTCCAGCGTTCGCGAGCGACGTGCCCCGCCGTTTTAAGTGTACACAAAGTTCGGGCTGCAACTCGGAGATGCCCGCAATTATGTAGATATCGCGCAGCTCGACAAAGCTAATTAACGATCTCATCGAGGCGCGTTACGTCACGCTAATCGTCAGTTCACACGAACTACGACCCGTACTTTTAATTATCCGTTAGTTTTAATAGTGACCCATATTTCTGAAAAATTTTAGGACGTTGTTTGTTAAGTAGCATGAAACAGAGCAAATTCAAAACTAACATTTTTTTTAATTTAATGGAATATTGATCTGTACAATTTATGATCATAAAAGCTAACTTATATCGAAGGCGCTATTATCTTCATAATTTTATTCTGTTCTATAAACACAAATCTCGAAAAATGAAAAATTGAGGAACAAATTTTTGTTAAAAAATATTTAGATATCTCAAAATGTTAATAGAAGGTAAACACATTCTATATTATCGTTCATTAAGGGATGGTGAATATTGATCTTCTTACGCAGCTGCCAAAATTTTGCGTTGGCGGAGTCCCTTTGAGCGGAACGGCACGGTGCGCGTCTGGCATGCGAGGGTTGTCTCCCCGTTCCTTTGTTACGAATTCTATCGTTCCTAATAATAGGCCCTACTCTACCGAGTCGCGCGTCTCGCATGGAGCGGGTGTTAAAAACGCAGGCAGTTTTCGTCGTTGTACAACACAGCGTGCACAAACGGCGAGGGGGAGGAAGGAAGATTGTTGGCACGCAGCGCGGGCGAAACGCAGCCGCACGTGGAAACGAGAAAAGCGACGATGAAAGGGTCCTCTTGTTCGTATCGTCGTCCCACATTTTCGACTGTCGTTCTCGCGATCGTTTCGTGGCTCGACCGTACGTTGCGGTTCTAACGTCTCTTTCCCCTTTTCATACGCGGATCAATTAAATGCAATATTACTCGGTTTATTGTTTGCTCGTGAATGTGTCTTTCATTCGAGAGCAATAATTCGTAACCCGTTTCAAAGAAACTCCAGCCATTCGCATGCCATTCATTCTTTTCTTTCCTTTCACCTTTTGCATTTTGTTCGTCGCAACGAACTTTTCTACAAAATTGTGAATATTAAAATAATTATGCGTTCTTTTTTCCCTGAAGCGCGTCGCATTTTCGTAATAGAATTGTGATACTTAAAATTTGATTCAGGCATTTTTGAAAAATATAGATGCTGCGTTTAATGTGATTACCCAGTATTCTGATTGCGTATAGAGCAATTAGGCGCAATGGCTTTATCGCTAATACCGATCGCGCTCATCCCTGCGCTTATAAACCGCGTTAGCGGGTAATTAGAACAATGAGTGTCGGCTGATCGTTGGCCGCGACTAAATTTAGTGCAAGTCATTAAGCCACCATGTAAATCAGTCGGGTCTGTTGCTTCGTTACTTGCCCGGGCCGATGACCTCGGTGCGGCATGCAACTAGGAACAGCGAAATTAACCGCCAGAACAACATACGGCCGGTCGTCCATCCCGATATAGCCGGCGTATTACGCGAGCCCTTCCTCTGTCTCTCGTAAAGTCGCGCTTCTGCCAAGCTTCATTCTCGCCGCGTGGTACTTGATTTTCCTATTAGCAGAGCGTACGAGCGCGACATCAGCCTCGACGCAAACCGAACGACCCACGATGAAAACTTCTGACAAGCGCCACGTCTCAAAGTTTGTACGCTTCTTGAGTGCCGACGTAAATCGACGGGCGATTAAAGAGACTTTAGAATATAACATATATCTTCAACGTAAGACGACGAACGTAAGCGGCGTTCGATGTTGTCGGTGATGGTATCTCTGAAGGCACTACAAGAATCCAGATTGCCAATCGCGATTCAAATAGATTTATTTCTACAACCATTATACAGCCTTGATCGCAATAATTTTAATTTACGTGTTATAGCAAGATTATTTTATTGAAAAGATTTTTCTTTATTTTTGTTCAAAATTATTTCTAGTGCGATATTACTCCACTTTAAATTAATTTTGCAATTTGTAAATTTGCTAAAGCAAACAGACGTCTCTCGAGAAACAGTGCTGGACGTGCGAGCGCAGTCGTTAATGATTATGCGAGACGTATGTACATCTTGCACGAGGCGCGAGTCGCTCTTTCATTTAAATAATTCCGTCACCGAGTCGCTTCAATTTGTCCACTCAGTTTGATGCCCCGCTAAACAGTAGTAAGCGTGCCAAAGATTCAGTAACAGGAAGCGGCTCGTTTTCGTACATAAGCGTCGAGTCCAGAAGATTCCATGAGACTTTCTCTCAAGGAATTACGATACTGTACTTTCTTGTCCTCTTTCTCTCTTTCTCTCTCATTTCATTCAACGTTCTCAGTAAACTGATAGAAATTATCTTCATTACTTCATACGCGATAATGTCTTGTTTAATGTGTGTGTATGATTCAACAAAGTTCGCCGCCGCCGCCACCGCCGCGCGACGGTTCTGCCGATTTCTGTTTGAATTTTTTGCTAAATGCCATTTATACCACTCGGTCACATCAACATCCGGTACGAGCTGTCTCGCTCGTTCCTCTGTCAAAACTTCGTCATCCGACGAAAAGTTTGCCATTAAAAGGCGAGCAAATATTTGCTATCCGTTTTAAGTCCACTTCATCATCGCTGTATCATCGTTTCTCACAGGATCAACAAAAAAAAGAAAAGTTTTCGAATTCCCCATGGAGTCGGTTAGCCGAGGAGTCAAGTACGTTCCGCCTTTCACCTTCCATCGCATTATTATTCTGTTGCAAGAGCCGCTTCTCGACAAGAGAGAGGAAGAGACGAGTTTACCGAAGCCCGGTAGCAACCGCGGGCGCGGTTAGCTTAGCTCGAAGAAGCTCCTCGGTGGCGTCAGCATTCGCCTTTTTTGCCCATGTGAGAGTGATCCCGCGTCTTGACCCTCGTTTATAATAATGACGTAATTATCCCGCGGTCTCACGGATGCGTTAGCTGGCTACCGAAACCGAGCGAAAACGCGCAGATGTACGTGCCCATGTGAGTGAATGGCTCGTACGATATTAAAGAATCAGAAATAATAGATTGGATGGATAATGAACATTAATTTGAGGTTTATGAATTTTTTATTCACATACGATCGTTTGCCATTACGAAAAGATTAATATTCTCATTGAATAACGTACGAAAGTACTTTTATTAGTATGACTGACAAAAAAAGCCGATACTTGAGACAAAAATAGGGATCGTTACATAATTAATTTTAATCGTCTCTTCCTATTACTACTTGATGAGTCGCGTTGATGCTTTTTACAAATGATCTCCGGCGGGATATTCTTCGATGAAAGGCGCAACATAATTTCTCATTCAGAGCTCTTTCGGTTCGGAGGGATTCTGAACGACACTTTGTGCCGAACGGGACAACGATCCTCATTGAGACAGAGGCGAGTCTGAACGGCGAACATATTAGGAGACAATATAATCCTTCAATGCATCTGCGGCGCCCCGGTGAATGAGGCTGAAAACGGGTGGGTGCATCCTCGGCATGTAAATGCGAACGTCGACAATGGAGCCTAGCGTAAGCGCAACCGGTTGCGTAACCGGAAGAGCGCGTTCGGTTGTACCGGGCGGCGTGTAAGTTATGCGTTCGACTGCGCCGCGAGGGTGATTTATAGCGGTCCGCGGAGCGCCGCGTGAACAAAGAGCCATCGAGAGAATCTTCCCGTACAAAGGAGGGCAAAAACCGAGCACCAATATCCGGAAATGAAGCGAGCGACCCGCGTATGGAATTGAATCGCAGATTCAATTATCAATTTTATATTATTTGAAAATTCGCACGTAGATCAATTAACAGATATCCTATCTTTTTCGCTTCTTTTATTCTTTTAGATTTTTACGTACACAAGGGGAAAATTAGAAAAGGAGAAAGAGGACCTCTTGAATCTGGGATGGAATCTGCGATCTTTTTCTCTTATTGCAAGATCGCTCGCGGATCGTCCCCCGCCTAACGGCATTCAATAATACATAACGAGTATCTGTGTAACGAGTATTCTTGGTGAGATCGCAAGTCGCGATAGGAAGGAGCCTCGGGGAGCAGCATAGATCGCAACGTTGTTGTCTTAGATAATCCACAGGACAGTGCTCTCGAAACGAAGGCCGCATCCAACGGTAAAGGTCAATGTTAGTATGCGATATCACATAAATCGATCGGATCGCGCGATGGCATTTTCCTCATTTCCCTCGGCTCGAATATCGCTTGGCCGCGTGTCACGTAAAGTGGACTCGATTGATGAATTAAAAGCGAAGTGCGACCTAGCGTGAGACACTTCAGCGTCGAGGTGTGCGCTGGGCCTTTAATAACGCCCGTTCTCTCTAAACGGAACATCATTTTCTCGCTCGATCTATTATAACGATGTAATATCGATCGCCGTGGATAAGGCCGTTGGATGCACTAGATGCGATATAAAGGTCAATAAAACTGTTTATGATCACCGCCGTTCCCCCTAAGGGAGCGGAACGCATGCCGGTTGACTTTCCAGTAAGGCCCGTTTTTCCATATACGAAACTCGACAAACTGGTCTGACGGAGTCTTCGCAGAAATGATTCCATCGCGCGGCCAAGTACTGTATAAATTTAAAGAACTCGCTGGTGTCTTTTTTTCAATAAAATCTTACGACTCTCCACACGGAAGTGCTCGATACAGTTGTCACGATTGATTTTTGTATAGACACTAATTAATCGTAACTTTCGAAATAATTTGATCGTTATTATTTCTTATATCCCAAGGCACATTAGATGCGTCTTGATGATTTTAGTAAAATATAATTTCTACGGAGATATTTCGTTCCGCATAAAAATAAATGTATATAATGTTGGACGCGACGAACGTCTTTCTTGGACCAGCGGCTGCAATCTACGATCCCGCATCTCAGAATGCCGACCGCTGACTGATCAATTAATGCGGTCCATGACGCAGCGACGGTCAGCACAATGCACAACGGTGCATCGATCTGTGCAGTGTCAAGGACCGGGTCGTTATCTGGACGAGTCACGACATGGCATTTTCATCGGGGATTTACGGGAATCCCTTCCCCGTCGAGGTATCCTCGCCGCGTGATTTACTGAGGATACGTCGACAAGTGGGTCAACCGTGACTAACGGTGGGTCTTACATTGTGTCCCGATGCGGTTCGATTTGCATCGAATCCTCCTCTGTATCGAGAGGAAACGCGCGTAGCGTATTTACGGCCCATTAGAATCCATCGCGATCTCTTAGCGCGAACGTGATTATAGTTCGCGCGAGCGTAATTACTCGAATCGGATATCTCCGTATAATGATCTAATCTAGACCGGCATCCGTTCGCGATTAATAACGGTCGAACGATTTTCATGTATACAGGTGATTGCGCACCAGCTGCGGAAAGAGCGAAAGCCATCGATCTATCGCGATTACGGAGAAAACGAAATAGATACATATTTCCCCGAAAAGGCGGGAACAATTAGCACGGCGAATGAGCAATGTGAATGGGCAAATGTCACGAACGGAAAGGTGAAAGGGGGAAGGCGACGGGGGAGAAAGATATCCGCGAGAAAATGATTACGGACGTGAACGTGCGCTGTGCGCCCATCTCGTCCCGCTAATTGTGACAGTAATGACGACTGCGCGGTAATTAAGGATGTCTAAGTCGAGGTACGTCAGCTCGGAGGATGACATCATCTAATAGCAGCGGCCACGTGACACGGTCGAACGACGTGTATCCCGCGACAAATAAGGACCAGTTGGGGGAGGAGGTGGAATACCAATACGAACACTTGCGGTCGACTCAGGTGTGCTAAGTTACGCGGTAAATCGAACGTTTTGAGCGAAGGTGTATTTCGCGGCCGGTCGAGCGTTAAACGCTCGGCTTATAGCCGGCTTATAGACGCAATTATCATGCTTACGGAATCGCTGCGCGTATGAGCGCATGGCGCATTAGAATGAGTGTATTTTCTCACCGTTCTTATCTTGCAGTCTGCTTAGCCTTAATATTTAATGGATTTTATGATCCGCGCTTGCTTATACGCAACGTCGAATCGCGGAATCCGTATACGGAAGCGGAATACGTGTTATCTCACGTGGTCGTTTTCTTTTTCTTTTGCTTTCAGCAATTGCTGGATGTAACAGTTTGATAATTGATGAAACCTTGGCGATGCCGATCGCGAGGTAGTTAACACACATTTCCCGTGGACGCCGCGCTAATTACGGTCTCGCGTAATTTGCGAGCGAAATAAGACAGTTGATTTATAACGCGTGGGAGACGTCGTAAGTAAAATTTATCGTGCATTTAGTGTACGCTAAGAATAATTCAACTTGACCTCGCTGCCTCGCAATAAAACGATCTTCAGCGAACGACATCCGGAACGAATAGCGAACGTCTCTAATGTTTTAAGCGCAACTGGTGTCCTCTTTTTTTACAACAAAATTTACATGAGTCATGAGTCCATACTGCGGATCAAATTTCGGCGCACGTTCTCGCGATTGCCGCCGGTATTCAGCGAGACTGCAACCGGTGCTTCTTTCTTTATCAGGATGTCACCGCATTTACATGGCTCGACGTAATACTTCGGATTGAGTTTCGGAGTTATGGACATTATTTCCCTATGTCATGTAATCCGATACCGTGGGCGAAGAAATGTAAAGTATCCTCTTCTTGCGACGTATCCTTTTATACCAACGGTAATGAAGGAGATAACACCATTACGGCGCGTCGGCGGAGAAACATTCCTCGATCTAAAGCGAATGTATTCGATGGGCTAGTCCTCCTCTGCATTATTTGCAGTGTATTTTATTTGAAAACCGTGCATACAACGCGCTAATATGATGTTTGAGAAAGTGACGTAAGGTCTTAATATGGCGGAAATAAACAATTATAAATAATAAAAAAGCAGATAATGCGCACAAGACAACGTTCTTAATTCAGCGCTTCATGAAATGAGACTGTAAAGTAATGTTACCAATCCAAATTTTTTTAATAAGAAAAAGATTGATGTTTTAAACTTACTGGAGAAAAAGTCGAGCGATAGAAAATTAAGGCAAAAGAGATCCCTGTAAATGTTTGAAAGCACATTTTCTTGTATGTAGATGCATTACGGCCGGTGCTGCCCGTTCACGCCCAACTAAGGAAGATTAATGTTATTCACAGCAACATCTCATGTTCTTGATACCCGAAACGATCCGGTCACGCGCGATTTAACATGGTCATCTCTCTTTCTCTATGAGCTGACTCACTATTTAACGGCCTTTTAAATTGCGATACAGCATCGAGCTTTCTCGTGAAGACTCTCGATAAGACGAAGGAACAAATAGGACTAATAATACCTCTACAATATGATGGAAATTATCTGTATATCTTGTAGAGCAGAAGGTACCAAATGAAACCCAATAAATTATATTGCAACGTGACTCATTAAAAAAATGATCGAATTAAAGTCAGCGATATCATATCATAATTGTATATGTCATTGTTTGATTTAACGTCTATATGATAAATTTATCTTTATTTATTTTGTTTTTGTGATCTATAAATTTATTTTATCTAATTTTAACTTGAAAGAAGATTAATAATAGATAGTAACTTAAATAATTTAAAAAATGTGTAAGAACAAAGAGATGATTGATGTCCGAGAGAAATCCTGTAATAACTCGTAATAAGAGAGTTTGAGATCCGTGTCTGCGTCTTCGACACGCGATTAACTGTAATTCTTAAGAACATCGCTTTCCAAACAAGGGAAAGTATTGGTAGGCAATGATGTACGTGGCTAGGGGTTGAGCTTCTGCGTGATGGGACTGTGGAATCGCTATACTGCGAATCAGGTTCATTGTGCTATACAAGACAAAGAACCACCACGGAAATCGTTAGACGATTCGCCTGCCATAATTACAACATTATTAGTTTTAACCCTTTGCACACTTTAAACAGTTTTATTATCACCGATCAGCTGTCTTTTAGGTCGAATGACGTTTTGTACTTTTCGTTGCTACGCGCTAGATCGTCACTTCCGATCAAACTTCTCGGAATATTATTACATTCGAGCGGTGTGTAGTCTCCAAACAGGCAGCGGTTCCCGAGAAGGTCCGATGAAAGACGGTTTCGGAGCTGCCTGGTTCTAAAGCGCGCGAGCTGAGTCTAAATCAGGCTCTTCTGAACTCGATAAAAGTCCTGCTGTATACGCGGCTTAGTTGCTCCTTACGCTGAGCTCACATTTAGATAAACATGTTCCCGAGGCATTCGAGTTGCTATGAGGATAAAATCGCTGCGTCAGAATTTTTCTAATGAAAAGAAATAAATTGCAATATAAGACTGTTTCACGTTATTGTCAGAATTATACATATCTATTCGTTGTAACATCAAAGAAAGATACTCGCCGTACGTCTCAATTCATCTCCGTTATACCAAGCATCTAAATTTTCTATATCTATAGATTTTGTGTGAGGTTTTCAATATCTTTCTGTTACTCTCGTGTTTCGTTCTTATATATTTTGCTGTCAACGACGGTGGCGGAGCCAACCTTAAGGCCACGTGACGGCGGCGACGGCGGAGCATCTGCGGACCCGCGCTATCTTCCCGCTTGGCACGCGGCCAGTTCCGAATGTCGTCCCTTTTCGCTATATTCCTCCCAACGGGCGTTATATCCCTCGCGGCAGCCGCGCACGGTTATTTTCGCCGATCTCGCGGTGGCGAATCGGACCCGCGAGACCGGCCGCGGCAATAACGGATCATTCCGAATCGTACATGCCGGAGATTGCGCAACTCCCTTTTTCTCTCTTTCTCTCTGTCTCAGCGATGATGTTCTTCCTTCGGAAGACACTAACGCAATTTATTAGAGGGAGGAAAAAAGAAGACGACGTATCGCGTCGCGGAAACTGAGATGTAAGCAATTTTGGGAGAGAGCTTTTGGTTTTATTGGACCGGAGTCGTTCACCTGTTCGACCGTGTTTGACTGCATCCAGGGGATTGTATCTGAATATAGATAATGAAACTCATAAATATGAATGATAATCTTCTGATAATCAGTATTAAGTAATTAGATCGTCAGATGTCGTATTACCAGATATTTCTCATAATCCCGAATCTATTCTTGTTGAACATAGGGATGGCATATGGAATTAGGATCCAAAATGATGTATAAATCAGGTCACATACTTAATCGGATTATTGTTTTATAAATGAAATTTTCCTTTTTAGAACATATACTCTTTTTCTCGTTGAAATTTTATCTGTGCGTAGCGTAGAGATGAGTCTATAGTTTTACAATAGATATTATATTTCCTTGAGATAACGAGAAGAATTCTTCTCGTTATCATTACTTAAAAAATATAAACAATAAATCTCTTATAAATACGAGAGATAACATTAATAATAATTACAGACAGATATTTTTGAGGGATCTTTTTGCAATTTGAATTTATTAGAACTCGGAGAAGCGTCATTGCTTGGTACCGATTCGAACAAGTCGAACGCCAAGAACATCCAGGGGACTCGGCGGGTCAATTCGGCCAATGGCACTCCCCGTTTTGTTATACGCGCTCCAACACGCCGCACCGCGTTGCACATTCCGTCGACGTCGTCGTCCACCACGTCCCCCCTTCGTGGTAGTCGGACGCATGTGCGTGCGTGTACGCCGTCTTGGGGGCCTTCTCGGGGGGAATAAGAGTGCGTGCCTCCCGGCAATAATAACCATTAAGGCGTGAGAGAATGCGGGGGCTGACGTCACCCATTCAACATTCGTGTGCCCATCGAATGCTGTCAAACGCAGCCATCGAGAGTGTAGTCTGTACGTTGACGCGACGTCCACGTGTGTAACTCGATTGCCGCCATCCTCGGAAATATCAGCGAAGATGATATCGATCCACTGGAAAAATAAAAGACACGTTTTAGTATTTCATGCCACCTGCTCGTAAAAGCTCTTAAAGAAAGACCGCGGATGTGACTAATGATATAAAGTAGATGTAGTTAAGAAGGCACACGTTTATTTCGTATCTCACGTTTATTCCGTTGCGTCTTATAAATTGTCTCTGGTGTTGGATCTCCGAAAGGTCACTTCGCTCTAAGAAGCTTAAAACGTGGCCTTCGATGTACTCGCGGAATGTTGGCACAGACTGGCCAAGGTATGAAGTCCGGCTTCCGGGGTGAGGCGGAACAGCGGCTTTCAAGAACAATGCCTCTCTTGTGGAATCTGAACTTGTGTCAAAAATTTCTTCCACCCTCCCAGCATGGCACCGCTTTCCCACGAAAGGGAAGTGAGACTTGCCGGAACAAACAAAGACGCGGGAGGCCAACGCGAGGGAGAAAGACGCGATCGATAAGAGGAACTCCGAGATCGTTAAGACGTTTCCTTTAGCACCCCATGTGCTACCAGGCAAGACGATAGTCTTTCTCGGCAACCGACGAATGATCACAAAGTACATGCGCCTTGAGAGACTTCTGAGAAGTCCTGTAGGCCGACAAAAAAATCTCCCTAAAATGTACTTATGCTTACGGGAATAATAAAATAAGGAAAATAGATCCTTATCCGTTCTTATTAATTTTTTATCTGTTTGTTAATTTATATTTATTGTTCATTTATATTAAATTCCATTTTTTAAACAAACGTATCTTGATTTGGTATCAAAGTCAAACTTGTGAGAGATTTCGTTGCACCTTGTAACTCGAGGATTCTTGTTTGCATCTATTTTACGTGGAATCCGAATGGCTCCAGCTGCATGAGGGTCTCGTAAACGGAAGTCGAGCTACGATCCAACGAACCCGCACGGTTTTCCTCCTCCTCCTCCTCATCATCGAGTTATTTCTGACGCTCGCGCCCTGCGCGAAACCTCGGATCGCTCGATCGCTGTAACGTAAACCACGGATGCACCCTGACATTTTCGCGATACGAGGAATGTTTTCTGCGCCTCTCGATGTCAGTAATTTACGGCCACACCGTTGATTTGTGGGGCAAAACCTAACAGTCCGTCTGCGCCCAGCCCTGTCTCGTCCTCGTCGCACGTGAGGACACGGCAGGATGACGTGTCCTGCAGAAGCAACGTGACCAAGGTTTACCCCGTCCTTTTTTCGGGTATGCTGTCACAGTATGACATCAGCGAGGTGAAAAAGCGTGCCCGCGATGCAAAATGGATTTGCGGTTTTCACACATCCGTTATTCCCCGCGGATCACGTCGACGTTGCTCGAATCGGCAATGGAAATGCGGATGAGACCGGCTGCGGTAAATGCAGGGGCTTTTCTGTTTCGCAATCCGATGAGTCGCAGCATTTCTACAGTGATTTACGACAGAAAAATCTTCACTCTTTAGATCTGACATGTATACCGGAATTGTCGATCACACTTTTCATTCAGCTACGGACTCTTCGAATTCAAGGTAGATTTATTTTTGACAAAGTTGTTACAGGACGTTTCTTTTTTAAATTAAAAACGCCCTTTAATAAAATCTTATTCTTTATATTCAGCTGTTGCTTTAATACAAAATGAGAGAAAAGCCTGGAGACGGAAAAATCGTTTCATAAGATTTCTGATTTGGATACACTTTTGTGGTTTTCTACGAAGGCATGTTTCAAAGTAATATACTTGCTCAGGAAACAAGATACGGAAGACAAATTAAAGGGCTAGGTTAAAAATACCAAATTTCAGTGAAACCATCAAACCACACCTTAATGTATTTCGTGTACCTGATCAATTTAAATCATTGTGCCGTTCCTTTGATCAATCTTTCTCAATCTTGCCTTTCAATTAAGGTCGACAATATTCTAACATTCTACTACGCATTTAACAAACGCGAAACCTCAATTAGCTGCCTGAATAGAGGTATAACAATTCTAGTAAAACAAAAGGCTGATTTTCAGAGCCTAAAAAGGAAAACTTTTATTTATTTTATTTCTGTTATAATCAATATTTCGCGTACAATTATTATTTAAAATGTACGACCCGCGTGAAGTTAGCCCCCCAACATTAAAAAAAATTAACTTTCTGTAGCTCATTCGATTGCTCATCGTTTGCACATGTATGCACATTTTGGATTTTTGTTTGCACATTAGGATGTGATTTGATGGTTTCACTGAAATTTGGTATTTTTAACCTAGCCCTTTAATTTATCTTCCGTATTTTATTTCCTGAGCAAGTATATTACTTTGAAACATGCTTTCGTAAAAAATCACAAAAGTCCAAATCAGAAATCTTATAAAACGATTTTTCCGTCTTCAGGCTTTTTTCTCATTTTGTATTAAAGCAACAGCTGAATATAAAGAATAAGATTTTATTAAAGGGCGTTTTTAATAAAAAAGAGAAATTAAAAAGAAATTAAAAATCTATCGATTAAGGCTACTTTAATCTAATTTGCTCGTAGTTGGGGGGCTAATGTGAAGTTGGCCCCTAAAATTGTTTTTTTTAATAACTTTTTTATTAGAAGTGTGCAAATGAAAATTCGAAATGTGCATACATGTGCAAAAGATGAGCAATCGAATGAGCTACAGAAAGTTAATTTTTTTTAATGTTAGGGGGCTAACTTCACGCGGGTAAATATACGACTCTCTCTCTCTCTCTCTCTCTCTGTTCTTCTATATAGTGAAATATAAAGAACTATGCATAATATACATACAGACAGATGTAAATATAAATAGAGAATTATTTTACGAATTGCCAGCACGGGATCTTTTTTGAAAATAAAGTAGGTAGACACATTGCGAGTGACATACATATTCGTTGGTGCGCACCGCAAAGTGAATATAAACTATGTATGAACGCAATGTTCCACGACATTAGACCGACTGAAAGAGTGCGTGGGTGCCTATGAAGCTACGTGGATTGAGCAATGGGACACCGCGGCGCCTATTCACGTGTATAGACATAGTCTTTGCTAAGGGAGTCCGGGATGGGATCACGGGAACGGGGACTACAATCTAACTGGAGCACAGAGGTGCCAGCGTGTAGTAGTCAACCATTAATCTAGATTCATGAGCTTCTTCCCGCGTAATTGCTGTAAATCTTTCGTATATTCATTTTCCTGAGATAAAATATGCAACTATTTTTCAAAAAACAAAGAGAACTATGTACAATATATATATAAATATAGATATTCCAAGATCTTTGCGCAAGAGATGTTGCGGACAATTATTACTAAATACGATTTTTGTTGTTGTGTATCGTCTTATTAGTTAATTTGTATAATTGGAATATTTATATTCAGCGTATATACTTGATTCTTTGCAATATTGCCTTTATTTTCATAAAGCTTTAAAGAGTACCTACATGATGTGCTTCTTGTCCATTCATCCTTTATATTTAACAATAATTTGAAAATTTGTTTAATAACTTTAATAGAAATAATACGATGAAAATGTAACAGAAATAATATGACGAAAATGTAACAAAATTTAATTAAATTATAATACAATTCACATATAGTTCACTACACATTTTACTTTACTAAAATATCTACTAATGTATCTACTAATCGATTAAAAAATTGCAGCAGGTTCGCGTCGACGATTCCAATCACGACGAACGACGATTTAACGATCTTAATTTGCGTAATTGCCGGATGCTTCTTGTCGTTTAGTCAACTCGGCTGACCACCGAGAGTCAGGATCGATCCATTTTTTTCCTCGTGCAGGGGTGTGGTTATATCGGCTAAAATCGAAAGATGCGTATGCGATGCCTTGGAAACGTTATGCCCTGTAGAAAAAACTAGGCAAACTGATAACGGACACGTAGAGAGCTCTCTTTGGCCGGTTTAATCGCGATTTCTGCTTTAGATCATCGGCGAAAAGTCGGTTATAGCGTTGCTGAAAAGGGGATGATATTAAGAGGTATATTATTAGAAAACCGCGTATGCTTGCGCTCCACGCGATCGTACACCAGGAATCTAATTTCGACCGCCGCATCATCCCTCTTGGCTTTTGGACACGATATGGTTTGCGGTTTCGATCGACAGCCCGGTCCAGGCAAACGAGTTATAGGCCGACCGCCGGCATTCGCGGTCCAGCGAATTAACGGTTTTGGTAATCGAACTATCGCTTCGAGAAAGCACGATTGATTTCGCGTTGATGCTCCTGATACCTCGTGGTGCAGCCACACGAGTGATCCTCCAGAATTTTTTTATTATCATTATGGACATAATTTCATAGAAGATAGACGCTTTATTAATTTTATCGCGCGAGTGATGATTTTTCCGGGATTAAATGTCATTATTTCTCGGTTAATCTTGTTACATTTTAACAAGCCATACGTAAACAGTTTAATGAAAGTTTATTAAATTGAAATATAATTTTCTGCATTTAAAAGTCAGTTAGATCATGCTGTCCCTTCTTTAATTATAGGCTTGTGCAAACCGACTAAGAGTACAGAGGAATCGGATTACGAGGATGATACTCCCTTCGACGAAGAGGATGAGGAGGACGAAGACGAAGAGGCTGACAATACCGGCACCGCTGAGGCGCCTCCGCAAATTTTATCACAGGGAATGAGCATTCGCGTAAAAGCTGGAAGCACTGTTAAACTACCTTGTCAGGTGGTCCATACAGGTTTGTAGAACAACAGCGATCCCTTTTGCTCCAACCACCACGATGACACGCTTTAAAAATAATTTCGTCTTCCCAAAATTATTCTTCAACGTTAAAAGTTGTTTACTTTGCTAGGCTTTTTTACGACAAGGGAAATATTTATCAGCGAGAGAAAATGAAATAAAATAATTAAAAAACTTAAATTATATATTTTACTCTGTATTCGATTATCCCTGCGTATGTTCTTTGATAAGCTTATCGCGGATTATTTCAGAGAATTATGTGGTCGCATGGATGAAGGACGACAAGTACCTGTACGTCGAATCGCAGGCGCACACAGAGGACTACAAGAGGATCGTACGATTGTCGGATAACAGCCTGGTGATCTACAACGCGTCGGTCGAGGACAGCTCCAACAATTACAAGTGCAGTATTTTGCGGAAACCCGACTCCATAGACTTGATTCACCGTCTGCTGGTTGATCCCGCAATAGTTGAAAGACCGCATCAACTATCTACGCCCTCCTCGCCGCCGCAGCACTCGCACAAGGGAATCATACGCGTGATCCCCTCAAGGAGGGTCGAAACGAACGAGGGCCAAACTATTAGACTCGGTTGCGAAACCGATATACAGCCGCCGCCTGAGATCAAGTGGTTTATCGAGGTGAAACGTCATTAAAAATATTATTGATAACTTTAATGCCGTCGCTCTTATCACGCTGCTTTATTGCTGTAAAAGCATCGTAATATTCATAATAATTATAAACGCTAAAGATGATTTTGTCGTTTCTTTTTCCTTAGAACAAGAAGGTGGATGGCTACGATCCCGATGTAATCGTGGATGGAAATTATATCACGATAAAAAAAGTGAACGAATCTCATAGCGGTCTGTATCAATGCCTCGCTGAGGATGGTTCAGAGATGCCGGCGATGGAAGGGATCACCGTCGTTGTGCATTGTAAGTTAATTGCTCGTTCTCGTTCGGCCGGCGCGGCGAGGCTCTCAGAGCCGTCTGTTTTGCATAAGCATATTGACATTAACGATTGACGTGTTCCGCTTTCATGGCAGACGAACCTAAAATCGAGGTGGAGAGAAGCGTAGTCTACAGCGGCGCGGGTATAGAATCGGAAATGACATGCATCGTGAGCGCCTATCCCGAGGCAATCATAATATGGTACAAAGACAACAAAAAACTTACGCACAAGAAAGGATCGATACTGATACATCACGGAACAATAAAGGGCAACAAGACCAAGCATATTTTGAAAATCTTGCACACCTCGGTACGAGACTTCGGCGAATACCGGTGTCGCGCCCAGAATGTTATGGGTGAAGACACCAAATCTATTACGCTAACAGGTACAATTGCTGTTACAAAAAATAATAACATATATAAAAATAAATTGTATAATTTAAAAATATAAATTATTTAAAACAAATTTATATTAAATATAAGATTGATATTTTTTTATATAAGATTATTAGGTGCGCAACTAAGTTCCCGCTGTTTGTCAATAGATTGCTCCAGCAGTAAGTGCTGGTCGATTTAGACATATCCAAAACGTCATGAACCAAGCTTAGATATATGGTAAACAAACCGCGTTGACACGTTAGTGATTTTGTTTTGGCGTCATATACTTTTGATTGTGTGAAAATGTCTGATTTTGTGCCAAATAATCGTCATTTGCGGGAAGTGTTGATTTTCTTATTTCATTCGAAGAAAACGGCAGCTGAAGCGCATCGAGAGCTCCAAAAAGTTTACGGAGATGCTGCTCTAAGTGAAACAACGTGCCGTGATTGGTTCCGTCGCTTCAAAGACGGTGATTTCGATGTTGACGACCGTCCGCGTGAAGGAAGGCCAAAAACATTCGAAGACGCTGAATTGGAGGCATTGCTCGATGAGGATCCGTGCCAAACGCAAGAACAGCTTGCTTCAGCATTAGGAGTTACCCGCCAAGCCATTGCACTGCGCGAAAAACGGCCACAATACGAGCAGAGGCACGGCAAAGTGATTCTACTGCATGACAACGCTCGGCCTCATGTTGCCAAACCCGTTAAAACCTACGTGGAAACGCTCAAATGGGAAGTCCTACCCCACCCGCCATATTCCCCAGATATTGCGCCGTCCGATTATTACTTGTTCCGTTCGATGGCACATGGTCTGGCTGATAAGCAGTTCCGCTCATATAGACATCAAAAAATTGCTTGATTCGTGGATAGCCTCAAAAGACGAAGACTTTTATCGTAACGGTATTCGAGCTCTGCCAGAAAGATGGGCAAAAGTTGTAGCTAGTGATGGGCAATACTTTGAATGAGTCATTCATAACCATTTTTTCACAATAAAGTTGCATTTTCATAAAAAAAAAAACAGCGAGAACTTAGTTGCGCACCTAATAATATATTACGAAAGTATTCAAAACGTTTAACTTTTGTGAAGAGACATTAAATAGCAAATAGATTTTTATTTAAAACACATTTTAGGAGTACCCTCACAAGCGACGGTATATGGCGCCGAGATGACCGATGATGATGCAGGAATTATTATAAAATGGCGTCTGGAGAGTTATTCGCCGATCAACCAATACAAGGTTAATTGTGATGTACATTAATCATATGAATTTTTAATTAGAATTTCTAATGTGAAGTATAATAGACACGGACACAACGTTTTTCTTCTTGTAGTTACAGTATCGTCGCAAGGGTGATCAGGAATGGAACGTTGTCGAGCCTGAAGTCAAAGACGGTAAAGGAAATCAATTTATTGTAGAGTATCCAATTCGAGAACTTCAGCCTGGAGCCTATGAGGCGATCCTGAAGGCTAAAAATGCATTCGGATGGTCTCTGGAAGCAAAACCGCATACGTTTACTAGTGGTGCGTTATATTATATCTTTATCTATATATATATTTATGCTAATCAATGCAAATCTTATACGTTTGCAAGCTAATATATGCATGTTTGCTGCGCATTTAAAAATATTTGTAATTTGCGCAATATTTTACCATAAATTATAGTCGAATCGAATAAAAAATTACTATCTATATGAAAAATACATAAATCTTAATCAATCGTATTGATTTATTATATTTTATTATTAAATTAAATTAGATTTGCACGATTAAGCAATTTAAAGATAATTAAAGTATTAATGTTAAATAATAAGTGATAAGCAGATTACAAATATTATAACTTTTTCTTATTTTTTTTAGATTATCCACCTGATTTGGCATTAAAAGGTGCGAATACAATAATTTTTCTATTAAATAGGACATTTGTTATCTTAAATGATCTTTTTTTATCATTAGTTCCTAATTTTCTATTTACAGAAGGAAACTCAGCAACTGTTCGATCTCCTGGAACTCTTCTAGCGTTGATCCTAGTCGTTTTATCTTGTGCCTTCACAAGTCTGTAACTCTTTATTTAAATCTAAAGTACGTAGGTAAGTACAAAGACATAAATCTCTATGAACAAACAATAAAATCTTATGACGAATTTCTTTAAGTGACCAATTTAATTTTTAATTCAGGTAATTTGCTGCAGCCAAAGCAACACCAGCAAACGCCATGGTGGATTTATTAGTATAGGAATACTTAGGGGAGACAGCGCACACACACACTTTGGTGCAAATCTCCCTCCTCCCAGGATGTATTTTACTTATTATGTATATGTAATAAATTCTTTTCAAACATACGGGCATTATCGAGACATGTTAATACACAATACATTTTTATATAGTCGAAATTTCGTAATCAACATTGGCATACAACTCCCCTAGGTGTTCCATTAAGACGCATTGTAAAGGAAAGAAATGAGCATTTTAATTGTACTCTATAAAATCATAAATAATTATTAAGGAATATTGTACTTTAAAATATATACATAATTTATATATCTTTATCTATCATACACACATATATATGAATATATACGTACACACGTACGTACATGTATACGTGTGTATGTGTACACTTAATATAGTATTCACGATACATGCGTAAGCTCACAGAGACACACAATCATATTATTATAATTTATTTTTGTATGCTTAAGATTATTAGAAACGTGTTCAAAGATGTCGCTTGGTGCCATGTGGTCTACTACTTCCAAAAAATCATGTATAGAATCTGATCTGTCGTCCACAGTGCACACGTGGAAAGAGCATGTACCTAAAATAATGTAGTAGAAGAGAAGTAAATGTTATAGGAACGTACGTTATTGCGATAATGCAACGTGTATAACCGAGTCGACGAAAAGCATAAAGTTGGAAGCACTCATACTGCAATCGTCGTGCAAGAATTATTCATTAACATTACGTCCACGTTCCCGTATGTTTGCTCCCAACAAAGCGAATCTTTCTTTTTTTATTTACTCCTATATTTCTCAGATATGTATATGTAATGTGATGCGCGAGTAACGAATGTGATTGGAATGAGTATGCGAGAGAATGACGTTCTATAGTGTTTTCCACAATAGTTTGCTAGCTTTTAGCGCTGATACGTTGTTATATTGATTTATAATTAATGTTATACGCAGTACTATATATATATATATATATATATAAGTAACCATAATCGTATAAGAAACTGCCCATTTTAGAAACGGTGCTTGTCATAGATATGAGTTACAACGTAATATATGAAACAGCCATATCTCTTCTAAAGTATGTAGAACATTATTTACACAAACAAGCCTACGTATGATTTTAATATTCTTAAAGACAAAGCATCTTGTGTTTTAAATAATCATAAATATGAATAATTATATTTATGTATTATTGCATGGTTACTACAAAAATTGGATTATTTTATGTTTTATGTCTAGAATAGTATCCTTCAATAACAACAAAATTTTTAATCAAGTTTATAAATGTTATAAATGCTCACACATTAATAACACTATCAAAGCATGATTTTACCCTGTACTTATTTTATTACATCGAGTTATATCATACTATTTTAAAAATTCTTTGTATCCATTTTACAATATATGATTTATTTTTAGGAGCGAAAATGGCTATGGGAAAGTTGCAACTGAATGAACATAAATAATTAAATCTCTGTTATCATCAGTCTATTTAATTATTAGTTATTATAAAAATTTTGTAAATGTGTGTAGTAAATTTAATAATAACGGAAACAAATTATACAAATTTCAAATTCAAAAATCGGGCTTAAAATTATAAAAATACATAATGTACTTTATACCTTTTTATTTTTTGAAAAATTGTAACATATATCAGAGAGAGAGAGAGAGAGGAGAGAGAGCGTCATTTTAAATTTTAGTTGCGCAATTTTATCTTATATGTATAGACTTGAAAGTTTACTTTAAAACATGTCAACAATATATGTATAAGGAAAGTTTAGTCAAGGATGCTTATAAAACATTATATCAATATGCAACATACCTGATGTGCAAATGAATATAGCTTCTTGTTGCCTTAATCAATGTAACATGTACAATCAAGAAAAACGAAAGATATATTAATTCATAAGATTATACTTGCAGATATACAATAAACAAAGTAAATGAAAATGTATTACGCATTTTATTTTACATTATTACACAACCCTTTGAGAAATTTGTGTAAAACATTCATATTTACTATTATATATGTATTATAGATATATATACTTATGACACGATATTCGATTTTTATTTTGCATCTATATAAAGACAAAATCCATTTTAAATTGAATAAAGAATACGGTTTATTTCATATTTGAACTTGACTTAACTCTCAATTTAAGTAATTATGCTCTTCAGATTTCAAAATCTTCCTCGGCAGCTGGCAATATTACAGTCGTTACAGCCAAAGGTTTCGGGTTTGATTTCTTGCAGAGTAATATTTTAACTTTCCCCGATATTTGACCCTTCAAGTTTGCTCTAATAGCTAGTGATATGGGCACGGCACTTGGTAATAAGGGCAAATCTATCACACGAGGATTCACATCAGTGTCCTCGGCTCTGCAAAGAATATACAATTCCGTTGGGGATAAACTCTCGGAAATGTTCGTCACTATAATGCGGATCATGTAATTGGGACCCAAACCGAGAACATTTGTCTCCAAAGTGATAGGATTTGGTCCTGAGACTTGATTTTCGCTTAAATGTTCGGACGCTTGTTTGGCCGTACTCAAGCGTAAGCGGAGAAAGCCTTGCTGAAATGTGTTATGAATTTTCTTTGCTTCGGCTCTCTCCCTTATCGTTTGATCAACGAATAATCGCGTTTTCTTCGGTATCGAGAACTTCGATGTGTTACTTGACAACGAATTCGACAATGAATTATTCGTATTAAAGTCAGCAGTACGCTTCAGGATTTTCATGCATAAACCACCCCCGACAGTGACCATAGCTATTGTCCGTTCCTCTTGTCCCATTCGTCCGTACTGCATTCGTAAAAAAAAGATTATGTATATTTATATTTTGCATTGCTTTTTTAGATACACATATATTATCTTGATGAAGAATACCTTAAGAGCAGATACAGGCTCCATAACTTTTACTGTATCCACATGATGTTTTCCATCATAAATGCGGATTCCATAGCCCACTGTGCTTACAGCTAACAAAGACAGCCCGCTTTGCGGTACTGGTAAGCTAACTAAATCTAATATTATACCGGGAATATTGATAGTCCATAATTTTATCCCCTGTGAGAAATTTATATGTCAGAAAGAAATCTAATATAAAATTTAACATTATATTACATCCTTTCTTCAAACATACTCTTTTTGAAAATCCCACTAGAGTACCGTCCATAACGGCCACTGCCGCTCCCTCAGAAGTGAGAACGGAAATTGCTACCGCGGGCGCAGGTAACGCTTCCCAAAGTTTCACAGAACTTCCTCTCCTAATTGTTCCTATTTTTCCATCTCTTCCAATGACTATTATGCGACCGTCACCTGTCCATAAGCCGCAACTGGCAAATGCTGCTGGTGGCCACTCCAGTTTTTGCTTATCCATAACTGAAAAAGCTCTGTATGGCAATTAAACAATATACATAAAAAATATTGAGGAAATATCTCATGAACGAATTTTTTCTTAATTGTGCAAGAAAAATACCTGGGATCCAAGACAAGAACTTCGCCAGCCTCGGTCCCTAATACAAGACAACTACTCGCGGGATTATTCCACGAGTCCCTGCGAATAATCGCGATTGCCGTTAAGGCATTGGCTTTGACAAGCGGCACCCGTCTATATTGCTCTGCGAAACTCAATCGTAAGTTACTGTCCAAAGAGAGAAACTTCAAAGTACGAGGAGAGAGAAATGCCGCGCCGAGTTCTTTCAGTAACAGCTCCAAATCATCCGCGAGAGTCAGCACATTTAATTCCTCATCCAATCCGCATTTATGCCAAATCTACGTTAAATTATTAAAATACTATTTGTATCAGAATATAAATACCATACATATAAAATTAATCTGAAATGGCCCTATATCATTATTACTTTCTGTACCAACAAAATATAAGTACTTCTCGTTCTTTTGGATGGGCATCAATATGTGGTAAACAATACTTGAAGAAAGGTCTCATATTTTTGAAAATATATACGCTAGCCCCAGCTCCTACACCAACTACAGATGATCGAGGCTCTCCATTTTCTGTATAAAAACCAACTACACCACAGGGTGGTTCTATCATGTTATGCTCAGTTATTTGATCGCCTCCTTTATACACTCGTATCTAAAAACAAATGACCAATGCATTATAAATGAGTAAAATAAAAATAGAATTATTCATGAAAGAGAACAAATATTTCCATGTTACTTGTTGATTCTAATTTAATTGTAAGATTTAATCTTTAAGATTTCTAAGATCATGTAGAATACAAATATTCTACTAAAATTAGCAGCTATCTCTTTTCTTTCTAATTTTTTCATTCCTTTTAGAGCTATAATACTATTAAACCTTTTTCTGCTATAATACTATTAAACCATATTATTTAAAAACATATACAAATAGCTTTTGTATCAATTTCTTATATAAATAATATACCTTTGTCGAATCGCTTCCAACTGGTCCTAGATCAGCACAAATAAGTCTAGCATCTCCATCACCGCTTATATCCAGCATATCAAGTCCACCTGGCAGAGAAAATAAACCAGCACTTGGTTCCCAAAGCGCTTCCAACCAGCGGCTCATCCCAAGTCCTCCGAGAGATTTATGATCAGCTCTAAAAAGAAATACATTCAGTAAAGATAAAAATATAACAAGCACTAAAAAAAATATAAAAATAAAAATATCTTGCTAATTTTCTGAACAACCGATTATAAAAATGTTCTTCACCTTAAACCGTGCATGATACAAATTTTTGTTTTTTCTACATAAATAGCAAACTTATTTACAGCTTAATTTCTGAACTACATATCAGTTTTTCTCTCTCTATTTACGATATATATCTGTAATATATTACAATATACATATTGCACATTTTAAACAAAGATAAGTCTTAACTTTTTACATGTTTCGTCAATATAATTAACAATTTTATAGCTTGGTAAACTGACATTCCATGACTAGAAGCATATGCATAGAAATTACAATTACAGAATGCCATGTGCTTTGTTTGTATATTTGTTTCCATAGAAACCTTTAATCCAAACGGCGCGAAAATGGAAATTTTTCCTTAGGGAATTTGTAAAAAGAGATGTTTAGGTTTCCTACCCTTTTCCACAGGTCCTAGGGAATTTCGAAAAACTGTTTGGTTAGATTTCCTACCCTTTTCGTAAAAAGGATAGAAAATTTAATCAGTTATTCAAAATTCCCTAGAGCTTAGAAAAGGGTAGGGAACTTAAATGCTTGTTTTTAAAATATCCCTAAGAAATATTTGTATAGCTTTTTTTTTACGCAAAAGGGCGGGAAATACGGAACACATTCAAAATTTCCTAATGTGCTCCTCCTACTTAGCTGTTTCTAATTATACGTCACAAAATGGCAAGAAAATTAAAGTCTTAAAAAATTTTTAGCATCTTAAAGAAATTGTTCTAGCTTTTCAATTATGTAATATGTCATTTTATCCAAGTATATGACACAAAGATAAATTTTCAACGTAGAATGTATAAAAAAGCTATATCAAACTCAATACAATATGATAAAAATATTTTATTAATAAAAATAAAATGCATGTTATATATATATAAAATTACTTTATTGTTACTATTTAGATTTAAATTATACAAATAATCGACGAATATCTAATGGAAAATAATGCGTTTACAATTACATTTGCATTGTTAATTTTCATATAATACTGATAATATTCATGAATGTGTCTTAATGAAAAAACATGTCAACTACCATCGAGATTCTAAATCCATATAAGCAACATTATTTGTCACATTAGTTACATTCATATATATCATATAACACGTTTTCAAAATTTGATAACTAAAACTTATGAAATATAAAAGAGATGTTAATATACTTATTAGTTTACATTAACACTTAATTCTCTATAGCCATAAATATATATGCATAATTAGGAGCATTAATACTATTCAGTGCGTTTGCCTTCACTTGTTTCATGACGTGGTTCATGATTTATTGGCTCTTTCTATTTATTCGCAGAAGAAAAGTAATTGAATTATGCTATTAACTGTATAAGCGAAAAGATACTCTTCTTAAATATTATAGAGAAATTGACTGCCAAGTATAAGCATACCAAACAATATCAATGCTCTTGATTGCATATATGTACATATATCTGTACTACTAATTAGGAAGCCCTCTGTGTGTATGTGTGTGTGTGTGTGTGTGTTTGTATGTGTGTTTAACCATATATATGTGTATCTAAATATAGTACTGTAGTATACTGTAAATATATATGTAACAAATGATAGACCATATGTTTGAAGTTTGAGTAATGATCTTAAAGCTATTTGAACACAGCCAACAGTCACATTAATTATACGATATATCACACCTACGCACAGAATGACATATAAACAATTATTTTACATACAGTTTAAAAAAATACACAATTGATAAGATAGCAAATGGAGATTTCTAGAAAATGACATATAATTTATATTTAAATAATGATTATTTTAACGAAGTAATGTTGATATCGGAGATGGTGGTAATGATGGCGATGGAGGCCTTGCTGCAAGAGTTTCCAATTCACTGCAATGAAATTGACATACGGAGCTAGATGTGCTTAAAGTTGATTCCGAAAGCATTCCCCGTCCTTTATAAGTTTTTCTTGCTCGATTGTTATCCTTGTCGGTTTCAACCGTACCACCATCCTCATATTTGTGAAAACAAATTGATAATATTTTCAATCTACAAAAAATTCAAGTTAGCCATTGATTAATATAATTTATATCTTGTAATACTCAATCGTTCAAATTTTATTCTAAAATGTATTTCCTTATAAACATTTAATTACAAAAACTCGTCACCTGGGATATTCAAACTGAGCAAAATTTAAAGATGGTCCTATAACTGCTAACATCGGGCACAAAAATAACGTCGCGTATATCCAACTTATTCCCATCACGAGCAATAAAAAGACACCGATTTGTATATATGCTAGTACATGAGAAGGTAACATGAATGCGCCCGCAGCTCCACTCGTAATTGCTGCCATAAGAGTAGGACCGCCCATTTGTTGCAGTGCCGCTTTTACTCTGTCTATTTTCTTCTCAGAAATGCATGCTTTATAACTTACAGCGTAATGTAAACTGAAGTCTACAGCAAGACCTAATAAAATATCCACAAATATTATTAATTTTATAATTTTTTTACTCTTCTTTCTATTGTCATTTACCTATAGCTGTAGATATTGCCACACTCTCTAGAATATTGAGTTTCCAACCAAGAAGGATTAAAATTGCAACGGTTACTATTATGACAGCACCAATAGTTACAATGGCATATAGGCTCACAAGAGGATTTAATGTCACCAATGCTAATACTATTAGAGCCAAAGTTAACGATACTCCAATTGCCAATATAGTACCTTCATATAACGTACGTTGAAGTTCGTAAAATTCGAGATGACTGACAAACCAACCACCTCGCATCCCTTTAGGTGCGATGCGTAATTGATTCTGCATCCAATTTTCAACCTGATAAAATTCAAGAATTAAACTTTGTTTCAAGGATTCAAATTTTTGCCAATGTTATTAATTCACATGTAATTATTGTCGAGTAAATAGTACTTGCCTGATGAAAAAATTTATCCATGTTTCCAAACGAGAGAGAGTATGCATATGTGCTATCGTATTCAACAACAAGAGCTTTAATCTTAGGCGTTACTTTTATCGCAAGCGTATCGTTTACTGCTGGCGCAGATAATAATGGTTCTTTGACAAATTTTGGACCTGCAGAAAGTGGACCATTTCGAATCCACAAATGCGGCGTGCGATGTAATTGCACGCTAGCTTCAGCTGCACATTGTTGCAGAACATTGGGTTTATATGGAAATTTACTGCTTTCGCAACATGGTACATACTCGATGTTAGGATCGATAGGATCCTTACAATGTCTTTTCATCCACGGACGTAATGATTCGATGAAGCAGTTAGATAATAAAGGTCCTATAGTACTGCGGTAAAAAGGTTGACTCCGTAAATTTCGGCAAAATTGTTCAAGCCATAATTGTGACTTTGGATGAGAAATGTCAAAAGTTTCATCCCAATCCGGTGTTCCCCTTTCATACGGATTGAGATAATCACCATTATCAACTGGATTTATGCCCCAAACAAACCTCAATGGTAAAACTGCAGCATCTCCACCAACCTGTACGAATCAAATATGTTATATACATTTGTGATGCAAAAATATATCTACAAAATATAAATAAGTATAAGATATAGGCACCATTTCATATCGTTCAAACCAGAATCTCCGCGAGTATACTAGATCATACTGTTCAAATGGATGTCTACCATGGAATAATTGAAAATCCATATAATCTGGCAGTTGCAAGCCCGGATAATGGAAGACGACACTGCAACATGCTATTGCCGTAATTCCCAAACTTATTAACCAAAACCATCGTAAACGAAGCACTAATCCAGTTAGAAAGGTGGTAAATCCTACTGTCACTTTATCTCCCAAAGATCGTAAGGGACGAATAATTTTTCTAGTTATAAAATTGACAGGCGATAGAGTAGATAATTTACAATGCTCTGACACGACCACACACGCAGGTAGCCATGTGATCATCAAGAAGAAATTAGCAATAACTGTCATGCCTGAAAATAAACTATACAAAATTTATCATTGATATACGAAAGTTAAGAACATTTAAATATAGAAAAATGTCACATGTACAATAAAATTAGTACCTGAAGCAATTTATTGCGGTCACATTACTAACAATTGATGCGAAAAAAGCTACTGCTGTAGTAAGAGATGTAACAAACATAGAGGGGAAAGCATGTGCCATTGTTTCCTGTACTAAACGTACTAATCCGCCATTAGAAAGTTTTTGTTGTTTTCTAGATTCCCACACTTTACAATAAATGAATGCATCATCTGCACCAATGCCTGTGAAAAGATTTCATTGTGATAATATATTTATATCTTTATATAGATTTTGCTTATAATTATTTTAATAGGCTAAAATACTAACCTACAGCTACAACAATGGCCAATAAATTCATGAAGGGAAAAAATTGAATATTCAAGACCAGAGTATACATTGCATATGAAATTCCAAGACTAAACAACACAGCAAAAATTGTTGCTATGGTCAATATTATAGAACCAGTATATGCCCAAATACAAAATGTAACAAAGATGAAACCGGCGAGTACCAAACTCGAATCGGATAATAAGACTCGATCAAACAGTGTACTTTTTAGGCCAAGTTGCATGCCTTGAACACGGAAGTTTCCATATATTAAATCATCGTTGTCTATTGCTTTGTAAAAATCTAAAGTTGCAGAGCTTGCCGCAATTGGAAGAAATAACATGGCAGAATGCAATGTTGAATTTTGTTTGCTATTGGAGTCTGTCTTCTGCAACAATCCAATCAATATTCGATATTAGAATGAAGATTCGCATCAAAACAATACTTGCAAGACAAAGCATGCTCTTACAGGGCTCGGGATAAAATTAATGTCCAAAAGATAGTGCAGTAGATGGTAAGCTGCATTTCTCATATAGCATTCAGTTGGCACATGTTTTTGGCAATTGAAGTCTTCTGCACAGTTAGGCAATAACTGACGGTTATGATAATAATAAGCGCATTGTTGCAAAAGTGTCTTCACTCTGCTTAGATCATTCTCTGTTACTCCCAAACAAGAGCTGCGATTGGATAAAAGTGCCACATAATTAGCTGGTGACCAACTTCTACAACATTTGTGACCTGCGATACCATTGCGCTGGACTTCCGTCTGACACAAAGATGGAAAGTGAACATTTCCACGAAGTACACCATCAATATGACATTGAGCTAATACACCTTCCATTGACCATAAATTATTTTTTTCTTCTGAATCTGGATCTACAGTGATCACAACACGAGTATATGAAGAAGTTGGTAAATTGCAGAAAAAATTATCGCTATCAAGATGATCTTGAGCCTTGTCATCCTCTATATCTGCATTATGCTTGTCTTTTAATTCTAATAATTCTTCCCATGCATCTTTCTCCTCGTCATTTGCTTCTTTATAGTCTGTACTATTTAGCACTGCTTGAGATTTCTTTCCCTTTCGTTTATTTTTACCTTTTGGCTTTTTTCTAAGAATACCCTGAGTAGGCCAACTATGATTTTGCATATTTGCATTAGGCTATAAAATCAAGTTAAAAATTTCATAATACATTTTGCTAATTATTCAATGCATACTAATATTTCTAAATCTGGCTATCCAATTATGAATGTTATCTAGGAAAATTAAGAGTAAGGATATAAGATAGCCAAAAGAAAAATTTTACTATATATACCTGTTGACTTAGTTGACGTATATATTCATGATATTCTAAAGGATTATCAGTAAGTTCTCCTCTTGGTTTTGTAGCTTCTATTAAATGATTCCAAGCTGTCAGTCTTTGCGCTAAAACTGTGCCTCTTGCCTCAAAACCCTATAGTATATTCCGTATTTGAATTATGTAGAAATTTCTTTTAACAACAAACAAATTCATGTTTTTACATACCATTTGAGGATCCGAAAAGTCTGGAAACTTTTTAGTTGTAAGTGGGAGAATTAGACATATCGAAGAAAATATAAAAACGACCAGTAAAATAACGTACGGGTGATGAGCAATTATACGAGGAAACCAGGCTGCTTCCATTTTTATAAAGGTTTTTTGCTTCTGTGTATATATATATATATATTTTTTTTTTTTATATATCTCTTTATATATATAGTAGATGAAAAATCATCAATGCCATTAACAAATTAGTCGTCATTTATCATTCGTTACAGTTCGTTGAAGAATTCGCGATAATATTAAAATACACTTCTACAACAAAGACAACTCTCTTGTATCACAATTGTGCTCGTCTTATTTCATTCAAGTACTTCCGCAGGTACTAAATGTTTTCAGTCGATCAATTTTGTAATTTCCTTTACACCTGCATTACAGTCCACGCTCAGTCTGTAATTTTTAAAATATCGGAGTAAATTTTAGCGTCCGAATTTTAGCAGAAACAACCATACGAACGTGACAAATTTCAGCATACGAGCATGACGAAATCGTTCGAAACCGTGAATGCTCCCGTTTATTATCATGTTATTATTCAGTCATATCGAACGCGTCGTACTCGCGATTTCTTGCCGAGTTTCCTCGCGGAAAAACCGCATTGTGCGTCTACTTCGGATAACAACACGTGTTTACATTACAGTAATAAATGGTACGATCCAATGCTGCTGGACGAGACGCCTCTCTCGCGCATGCGCGGCGACCAAACGGCATCACGATTCGGAACTCTGCCCGACAGCCGACATTTGATACATGTGAAGGATTAAACGCATAAGATTAAAAATAAATAACAGCTCGTGCAGCGCTAAATTAATAAGCAAAAATATATTTTAAGCTTTTCAATCAACAATCACGATGCACGAATGTCTAGATACGACGCATCCAACCGAAAGTATCTGATAATCTTAATATTGACAGCCAATAGCAGAACGCACTTTCTAAGGCTGCGTTCAGAAATCCTACTCGATGGGTAGAGTAGCGTTTATTAACCAATCACGATAAAGAAATTTTCGTTCTTTTTGTCTTGATTGGTCAATAACGGCTACTCTACCCGTCGAGTAGGATTTCTGAACGCAGCCTAGGGACGTTGACTATCGACATTCTTCTCCCTAGGAAACGAATCTTTCGATTGGATAGCTTGGATTTAACGCTGGGATGTTTTGCAACAGATTCGTTCTTTGTTGCTGAACTTTCTGCACTTTCGGTATCTCTCCTCTCTTTCTCTCTCCAACGTCGCAAATATGTCCATCTTATTTTAGGTGCAGAAGATGAACCGTGCAGCTACGAGGAGCAAACCTACGTATCAAATCTAGTCGGAGTGAAAGTAGGGATAGCTCTAGGCGTGTTATCTTCACGCATGATATCTCACGCGAATCAACCTATCCCACGTAGTGCATCCGTGCTCCACGTATCTCATCTGTGCCATGCACGCGTGCGTACATACACATCCGTACAAATGTCACATAACCCGCCGCGGACGTAACGAGAGACAGCACAGCCCGAAACCCTAAAATATCATCGCGTCCACGGGAACAAGATTGCCTTTTCGTACGTGCGTATTATACGGTTTTTAAAAATAATTATTGTTTTATCACAAAGATACTTGAGATTCTCAAATACGCTTAATCTCGAGATACGTGCAATATTGTTTTGTACCAGATCGAATCATCAGATGTTTACGCTTCACGCAGCACGTAGACGCACCGATGTGACTCGAGAGCAGAGAGATTCCAGCCGTGTGATTTGCGCTGTCACTTTTATCACGGTCTGATTAATGTTACGACAAGCCGGTCGCATCAGCGACTTTTCCATACTAAAATGAATCCCGAGGCTGGTGGAAGAATGTTCTATCGACTGCTCCTAGCGATCTTACTTTTCCATCTACAAGTAGGCGGAAATTACTTTGGGACTAACTCCAGGAAAGATGATCAATGTTTCTGCAAGGTATTGGACATCCATTCTCTCAATATCATTTTCTAGAAGATTCAATTTATGTTTTGTAGTTTTGCTTTTATGATAATTATACAGTTGAATGAGCGTCGAATGAGCATAATTACATCAATATTGATGGTGAGGAGTCTAAACAGTATAATTACCACTTTTACATATTTGCAGTTTTTGTATTATCTTTTAGGAACTGTATTATCTTTCTATTTATCTTTATCATTAATTTTTTCAATAAAATGATATCTATAATGAAAAAAAATTATTATATCTCTATCAAGATATTGTAATGAAAAATTATTATATTTTTATAAATATGTTTATGAAATTTGAAAATTAATCAAAATTTCAGTTGAAAGGATCTATAGATGACTGTACTTGCAATGTTGATACTGTGGACTATTTTAATAATATGAGAATATATCCCAGAATTCAAAGTCTTCTAGTCAGAGATTATTTTAGATTTTATAAGGTAAACTTAAAGCAAGATTGTCCATTCTGGGCAGATGACAGCAAATGCGCTATACGTTATTGTCATGTGCTGCCATGTCAAGATGTAAGCATTTTTTATATAAAAAATTTTTTAGTATTAGCAAAATAAATATTATAATAAGTATTACTAAAAATTCTTTTTATCTTCTGTAATTTGTTGTAGGGTGATATCCCTGAAGGTTTAAAGGGAGATATTCCAAGAAATATTCATCTTAATGAAAATCCAGCAGATAAATATAAAGCTAATGCACAAATTACTGACTGCAGGCAAAGTGCAAAAGATCATAATATAGAACTTGGTTTCCTAAACACAACAATTAGGTAATTAACAAGATATATATTAATACAAAATAAAAGTCGAGGATAAAGTATAAATCTGATTATAGTTCGGAGAACTATAAAGAATTTGAACGATGGCAACGGCATGACGATGCCCAAGATAATTTTTGCGTAAAAGAATCACGTCCTGGGGAATATGTGGATCTTTTACTTAATCCTGAAAGATATACGGGATACAAGGGAGCCAGTGCACATAGAATATGGCGGAGTATTTATATGGAAAATTGTTTTAGGTATATAGCTATAATTATATTATCGAACGTTACTTACGTTTATTTTGTCATGCCAATTTTATTCGAATCTATATAGCAGATTTTTTTTTCATAGGCCTGAAAATTCACCTCATATTTTTATACAATCTTCCAAGATGAATGGTAAGTCCTGCACACTGCATCAACTCCATTCTTTAATTTCATATAGACTTATGGATCAAGTAAATTTATCATATTTTTTCATACAATGCATAGATTTTTACGTATACTTATTTGCGTTATAGCTTAAGAATATTTTTTAACTCGCTCATATAAAATACTATAGATCTTAATTTATTTTGAAAATAAGATACTAAAAAATTGAACTATTATATATATTAAATCAAATATTACTAAATTCTTGTTCTTAACATAAATATATTGTTTCAGGAATGTGTTTAGAAAAACGAGTTTTTTACAGAGTTATATCCGGTTTACATTCTAGTATCAATATACATTTGTGTTCGAAATATTTGTTGGCCCCACAAGACAGTTTACAAGTATCACCTGATAATCAATGGGGTCCCAACTTGGATGAGTTACAAAGACGATTTTCTCCTGAAACAACAGGTGACGAAGGTCCGAACTGGCTACAGAATCTATATTTTACATATTTACTTCAATTAAGAGCTCTAGCTAAAGCTGCACCTTATTTGGAAAGAGAAGAATATTATACAGGTAATGAAATGGATGATGAAGATACAAGACTGGCTATGAATGATATACTGAATGTTGTTAAGTAAGTATTCTATAATATTTGTTGTGATACGCATATATGAAGTAATTATGAAACTCACGCAATCTGTATTTTAGATCATTCTCGGAACATTTTAACGAAACAGTTATGTTTACCGGTGGAACAGAGGCACAATTGCTGAAGGAAGAATTTAGGCAACATTTTATAAATATCTCACGTATTATGGATTGCGTAGGTTGTGATAAATGTAAGCTATGGGGTAAACTGCAAATCCATGGCCTGGGCACTGCGTTAAAGATATTATTCTCAGGAAAATTTGATAAATGGGTACCAACGCTTAATAATCTTAATCGAAAGTTATTCTTCTTAGAAAGGAGTGAAATTGTTGCTTTAGTGAATGCTTTCGGAAGGTAAATACTTAATACATTTTTAATTTTTATATAATAGAAGAGCAAAAGATCTCTAAATTATTAACAACGTAATGAATTTTTGCAGGTTATCAGAAAGTATTTTTGAATTAGACAGATTTCGCAGGATGATGAGATAACGTAGCATCGATTTGTAATTAGAGATTCTCTAGTACCACTACGAAACATCACATAAACACATCACATCACTCGGATTTTTTATTTTTCTTTTTTTTGCTTTCTTTTGTAAGGGGCGTTGCATTTGACCTAATTGAATGCGCGTTTTTGCATTAATATAAGTTTTTTTTACGTATTTTTAAATTAAATTATAATATTATATATTTATATATTATACATTAAAATTAACTAATTAATAATAGATATGATTGTATTTTATATCAAATTTTACACACACAAGCATCCTTTTTGAGCAACAAGGATGTCTTGAATATGCTGTTCTATTGGAATAATTGAATTATTTAAATATAAAATTTCGAAACTGCGTAAACGTCAATTCAATTGTCAGTTGCAATTTGGACTCTAGTTACTCATAATTATCTCTTCCGATACTATAGGAAAACTGTATATACATGCATACACATATATAAATATGCATAATATATAATTATATAATATATAAGGACCGCGCGATTGCACCAGTGTTTACTCATACAAATCAATATAAATAAGTTTTCTTCCTATATTTTAGTATAATTAAGACTAATATAAAAAGAAACTGAGAATTACTAATCAAGCTTAGAGAGAAAGTTATTGGTAATGGTTATCATATAAAGAATGTAGTTAGATATATTTATCTTATAAGACTGGCGTCCGAATTGATATTTTCTTCCGATTTGTATTATAGCTTTCGACTCCGTCTGTGATAAATATTTTATCTAAGGCAACTGTTTACATAACTTAAATTTATGTACATTATGCTTTTAAGTTGGGGTTTTGTTATACAATACATATTTTTATAATCGATGTCAAATCTTACTCATAGGAGTGATTCATTATTTATAAAGACATAGAATGTCTTGTAGAATTATTATGTATAAATATATATAAATATTTAAAATATAAAAATAATACAATTTTCGATATGTATATACGGCTTGTGCATTATAGGTCCATGGGCTTGTGCAACAATCTGGATTGTACTTATGCATGTGTGTGCGTGTGTTTTATTCATATTATTAGAACGAAGCTTGCAACATGCTATATCGATATTTTATAGGAATGATACAATATATATGGTCATATATAAAAGAGAAAAAGAAAATAAATTTGGATACAACATTCCAAAAGAGTGCTCCAATGTAATTTCTCAGTTTTTTTTCGATCGAATCTCCCTCCAAAAATTCAGATAAATTTGAAGTGAGCTACGAATTTGAATTTCAGGGGCTGAGTTCTCGATGTTGAAACATATGATTTGCAAAAAATAAAATTTATTTCAAGAAAATACGAAATTTGAATGAAATTTAATTCGCTGTGTACTTGTCGAAATATATTCTAATAATTCTGATTTTACTACGGTATCAAAAAGATGTATTTCAATTATCGCCTAACCTCGTATCTAATTGGAATGAGAAACGAAAACAGTCTACTATAAAACGTCATTTGAAATGAAATAACATAAGTTTACGTATTTTAAGTTATTCAAAACATATGTACGTCAACTTCTATGTCAGATAAGCATATGGTAAGCATTTGCTTTCCGTTTATCGTATTGAAGCTATCGACAAAGTGGAGTTGAATCAACGCAAGCTAAAATATTTTTATCCTGGCTGAAGTAATATTTTTCGCAATAACTTCTTTACAGTTTTCGGGGAAGGGAAGATCTTATAGATGCTTATTAGCATAAAAAGTTATTTAAATTCTGCTCGTTAAATGAACCAAAACCCGTGGTCGCTAACGTAGTAAGAATATTTCTAATTAATCAATTTAGCCAGTTGTCGTCGAATATAATTTACTTTCATTTGATTAAAATATTTTTCCTTCTTTTTATCATAGTTCCGTTCCGATTAGGACCACGGGTTAGCCACAAAAGTCATACAAACGACGGACGTCCCAGCGCTTGGAACCACGTCGAAATGCACGCGCGCGTTTCGGTTTCGCGGCTGTCACGTTCCTCGCGAATCTGTCAAGTCCGGTCCGCGCAGCGATGATCAGCGCGCATCCCGGCCGCTCGACGACGAATCATGCTACGCGGTGCCACGAGGACCTGAATCTCAACGTGCTTCTCCCGCGCGTCAAACATGAGTCACTGTGTCGTCGACGACGTCCGTCGCTCAGCAGCCGCCGGCAACAACACGGGTGTGTCCGTTGAATCGGTCGCGCTCCGATACGGTGCGATCAAGTGTGCCAGTGCCAGTCGCCGCCTCGCCGTAGGGTAAGTGTGTCGGCGCTCGTCGCGGGTATCTGGCAATACGCGCCGTACGTACGTACACACGCCGGTATGCACGGCCGACCAGCCGCCACGATCACGATGACCGCGGCGGCGACGACGGCGGCTGGCATCCCACAGGACCGAAACGTCGCCTGCAACGGCAAGGACGACGTGCCGGTGGTAACACAGCCTACCGTCAGGAGTGGACTCAGGGTGTACAAAATCGTGGTGCTGGGCGACGGCGGCGTTGGCAAATCAGGTATCCGTCGTCTAATTCACTTGTCGGAGTATATTTGACGCTTCCTCAAACGCGGTGTAAATATGCACACTCTACCGTAATGATAATTACGTGTTTTGTTTTTCAGCTGTCACTTTGCAGTTTGTCAGTCACAGATTCCTGGATTATCACGACCCTACGATAGGTAAGTCGCAATCTATGCGAAGAACATTGGAGTCTGTTAACTCTCGGGAATCTTAGCAGAAAGCAAACTAGATACGAACGTACAGAGTCTGAGAGATTTGACATCTATACTCGAATCGTCGAGATCGATGCAAAGAGAATAACGATTTCTCTCTTACTCATAGAGGATTCATATCAGACACAAGTGGTTATCGATGGCGAGGCAGCTCTCCTGGATATTTTGGACACAGCTGGGCAGGTTCGAGATTCATATATTGTAATAGTCACATTATACAATGCGTGTTGATATGTGTTTTTATGCAGTCTCGTTTCTTATATACAAATGAAAACGGACTCTGAGTTATTTGTATATTATTATATACAGGTGGAATTCACAGCAATGCGCGAGCAATACATGAGATGTGGCGAAGGCTTCTTGATATGTTACTCGGTAACGGATAGGCATAGTTTTCAAGAAACAATGGAGTACAGGAAACTAATATCACGTGTGCGTGCCAATGAGAACATTCCTTTGGTGCTGGTTGGCAATAAGTTTGATCTACAACATCATCGAAAGGTACATCAGCTGTTGTTGAGTTGACCATGACATACCAGAATACGTCGCGATACATATGGCACACAAAAACAATGAAATATAGATTTCTCCCATACATTGAACTCGATATTTTAGGTGACCACGGAGGAAGGCAAGGCACTGGCGGAGGAACTCGGTTGTCCGTTTTACGAGACATCCGCCGCTCTCAGACAATTCATAGACGATGCATTTTTCTCATTAATCAGGCAAATCCGTGCTAAAGAGAGGGCCCGCAATTCACATCGCAAGCGCAGCCGTTGGTGGCGAATTCGCTCGATATTCGCCTTCATTTTCCGGCGGAGGAGACATTCCTCCCATCGTTCTCCATGAAACTGGTTTTTGATAATAAGTTCTCTATTGGAGAGATCGTTGAAACGACAAAGGATAGCAATGATGGGAGTAATATCATAGCAGACCACAACGAAATAGATATTACCCATAATTTTTTATAATTTATGCGATACATAGTTACCCTTGTTTAGAGACTGACGATTCATTAACATCTCACTGCCTTATCATTAACCCCGGTACGTATTCTGTATACAGAGTAAAGTGAAATTGTCAAACGGGCTGGAACGCACACTTTGTATTCATCTTAGACATGAAATCTCGAATTAATCATTCGTGCTGCTCAATTAAAGAAACATAGAGCATGATACGTAATAGATTCATACTTCCTGTAGAAGATATAACATATATTTGTGACTTCCAGTTTTCTAGAAAGACGATTTCTTCCGCAATATTTATTTATCTCGAAGGCTGTTAATGTTTATTTAAATTAGGTTTCACAAACATCGGTGGCGATAAATGGATATAAACGGAACCTAAGGCAACTAACTTTGAATAAGTAAATATTTCACAAGTTTTTTGTGAATCATTTGTTTGATAGTTGTAGATAATGTTTAAGTTTTACTTTATTATTAAATAACATACGCGACCAAAGAAAAGTATGTGAAACATTAATGCAAAGCAAGAAGAGATTCTTAGCAATGCAAAAATTAAAATGCAAGATATACACACAAAAGCTTTAAAACATAAATGGCTGCAATTTTAAAAAGGATACGTAAAAATTGAATTTTATTTATTTTAATTCAATATAAATATATATCAAAGACTATGCTGCTACAAATTATGAATGAAAGTTATATAAAAGTTGCAGTAAGTTGCAAAGTTTAGAATTGTTATACATTTAGTTTAAAATTGTTATACATTTAGTATTATTAATTAATATTAACATAAATTGCATGATCTCTAAAATATCTCGAAAAAACATTTCTCTATTAAAACATATGAATATGTCTACTGCAGACATAAATAATTCAACTGGCAATAAAGTAAATACATTATTTCTGTATAGATACGAAAGCTCAGAAAAAGATATCATGTAGACTTAAAAATAATTAGAGCCCTTATATATATACATGTGGTATGAATATTATACTTTAATTCAAAGAGCATTCGAGTGCAGTTTAATATTTATAATAAATGTCCTAAACATATATGCAGCTCGTCAAGTATATGTAATATATTTATATAATTTTTAAAAATCAATCTAATCAGTCATTAATTACTCTTTAATTTTTAGTCATGAACTGGTGTGATGAGATTTGTAATATCTATAGTAAGAAAAAGTCACATTAATATATATACGTACAAAAGTAACAATCATTTAGACATAAATCCATATACTAATTATCTAGTCGTTACTTAATTTTTCCTAGTCACATTTTGCATTTTGTTATATATTGGCATATTATTTTATCATAAATAACCGTTGATTAACGCACAGTTTTACATAATGATTTTCGAATATTCTGTTATGTATTGCGATTCGTATTACAATATGTATTGTGAATGTATATATGCATATATGTGTATTATTATATATAATATTATGTATTATTAAATGTAAAATATTAGATTTGTATAATGTTCAGTTAATATTATGTTTGTACAATTTAATATTTTTTATATTCAATGACAGAGAGTTATTGCAAACACATATATAATATATGTACACATTATGTTATTAACATGTACTAAGAATTTATTTTATAGTAATAGTAGCGAGCGTGAATATTTGTAGCAGCAAATACAAGGTATTATTGGCAGCATTTATGACTTTGCAATATGTAATTGATATAAAGAATGACTGTATTGATTAAAATAAATGTATCAATATATATATTTATATATATATGATAATTGCATGTTTAGAGAAACTTATATGCGACGTTGAAACAAAATATTCGTACATTCATATCAGTAAAAGAGTATTATAATTATTGTCTTAGAATTAAAGATATGAAAAACAGAAATAGCTATTAAAGAGATAAAGTCACCATGTCCACTATGTGTCACCATATATCACTATAACCATGTATAAAAAAGAAAAAATTAGTACGAAAAAAATTGCTACATGTCATTAAAGATAACGTTGTCATTTTATATATCATAATATTTACGAATCAGCTGTTAAATAAAAAGGTTAAGCTTCGAACATAATATGACACAAATTATGGATCTCGTACATGATAAGAGAATATTGTGAACATAATGGAAAACGTAGCGACAAACATATAGAGAACAATAATTTATAATTTACGAAGACAATATGATAATCAACGATCACTTGATGTGTTATATATTTTTATTTCATTTACATACACAAATTTTAATAATGTATAAAGTATTGAAAAAGAGGATTGCAGACTAACACATGTAATCTTTTACTTAATAAATAGTAAACTCGATGCTGTACTACACAATGGCACAAATAAACATCATATAAGTATAAATCTTAGGGATTTTTCAATAAAAGCACGAAATTTTATGTAAGCTGAGTATATTTTGGATATACACTAACAAGGATATATAAACTTGATATATTTCACATCATAAATATAAAATAATTTTACAATAAAATATAAGGAATGTAAAAAAATGAAACTTTAAAATAATTAATCGATATCGTGCCTAATTTTCATTATTAAAAATTTGTTACAAACTTGAACTGTCTTTAACAGAAACAGCAACAATATTTTATTTTATTTATCATCCATTATCTATTTAATAAAATTGCAATAAAACTGGCAAAGAAAAGAATAGACAAGGATATTTATTTATTTAAAGACTTTGTCCATCTTTATATTTTTATGTAAAACATTCACAATTTATTGCGCAGCTTTACTATACTTCTTTTAAGTAATATAAAACATGCTTTATAAAAAAATTATTGCAGACGTCTTATATCTAAAAAATGGTAATATAATTATTGGCATTCATTTTCAGATCTTCCAATGATCACAGTAGGTCACCGCTTATTACATAGAGATTTCATATATGGCCTCAAATGTATGTGTATCAAAAACGACCAACTTATTTTGGCACATCTGTACATTATTTTGTAGTTTCATCTTCAGTAATATAGAAAAAAACTATTTAAAAAGTACATATTTTTAAGATATTTTTAAGATAGTAATATATAAAAAATATTTGTATCATGAACAATTAAGTGTAGTGTGTGTATGTGTGTGTGTGTGTGTGTGTGCGTGCGCGTGTGTGTATCTGTACGGTACAACTGAGCACAATATTTTACATAATCATAGTCAAAAGATCAGTATATGATTTGCATATGATGAATCAGAATATCGCTTACATTTATCTATAACTATATTTTAAACAAAGTAGTTCGCGCTTTGCAAGACTGCATTATTTATTTCGAAGTTATATTGCGTGATACTATATAATTTTGCCTCGAGGTTTCTTTGTGGCATCTTGCGTTTTATCTTCTTCTTCATAATTGTCTGGAAGTAGCATAGTTTCCTCTGTGCTTTGTACATCATCTCCATTGTTATCTATACAAATGATAAAAAAATAAAAAAAAGTTATTGCTAATTTTACTGTCCTTTTTCACAAATTGTTTAAAATCCAGTTTTCTACATCGAATAAAAATAGTACATATAGAATAGTACATAGCAATAATAAAATAAAAAAGTGGTCTAATTGAGATTACGTAAAAAATAAATTATAATAACCAAGAACAAGTCGAATATGAACATCATGATTTTTACAATTTACAACGCTTCAACAAAATGAAAATTAAACATATGCAATGATACATCGCTATGTTTAAAGTTTTAATTACCACGTGCACGATTTTCAGGATCATCCAAATCATTGGCAACTGGGTTATCCTGCTCTGCGGCATTATTCGATGTGCCGTTGGCTTGTTTCGATTCCGTTTCAACTGAAAGCCATGTAAGCTAAATTACTATACTAAAGTAAAAAGTTCGTATATATTTCTGAAAAATTTTAATTATTGTTTGTTATACAGAATATGTGTATAATGACAACTGTATATATAATGAAAATTATTATTAGATACACGCGTTAGTAACTAATAATTATTAACGCAAGTTCCATCAGCACAGTGTACTCCATGCATGTTAATATAAAATACGTTAGTTTTTTAATGCTGAAGTTTTCATAACAATAATTTTAATAGTAATTATCCGCAACCAATCCTTTGGTATAGCTAGAAGCAGAAATGTCGTCCTGAAAGTATTATTACATACATAAGATGTTTCTCTCCTACTATTGAGAAACGTGTTTTACGCTTGATTTTTTAAAGAATTAAAAATATAGTTTGTTACATTTTTATTGTTTAACATATTTCTATAAATATAAATAAAAATTTGTAATTCACTAAACATTAAATGCTTTATATCATTTAATCATAAAATCCTATTATAAATACAATATTGTAACAAGCCGTAAATAAATCGCAAAATACTGTACATAAACTTAATGATTGTATAACTTAGTTATATAAATTATAAACAATCTTGTTCCATCCCACTCTATATAAAAGTTTACTTTCATAAAGTACATAATTTAATTTTTATTTTTCTTTAAAATTAGCTTAGGAAAAAACAATGCATTTAATATTAAAACAATTAAAATAGTATAATTCTTATAGAAAAATAATTTATTACATGGCACCTATTAACTCAGAAATCGTAGTTGTGCCTGTGTGATTCAGTATATTAAACAAAACTGTATTATATATAAACTACATAAATACTTTGTACTATTCTAATATATACAAAATTAAACCTTGTAACGTGAAGCATAAGAAAGTTAATTATTACATTTTTATTTTGTGAAGACACAATTTTTTGTGTTACAATACTAAAACAGTCTTTTTTGTATGAAAATTTCGATATTAGAGAAATAATATTTTATACGTCATTAGGATGAACCCCAAGGGCCGAGCACGATCCACAGCATAGTTAGAAGCGATATAGTGGGTCTCCTTATTAGAGCTTTAGTCACAAGTATATGAAAGTGTGATTTATGTACAAATCTACTGCAAACTTTTAATTTCATGTTTGTGGCAGCATTCTCTCGCCCCGAGGACGGAGAAAGGTATCACTACCTTTCTTTAACATAGTCACTGAGAAACGAGGAGTTTGGCGCACAGCACCAGGTGGGTCTGTTGGTAGGATCGGAATTCCGTGGAACTTCAAACCTCGCTGACCAGCTACGGATATTCTTACAGCAGACTCCGGTACCGGATGCAATTGAGACTTGTTAATGACCACTGTCGTTGCTAGATCAGCAAATCCCGACAATATTTTATAATGCTGAGCCAGTAAAAAATGTGCAAACAAAGGGGAACGAGTTTGTAGTCGCATTAATTCTTGCGTGAGCAGCCCAATCGGAGTTAGAACTTAATGGGAATATTGACGAGATTCAACAAAAAAAAGAAGAAAAAATTGGAGGGTATTTTTCTCCCGCCGTTGAAGCAGGGTGCAATTAGCAATCTAAGTTAGCAAATATCTCTCATACAATTATATTGATAATACACTGTAGACATTTCTTGTATATTAAATAAACTACTTAAAAAATTAATTTTGATAAACATTCAAATGCGGTTATTTATCATAAAATAGAAAACGTAAATTTTGGAGTGTCAAATAATAAAGATAATTATAACTTACCTGGCTGGAGAATTGGAGTCTCTTTCTTCTCAGGTGGCGAATTACAACTAAGTTTGAGTTGATCTATTTCTCCTTTCAGCTACAAAATCACCGGAAATTTCATTTCAAATCACATTTAACTTTACATTAGTACTTAATTAAAAGTTCATACCCTATCTACTTCCTCTTGAAGTTTTTTATTCTCATCCCGCTTTACATCTAATTGATTATTAATTGTAGCCTTTTCTAGTCTCAATGTTTCTAACGTTGCAGTTTTCGTGGCGTCCAGTTTGCTTAACGAGTCTAGCTCACTTCTACACATAGTAATTGAATCCTCAAGCTCCACATTTTTCTTTTTATAATCAATATGCTGTTCCAAGCGGACGTGCAAGGAAGCTAACTCATCTTCCGTGTGCTTAAACCTTTGTTCCAAATTACCACGCAATGTTACGCACTGATCTCTTTCTTCAGCACTGAAAAAAGAAATTAATTTCTTTATTAGAATAAGACTTAAAATTATATTTTATACATTTGTATACATTACAATGAATAACAACCTAAAAAAAGAGTATGGCAATAGTGATATTATAAACATACAAAGCCACACAAACAAAGATTTCATGAAAAATAAATTCAAGTGCATATATTACCTTATAAATTATATAACAATCATAACCCAGAAAGAATAGAAATGCGCAACACTTCTGCAATAGTCTGACATCAATATTTTAAGCAGCTACCTTCATTATAAACATTTAAATGACATAACTCTTTGATGAGCACAACGACCACAACTAATTACATACACCAATGACTGTCATTCATCGTAGAGATAGCGTTTAACAAAATTTAGAGTATGTAGCAAGATTTTGCTCAACGTAAGACAGCTAGCTACACTGTCAGCTCTCACCTAATCTTAAGCTGCTCGTTTAGATCGTCGATCTGTCTGATGAGTTCCAGGTTCTCGGAAGACAGGGACCACCAACTGCAGACAAGCATGAGGCACGCCAGAAGGAGTCCTCCGACCAGGAGGGGCGGGCATCTGCCTCCGCCGACCCTCATGCCGTCGATTCCCATCACTCTTGCTTTCGTGTCGCGTATGCCAGCTCTCGTTCACGGTTCAACGGAACATATGCGCCACGCTGTTGCCTATCTGCCCGTGTACATGCAAACAAACTACGTGTCACGCGCGTTCTTTGTGAAACGTGAGCCGCGCGTAACCCCACTCCGTGAAATCCGATTCTCGTTGGACGCGACGAGGAGGCGAATTCCACGTCGACGTCGTCGACGACGCGTTGCGTTCCGCCTCTCTCAGGAACACTTCCGCGCGATAGCCATTTGAAAACCACGTATTTTAGGCACTTTACTATGGGGGCGTGCTCCGATATACGCTACCGGCGCCGGCAGCGATATGACAGCGTTTCCTGATCCTTTCTGCGGATGTGTATACAGGGTGTCCCAGAAACAACGCATTAAAAATGCTCAATTAAAAATTTACAGATCCGGAATTCTATTTCCTCTTCGAACACTCCATTGATTAACATATTTCTGCCATTGTTTCTCGATATCAGGTATTGGCTAATTTTTTTATAAATAAACCTGAAATTTACACGTGTCTTTATTTATCAGAAATTAATTCATAGTTTTGTTATATTTTAATTAAAAGTTAATTTGTTGAAATCTTCTTACTCTTCTAGAGTTGAGAACAAAAGATATAAATGTCGCGAGAGACGGCGACAAAAGTGTTTCTCTTATTGTTAGTTTAATTACTTTGCAAGTCTATCGTTTTCTATCGGCAATTGACGATATATACGCGACTTCTGGAATACCACTGTAATTTCAGATCTCCGCGCGATAACGTCAAATGATCGAACGACGTCTCTCGCTATCTATTCAAATCATCGTTTTATTCTGTTTGTCGGAAGTTACTCGTTTACCATACTTACGTCGCATTCTTAATTCATTTATTTAATCTCGACGGAAAGACAATTAGATTCAGTTTTTCTCGTGTATTTTGAAACACGTTGACGCGACGTTCTCATTCGTTAACAGCCACGAACTATCGGTTTTGTCTAAGATAGTGAAAATTGTAGTTCGACGGTAACCTTGACGATAAGCGCACATGCGTATTTGGCATAATTATGTGATATTAAATGAGAAATATAAAAGGAATGAATATTCGAATACACAACGGTTTAGATATTGCTAACTGTAAAATAATTTATAAATTTGCTTCGAAACTTTAATGTGCATGCAATAACAATTTAATATTTCAAAAATCATTCAAAAATCTTGATATGACGTTTCGTGAATCAGTGTGAATCATTTCAATGATAGAAAATCGATTTTATGAGAGACAGTATAAATTTCAGATCGATTACACTGCAAATTCAAGCGTGTTATTTTTACATGCATAAACATCTAAAAAATGACACATTTGACTGAAGCTGTTTTTACATATTTCTTGCCTTTTTAGGTTACGTTATTTAACACGTTTAATCGTATTAAATAAAATATTAATATGCTCAATCGTGTTAAATGACATGATTTAAAACGGCAAAAAATGTGTAAAAAGAGCTTCAGTTAAAGTAACACGCTTGGATTTGCAGTGCATGTAGTATTCGTCTAATCTACTTCGTATAATCTCTGAGTTTCTACCAATGTAGATTAACTTTAATCTCGGTTTAACTTACTCTTGATCTTTTTCTAATTCTTAGAACTAGAAAAGGATAAACAGTAAGTTAAACCAAGATTAATCTACATTAGTAGAAATGAACATATAAGCGATGCAATTGATTTCTATATCCTTGATGGAGATGGATTATTACGGTTTGGATGTTAAAGACGATTATCTTCTGTAGACGCTGAATCATCACGCTGCATAAAATCCATTGGATATGTATTAGAAAAACCTTGCGACCTTGCTACCTTTCCCTTCACGATTCACAACGAAACATCGTGTATATCGACCTACCACTATTTGCAATTTAAATGACTGGAGCAGTTTTACTAATACACGAAGCAGATTGAATTAATTTGACGTGAAAGAAATATTAATCTATAAAAACAATCGATCGAACGGTAAGATAAATTGTCTTTTTGCTTTCATACATTTTTCCTAAGCAATAAAAGTCATAATCTTATTTTTTACACGCGTTATATAGTCTCGCTGAAAAAAAATTAATTAATCTTCTTATACTACTCATATATTCATGAAAAAGTAAAGAATGTTCTTAACTTTTAATTTAGATGTTACATAAATCTCTCAAAATTATAACACGTTCTAATGCCAATACCTTTAAATTACAGTATCACGCTAGGACAAGGCGGGATTTCAGCAGACGAGCACAGGTGCACATCTACAAACGACACATATGTACAAAAACATCGCGTTTATTCTGTTCTCTTAATTATATATATAATATATATTTACTTAACACTGTTCCAGCGAAGAGAACTCATAGCCGATTAGAGCGAACAGAATATATATCGCGGTCTCGATGACAAAAAAACCAACGGGATACGTGTCACCGGATTTACGGCGCGCGGTTCTTTCTAATCAACTAATTAACACAGACAATTAAAGATCGATCGTGGAACGTCGGTCGCGAGCAGTCCTGTCTGCGAACAGGATGAGACTGACGCACTACCCATCGTTTGTTCTCTTATTATCTCGAGGAGTGCGATCGCACAACCAGTAAACCGGTCTGATAAAACGCATTCCCGCTCGCGATGCACTGTCCGCAGCGATCGAAACTGCCCCGACATTTATCTATACAATAATAGACTCGTTTGGTATTCATTTATGCAGTACTTTTTTCTTATCGAATCTAATTGTTTTATCGATTTACTTTCCGATCTCGCAAAATCTTAGAAAAATGGAAATTCGACGCGCGCGCATTCGTAAATTATTCTATCGATCATCTGACGCGAAAAGATTAATATCATTTGTGATCTGAACCGATTATTATTTTTAATAATTGTGGACTTGATTTATACCTTCTACAACAATCGATTATTAATATTACATATCATATATTCAAATTAATAAAAGAAAACGTGGCTATGTTTCCGTCAATTTTGGGACTTATTTAATTTAGTTTAATTAATTTTCGTGTTTGATTTTATTTTTTCACTCTATTTCCGCTAATCTTACATCTTATATAATACTTAATATTACACAATTGAATGGTACTAATTAAATGAAACAGCTCGAGTAAATCAAGTCATAGTTATTAAAAATTAATAAAATGTAATGATGCAGGATGCAATTTATATTACCCTTTTCTTTCAGGCGGAAAACTATCACCACTTTCGGAACATTCGGTATTATTATTTTATTCATAGCGATGCACTTTATATTGATGCTTCGTAATGCGTCGAAGAATCGCGTGAAGGCTGTTTCGAAAGTGAACAAATCGATTGCATATGCATCATTTCCTTTTATCGCCTTTTCACATTCTTTACTTTACAATATACTCGGCTATATATTTGACGAGAAATAAAATATATCGTAAATTTAATGGCTTTTCTTGTGTTTTCAGTTTTGTCATTGCGTGTCAAGTGTCAGACGCTGGGATCGTTTAAGGATCACTTGTCGCGACCTGTATTTCTCAAACTTGGTTATACCGATACTTCTGGGAAACGTAAGCCGGTTGTTACATTGTCCTTGTTTACCTGCGAGGAAGAGACCGAGTTATCTGATCGAAATAATTGCAAGATGTATAATGCTGAATCAAACGGCAAGCAATTTAAAGTGGTTTAATTAAATTTAATCTTAATTTTGAAAATATGGTTCACATCGTTACAGACGAATTTTTCTTTGATTCTTTTGACGAATTTTCCAATGATCGTCGAAAGTCCGCGAATTGAAAGCAAAATTTGTCATCGATAAATTCAATTAATTTCTTTTTTTTAAATGATTTATTGTCAGTGATCAGTAGCACTCGTGCTACACACGCAATTATAAAAATTGCGACGCATTTACAGTGAGTGTGTGCACATTGCGGTATTAAATTCGTGCAATAAAGTAACGGTATTCCCTGTCTAGACTCTGCAGTTGGAAAATATTGCACTAATCAGTTCTAAAAATAATCTGCGAAGCCGTCGTATTAGACGAACAAATAGATATTTGATGTCTCTTCCGTATAGATGTACAAATGATTCATCAATGAAAAAGCAATTCGCTCTTAGGCTAACTATGCGTCTTAGTTTTTCTGCTGTCAATCGCAGACCCTATTTAATAATATCGTATTAATTAATATATAACGTAATATACATTTTTAGATAGTACGAATAATTTTTATACTCTTATATTAAGATGTAGAAAACGCCGTAAAAAATATATCGAATATAGAAATTTTTTTCATTTCAAATGCTATCGATTTTCTAATATTATTGTTTTACGTTTTATCGTTATACGACGAAAAAATAGAAAGGCAAGCGTGAAACGGGCGCTTTATGCAAATACAAATTTTCAGCGTACAATTAAAGTGTTAATCAAAAACTTTTCTTTCACACGTATATCGGGTCTGCGATTAGGCACGCCAATTCCGTAAATACAGCGATATCCGTGTATTATCTAATGTGATTCGAAGGACTTATTTACAGTGTGATTCAATGTAAATCCTTAGAAGACGTGTACGAGAGAAAAAGGACGTAATTAACAATTACAATCTTCGCTTCCTTATTCATTACGTATATTCGATTTTATATACGCATCACCAATGCATCTTCTTAATTCAATTCCTCTCGCACGCATCATTCCAATTTACGTAGTTGCATCTTATTACAAAACGGTATAGTTATATACTCATTACATATTACGAAACTTTCGTCGTATGGTGTACTATTATAAATCGATTAGATACTCAAGAGTATACTAATCTTGTCCGGCGATATATGTACATCGAACCGGGGATCCTTATCAAAAAATACAAATCCGCTTAATATCATTGCAGGTTTCATGCAGTGCAATATCATCCATTTAGCACACATTATCCACAACGCGTCAAATTATATCCGTCATCGTCGAAATATCATCGCAATCTCTTATTATGCTATTATATGTATAGCGCGTAAATCACTTTCACCATAATCTTCTCGTCAGTGTTTTCTCGTACTAATTATCTGCACATCTTTAAATATACGATTAAGGTTTAGTTTAGAAAAGGATTTGTAGGAAAATCATGGTCCGAAGCTGACATTGGATCTTTTGATCTCTCGTACAGCAGATTAGTTCGATCAGATTGAGAATCTTGTTTTCAATCGGTATACAAAAATAAAATATAATAGATAAATAAATTATGCATTTGTCAATCAGTATTTTATATCTTTCAGTAAATTATAAATGGCGGCAATTGGAAAAAAGATTTATCTCGACAACGAAAAAATTAATTTTCATAAAAACGATATCTAAATTAACAAATATCTAATTAATTTTGCCCAACTTAGTACGCATTATCGCATCTTGGAAGAAGCACGATTTTATATCATTGATATCGGACAAAACATGATTCTTTTTTTCATTCTTCATTCATAACAGTTCTGCTCGATTGTGATCGAATAAATGAATATGTATGCTTTCGTTACTGCCAAACAAGATATTCCTCGAAAAGATAACATGAAATATTCCAAAGTCAATAACTATAATAAATTTTGTTGTATGTCTTTCATTATACTTTTTGTTTTGCTAGTCGTAGTATTTTAAAAATTCGCAATAAAATTTAGAGTATTATTTATATGCAAAGAAAAAAGTACAAGCTTATGGAATTAAAAGTTCATAAATAATCTAAATACATAAAGTAAAAAGAAGCTTTAGTAATTACTATAAGAAAAATGAATTAAATTAAAATCAAATAAACTTTTGCTTCATTTTAAAGCGTATAAAGCGTTAATGTATATATACGGCACTTTTAAAAGAACAGAATACTGTGAAATATATTTTTAAAATATCCATAATTTTCTAATCTTATATATATGTATAAAGTACAGAAAGTGTAATGAAGGTAAAAATTGTATATTGTATAAGAAATTTATCTATATTTATTTGCACGACATACTTCGGTGAAGAGTATAAATGCAGTGGTAGCAGGCGATTTACAAAGAAAGAGATACCGGTGAGACACGTGGTAGTAGTGACAATTCCAAGATATTTGTATGCACAAGGCTTGTGTACACAGATACAGATTAATGTCATCTCCTGTCAACAAAATATACAAACAAAATTAAATAGCTGATAACTCCTCATTGATTACTAATAGTACAGACACAGTCGTTCTTATCTTTGCTTTTTAAATATAGAGGATCAGCAAGAACAATATTTAAATAATGTATTTAAAAGTATATAGCATTTAGTTATCCCATTTACATTATACATTATATCTTCATTTGTATTTCCAGGCAATGTTTTTAAAGATGTCGGGTATAAAAACCCATGTAAAAGATAAACAATTGCAATTGTACATTTAATGTAGAGTCCATTGGTACCATGGGAATATTCTCGTAGTTGGAGATAATCTTTCTATAACATACAGATTTCCTAGAGTGAAGTAAACTTTGTAAACGCAAAACGTCATATAACAGATTAAGCGGTCGGAACGCTGTGTTAGTAGATGGTGTTCTATCTTGCTTAAGCTATAAATGGATAACGAAAAGCATATATATATATATATATATATATGGATAATCTAAAACAAAAATATGCGCTTAAATTATTGCAGCTTCAACATAGCCCCAAAGAGTCAATCGAGAGAAGCGAGACTGCCGACAGCTTCTGTATAATCAACTTTTTCATTGATCAAAAGCTTACTCAGTATTTTGATTAAAATATAATATTATGCTCAAAAAAGGTGTTAAGGATATTACATGTCTCCCTCTAATGCGATAACGTATGTTTCTCTCTTACCTTTTCTTCGCGCATTAATCTTCCAGTTACTTGCTATTTACTTGTCTTAGCGCTATAAAAGATTAGAATTTACGTTAAGAACATACAGCCTACCGTTATTCGGATATATCAGTATTCAAACAATTGTTTCGTTGCTGTCTAAAAATATCCTTAATTTTCCATGGAGTTTTCTTTTTTTACCCATTAAAATATCAATAACTGTCCTAGTGCCCGATCCTTAGAGATATTAATTACATATATAGTAATTCATTTAATATATATATTATACAAAATATCTCTGCATCGTTGCAATTGTTTGACAAAAGCATACAAGTAATTTAGTATTATACATATTTAATAAGTAATTTTACATTACGGGTTGCTTTCTAGTATCGACAACATATTCCTGTCGCATTTGGCAGTAACAAAAGTATCGGAATAACGTGAAGCACCGATTGTCACGTGTAAAACTGAATCGATGACACAAAAAGCTTCCCTTACTGCATGAAACTAAAACATAAACGAGCAGATTGAAATAGGAAACTAATCAAGGTTAGATAATATATATATCTCCCAATTATTCTATCTTATCAAAAAGTATTTATTTTATTACCTCAGAATATGATAAACACATTTTGCTTAATGCAAAAATTTTATGTACACTAAATAACCTACATCTCAAAAGCGAGTTTCCTCTGCATATAGCGGCGAATGCAAAAAGAATTGCAGATACTCCGTCAATGATAAATATATTATAAAGAATTTAGATGTTAAAATAGATCTTTGTCGAATATATATATAATTGTTTAAACAAATACAATGTAAAATATCGAATATGAATCCCGTTCGGCTATTCATTCCCATAAAATATCTCATACACTAAACTCATCGGTTTCCAGATAACGAAAAAATCATAAAAGCGCGAACGTGCCAGCCGTGATTTTACGTGATGCAAATGTGAGCATTTAGATGCGATATGTCGTACCGTCCGTTAGAAAACACTATAAACATGGAAAAACTTACTTAACTCCAAAAAATAACCATGTCGCCATTTATTAACGGTACTTGTGTCTTTACAAAAAAGATTCTCGCGCACTCTCACGAAAAAATAGGATGATAGCGAGTAAGAAACGTGGTACAGAAAGACGTTGACGTTCATACTGAACACTAAAAATACTTTTCTTTCCCAATCCTTGTACATAGACTGAGTCTACGGATACCTCTTTTTTTTCTCTTCTCTCTCTCTCTCTCTCTCTCTATTTTTCTTTCACTTTTTCTCTCGGCGTTTCTTATCGCACGTTCATATCTTTCGTTTACTTGTATATCACGTCGTTTAGTCGGTAATACATTGATTTCATTATCGTTGTTAGGCAGATAGAAATTAAACAATGAGTAGCGTTGCTTGTGGGAGTTTCGGCTGTACGAGGCCAGGGAGAGAACAGGCTCACGAGAAATTATCACTAGCTGGTTCCATTTTCATTTTCTTCTGTGGGGAAGTCACTTGCGAGCGTAGGTCTGTGCTGGCGGGTCTTTTCACTTGCGGATTACTTTTCACCGCAGTGGTTGGATCTGCTAATAATAAAATGTTTATTCAGGTGTATCCCTTTGAAAGAATTTGTTCAAATGAGACAAATCGTGCGACTAACCTTGCAACCACCTGACTTGAGTGGCTGGTCCGTATCCCTTGTCGTTTCGTGCTGCTATTCTAAAGATTATGGCCGGTTTCGTAGTGGTGTCCACGTGAGCGGCATTAAGGGCACTATTGCTCACCGCACAATAATTATTCGCACCGCAATAAACTCTAATAAAAGCTAACTGATTTGGATTCGACACAACTGTTTTTGGTTCTCCATCATTGTTCAACGCGGTACTTCGCACTGCTAAATAAACGGAATACTCAAGAATGGGCCCCACATTGCTAGGCGGCGGTTCCCAAGAGATTTGTGCACCCTCCACGGATTTTGATATCTTTATAGCGCTCGGTGCACCCGGGAATCCCGGAAGACACGTTTTAAATGCCGCTACCTACAAGGAAAGCAAGGATTTATGATAACATATATATATAAATTTTGTCTTTTAAAGAAATTTTACTAAATAATATAAAATATAGAATTGAATTTGCTACCTCACTCCAGGCACTTCGTCCACAACTATTCACAGCGGCAACTCTAAACTTGTAGGCAGTTCCGGGTTCTAACGCTATTTTAGCTCTTCCTTTAAAAACATCCATTGTTAAAGATTGCGTTATATCTAACGGTTCATCACCAGGAAGATAATAATGTTGAACAGTAAAACTAGTTCCTTTTATCACTCCCACGTCATACCATTCGGCCTCTTTCTTCTCCTCTTCGCTCTGTAAAAATACCAATTAATGATATTTGTATTTTATTTGAAATAATAATAAACGATATAGAAATTAATAGAATCTACCTGTTCATTTTTAATTTTCATCGCTGGCTCTGCTGATCCTAAAGCAGCAGTAGCCAACGTTGTCAAAGCTGTCGAATCATCTCCAGTCTCTGATCTAGCGTCATTGATTTTTTCCTGTTTCAGATTTTCCCTCTTTGAAACAGCGAGGTCATCTTTCATCTCAATTTTCATAGGAGTATGTACTTTTTCCATTTCCTTTTCGAGAGATGCGGCAACACCATTGATCGACGATATGGGCAAATCAGGCAATTTGTCCTCTTCCATGTGTTCGTCATCTGGCTCCAATTTCATTTGGACAATTGGTGTAACAACGGGGGCTATTACATTATCTGCCGGAGTCGATGGACTATTATCAGTGATCATAGATTCATCGGTATCGTTCAATTTTACAAAAGAACTCTCGGTCGGAAGATCAATTTCCGGTTCTGTGATTTCGTCTTTCATTTTCTCAACTTTCTGAGTATCGTCGTCGGGAGGATGCGATGCGTCCGTATCTTCGGTAAGTAAATTTTCAGATACTACTGATTTTTCGTTTTCAGAAACCGATTCTTTCTTTATTTTTTTTATTTGGATGTTCTCATCTTGTTGAGTTTTGTCGATTTCCGTTGCTGGATTCGCGACGTCCGTTAGAAGCGTTTGTTCAGATGAAGTCTCCGCGGATGATTGTACTAAAGGCAACTCGGATTTTACTTTTACTTCATCGACTATTAGTTCAGGGTCCTTCTTTTCTTTTTCACTTGGTAACGCTGCATCATCAGTGTTAGTTTCTATAGGTACTTCGTCACCAACTGGTGGATTATCTTCAGTTTTCTTGGTTTGATTAGTGACAGAGGTAGTCGATTCGGAAAGGTCAGCTGTAATCGCTTCTTTATTTTTTACGGCAACTTCCTCTTTTGCGGCCGATTCCTCTGCCTGAATATTTTCGGACGTATTAATGTTTTGTTCCGTTACTACTGTCGATTCAGTGCCAGCTGATTCAGAAGCATTTTCCGAAGCAGGCTCTTCGTCTACATCCATTTTTTCTTCACCTTCCAGTAAGAGATCGTCTATCGGTCCATCTACTTGTGGAAGTACGAAGTTTCCATCGCCGTCGACTTGCATCGGTTCTCCCGCACCCATCTGAGAAACTAAGGCGGCTGCTGTGGTCGCCTCGTTGCCATTACAGCTGTCCTCTATTTTATCGTCGCCGCCAGCACTATCATCCGCAGCTACCATGAATGATAAACCACCAGATGGCTCCTGAACTGGATCTATCAGACCAGCCTCTGCTGCTAATGCGGCTATTGCAGCATCAGTAGTAGCAGGACCATCAGAAGTAGAGGCTGAAATATTTTATCATGTAATTTAATGTTGCAAATGGCTTTCGCTGTTTTACGCTATATATCAAAACATAACTTTACATACCCAGACTGGCTGAAGGCTGCTTCTGTGAAGAAACAAAGAGCATTTTGCTGGTATCTATTGAATCTGATGCACTAGAAGTAGTTACTATAGAACTACTACTTGTCGGCAAAAGCGTTACCGTCTTTGCGCTTATACCCGCGGGCATTTGCAGAGTTACTGGCTTTCCTGATACTGTTACCGCTTCCTACAGTTTGACAAGCAAATGTTAGTACTTATCAAGGATCCTTATACTAATTACAGATTCTTTTTATATCAATTTATTAATAATTTATATCTTATAAAAAAAGTAAATGTTTTTTATTATATACTTACAGGTGTTTTTTGCATCTGCGGCACGGTAACAAGTTGATTCTTGCCAGTATTGAAGATGGTTTGCGTACCGCTCTTTGCAGCAATAGTCACTGTCTTTGGTACACCGCCTTGCCCTGGGACCGTAATAGTTAAAGGCTTGCCAGCCGTTCCACCGCCCATTGCACCAGAGGAAACAACGATCATCTTAACACCTTGTTGATTCGTAACATGATTGGTAGCTGATAATGGCAAAACGTTTACAGGAGTAGCTACGGGAGTAGCCCCTTGTCCTGCACCAGCTTGTGATGTTGTTACAGCTTGTACAGCTCTCAGACCAGATCCTGTAGTCACAACGATGAATTGATTGGTTCTTCCAACTAAACCGCTGTTTCCTGTCGGTTTGGTGATCATTATAGTTTGCTTGCCCGTAATGTTCTGTCCTTTGCTCATCGCCACTATGTTGGATGTTTTCATAGTTGTAAGGATCTTTGATCCCGTCACCGTATTAGGATTTACCAATCGTAGTATTGTCGGTCCCTGATTGAGAGGTTTTGCGCCGGTTGCTTGGACACTCTTGCCGGGAATAAGGCTTACCTTGGGTACCGTGGCCATCATGCCTTGTCCAGTTTTTAGAAGGTGCACAATTTGCGGCTGGCCAGCTATATTTTGGCCAGGCTTTTGTAGTATAATCTGCTTGCTCTGTTGCGGTGAGGCAGTGCGTAACACCGTAGCGCCGGGCGCGGCGAAACGTATCTGTTGACCCGGTTGAACGTTCTTCATTCTGATAGTGTTGGTGGCGGTAGCAGCTGCGACCGCGGTCTGTGGTATGATCGGAACATTGTTCATAGTAATCTTCGGGGTGGCTGCCGCTGCCGCGGCCAAAGCGGCGATTCCAGACATGGCAGCAGGCGTTTGACCAGCCGCAGTGGTAGTAGTAGTTGTAACAGTTGCAGTTGTTTGTTGTTGCTCAGTAGTAGCCACTGCCACTGCCGTCGCTGTAGCCACTGCTGCTGTGGAAGTGACCAGAGGAGACCGGATACGTATAACATTGCCGGTCGCAACTCTCGGAGTCATAGGACTCGCCGGCTTTTGCACCGCTTGCGACGGTACTGGTTTTTGTACGGGACTTGCACTTTGGACTCGCAATGGAGTTGCTACTGCTGTTGCCACTGCCGTCGCTACGGATGGTCTTGCGGTAGTAGCAGCGGTAGCGACGGCGGCGGCAACGGGCGGTGTAGTCGGAGGAAGAGCAGCTACAGTAGTCACAGGCGGAGATGTGATTGGTACGGTCGCGGGAGTTGCCATCATCGCAGTTGTCACTGCACCAGGAGTATTGACAATAGGCGTAGTCGGCGTCGGTGTGCTCACCGATGGGAAGGTACCAGTTGCCGCTACTGGTGGCATATCATACTTCTGTATTTGAAGAATATAATATTGCGCAGACGGGCTTGCTGTCCAACTGACTTCCAACGTTTGCGTGGAAGCCCTAACCAGCTGAACTCTGGAAGGTGCCGCTGGCTTACTAACTTCAAGATACCACAGATCTTTGCAACAAACCTAAGAACAGAAGAAGAATCATATCGTTAGTACAGCGGTATTCCGTTCAATCGAAAATCATGTCATTATAACTAACCCTAACCTGGTTGTTCCAAGCTTTGCGATAACCATCTCTACCTGACCATACATAAAGTCTACTGTGCACACCAACCGCACAATGACCAGCACGGGCACGAGGAACATTTTCCTCTAATGAATCAACGGTCAATTGCTCCCAAGTGAGAGTTTCTAAAACATTCGATTTAAATGCATAAACTTACTATTAAAGTTTACCCCAAATGGATTATTAAAACTAACAATATAATATTAGAACAGTTCTATGTATCAATCATTTCGTGTATAGTTTAACAATTCTAGACTCAAGTAATTTTCAACATTTAATGTATTGATAATACTTTTATCTTTTGAACTTAATTAGATTAATAATACACACAAATGAACTTAATATATTGAATTACATATTTAATAAAATTTTGTTATCTTGTACCGACTATATAATTTCAGTAGTATAAAGATTACTTCAATTTATATAACGTTATCAAAATAAAAAAAATCACCAAATACAACTTACCTAGGTTCAAGCATGCTAGCGTGTTTGTGCACTTCCATTCTTTCTCATGCGTCGCGACTTTAACATCATCAACGACCAATGGCACCCATCCCCCAAATACATACATTCGATGACCAATTAAAGTGGCAGTATGAAGCGATCGTGGTAGAGGGGTAGGTCCATGAACCGCTGGTTTGTTCCAGGTCATCGAATCGACATCGAGAAACCACAAATCACCTAGACGGCAACCGCTCATGCCACCGTAAATCACTAGACATGATTTACCTGTGGTACGATCAGCGTATGCTACTCCGGTATGGGATTCTCGGGGAGGTGGTGCATGCCCGTGTGTTTGTGGCACATCCCAGGCTGTTTGGCCATTAGGAAGGAGTTCGAGCGTATACAAATCATTCAGATATCTCGGTATATTATTTTTCGGATCATCACTGTCGTTTGCCAGACCCCCAAAAAGGAAGACCCTGTTACCAATGAGGGTAAAACTATGCCCCAATCGTGGGCACGGTGGTGGCTCGTGCTTAGGTGGCTTTGGCCTTAAACGCTTCCATTCCCATCGACTCGCTTGTAATTCGTAGAGCTCGTTGGAATATTTGCCATACTCTACCATTCCGCCAAAGACAAAGATACGTGTGCCATCGACAACAAAACCATATGCCGCACAACCTGGCGGTATGTCTCCCTTCGTGGATGGAACAAACCATTGATTTGTTGCTGCAAAGAAAGATATATCTTATATACATATCTTGATGCAACATCACATTGCAATATTTATATACATGTGTATTTATATTATGTGTACACTTTTTTAAATTTTACATAACATTAAAGGGGTAATTTCTTAATACAATGCAGAGCACAAGTGGTTCTTTTTATTTTTGTTATATAAATATATATAATAGGTATATACATAGAACTACATAAAGAATATACAATTTGTTACATATAAGTCATATAAGTTATTTTATGCAAAGTTATATGTAACTACACTACAAGTATTTCATAAAAGTAATTTAATTGCGCAAAATTTTATATCTAATTGAAATAAAACGTATATCAAAAATGAATTTACGTAAATTTAATAACAAATCTGCACACCTTTTCAATTTTATCACAATTTTGTAAATATTTTGTAAATACAGCACGTGATTCTTGTTTCAATAAACAAGTTTTCAATGAAACTTAAAGCGGTATTCACAGTTCAATCTTACGTTTAATCATCTGAATACGATCTGCTGTACAATTATTTCCATTGGCTGAAATCTTAAGACTACCTAAGCCTTTAAAATGATCTTAAACGTAAGATCGGATTATAAACACCGCCTTATCGAATTTTCAAATGCAGAAAGTATAATATAGTACAGCTATAAGAAACAAAATCTGACGAGTATATATTTTCAATCGCATTATATTTCGCACTTCGTTCGAGCGACGAAGGAAAAAGAGGGGAAAGAGAAAAGTTGAGAAGTATACACGGTGCAGCCACGAGAAACGGACCATATGCATCCCGGCTGTTACCATGGCGAGCTCGCGCGCGAGGACAAACATTTCGAAATCGGGCTCGAAATGCGCGCAGCGGCGCGCGCAGGCGCACTGCGGTCGGCGACGTAGCGCGAGAAAGATAATAGCGTACGTGCGGGAGGCGGAAGAAAGGTAGAGAGAAGGAACGAGAACGAAGGGAAAAAGGAGAAAGAAAAGGCGGAGAAGCGCGAACGTGGAACGATGGGAAACTCGGCGCGTTGCATCGTCCCGGTGGAGGGGACGAAGCGGGGCCGAGGGGGGAAGGAACAGGACGAGGGAGGGGGGACGTTGGAGACAGCAATGGCCGCTCCCGCGCGTATAAACATGTAGAATGACAGACCGTGACGATTTGGCGGGTCCGTCGGGGCCGAACGGCCGTCCCGAGGACGCGGGGATGCCCGCGCGATCGGGCCCGACGACGAACGGCGGGCCCGGTCGCCGACCGTTCCATTCGGGACGCGGAATCGGCACGTTCAGCCGCGGATCCGGCCGGTCACCGTCTTGTCAACGTATGCCGCCATATTGGTTCGCGGGAATCGCCAGGCACGGCGCGGAGCGGCGCGGCGTACGGAAAGGGACGCACGAGTACACTCGGGCGGAATTAACTCACCCGTGTTGTATACGTGCAGCTCGTCGACGATGCCCTCGTTACCGCCGCCGAAAACGACCATGAGATCCTTGATGGCGACCGCCCGGTGGCCATGCCTGGGTCGCGGCTGGGGCCCGGTCGGATTCGCGATCCGCTTCCACTTTAGCATGGGTGCCGCCATGATGACCGTCGATCACATCATTTTTTCATACCGCGCGATCGTACACCACCACCAGTCTCACTACCCTCGTTTTCGTCGTTGTCGGGGTTGTTATCGCCGCTGCCACCGACGAGTTGCCTCTAGGAGCGCGATGCTCGGCGGATCTGCGCGGGCCGGGCGTCCCCTCCTCCTTTATCACAGAAACCGCGGCCCGTATTCGTCCGTCGCGACGGCCGTCGTCGACGGGGTCCCGACGACGGCGGTAATACTCAAAAGTCCGCTCGCACTCGCGTGAAACCGGCCACTTCCTCGAGCCGCGTCGCTCTCGAGGCCGTACGACCCGATTCTAACCTCTCCGGGGGCGCCGTTAAACGGCGCGAGCTCCTCCCGCGCGCACTCGGATTCGATCAGCGAACACCGCGCCGCGACGTCTCCAGGTCCGGCGATCGTCAACGACGGGGCCCGTTTCGCTCGTCGCACGTGCGCGCGCCTTCCGCACTTTCAATCGGCGAGAAAAGCCGCGGGTCGGGAGCGAACTCGAGGGGCGCCGAGACTCGCCGCTACGAGAACGGTATGTCCCAGCGGCGCGCAACACGTACACACGGAGAAGCGACGCGCACCGTGTGTGTGCCTGCGCGGGTATGCGTATACGTCCGTATTTACGTATGCGCCGTGCGCGGTGTTTACGGTCACCGACAACGTGGACGCTAGAGCCGCGACTCAGCGACGCGCCGCGACCCGGGCGGATACGCGCTCGCGGTCGCGACGCGGGCCGCTCATATCGCGACGATCGAGCTCGCGGATACGAGAATCTCGAGATTAATCGACGGCGGCGGCGTCGTCGATCCCCGATCCCGGGGGGGAGGCCTAGAGCGCTTCTACGTGCCCGCGCGCGCGCACGCGACTCTCGTTCTCTCTCCCGCCTCTTCGCCCGCCGCCACCGTACCCTCTCGCGGTGAAACCTGCGTCAAAACGAACGAAAAACGGCGCGGCAAGATATCACTGTAGCACGATCGAGCGACGCTGGCCGAAGCGACGCGTATCCGCGACCCGACGCTTACTGACGAACGAGACGCGACAACCAGCCACCGGCGACGAGCGATTCCGTCGTACTTATCGAGGAAATGGCCGGAATAGTCGGTAGCTCGATGGCGCGCACGAGCGGCCTTCGCGGACCTCATCCACCATTGCTCACCACACAACGCGTCGGTAACGAATGGTAACAAGCCGTTGCCAACCAATATCGCTTTGCAGGGGAAACGTGGCGCTCTCGAGAGATCAATCGATTTGAGCTTCGACTCTTCCTTCCTTCGTGGGAAGATCGATTATCTTTTTGATTCGAGTTTCGATTAGTCCAATTTAAGGTCTGTTCTTTAAGCCGTAATCAGACTAGAGATTGAGATTGAGATTGGATTGGAATTTAACCAATCCGGAGAAAGAAAACCAATCTCATGTTTAGTAAGCTTTGCTTTGATTGGTCAAATTCCAATCCAATCTCAATCTCAATCTCTAGTCTGATTACGGCTTTAGGGCGACTGCACACAGGACGCGTTGACGCGTTATGGGCCATCTACAATGAGTCGTAGTCGCAAGAGTCGTAAGAAATTGACCAATCACAGTTCATTATTCTTCGATCGCAAGGAGAATAATGGACTGTGATTGGTCAATTTCTTACGACTCTTACGACTGCGACTCATTGTAGATGGCCCTTTACGCGCGGCAAGAAGCGACGCGGTAGCCAATCAACGTGTTGCTTTTCCGTTAGAACCAAAAGTTTATTGGCTACCGCGCCGCGCGTAACGCATCAACGCGTCCTGTGTGCAGTCGCCCTTAGGCTGCGTCCCGATGGAGAAAGAAAAAGCGGAACGGAACAATAACGGAATCATTCTGATTGGTTAGCCCCATGGAGCTTGTTTGTGTCCTACAAGACTAAGGCTGGGTCTACATTGAATGTCGTAAGTCGTGTCGGAAGAAATGGACCAATCACAGTTTATTATTCTCCTTACGATCGAAGAATAATGAACTGTGATTGGTCAATTTCTTCCGACACGACTTACGACATCCAATGTAGACCCAGCCTAACCAATCAGAATGATTCCGTTATTGTTCCGTTCCGCTATTTCTTTCTCCATCGGGACGCAGCTTAAAGCCTTGTGTCCACGATGCTAGAAATCGGTCCGAGATCTCGGATGGAGAAAGAATTGACCAATCGCATTTGAATAATTCGGCCAATTGATCGATGCGATTGGTCAATTCTCTCTCTGTCCGAGATCTCGGACCGATTTCTAGCATCGTGGACACAAGGCTTAAAAAAGATAAACTCTGAACTAGTGCAGTTCAGCTATAAAGAACAGACTCATAAAAGTAAAAATTTGTCACTAGCGTAAGGACAAAAAATTGACCAATCACGTGTCTAGAAAATTGCTTAGGCGGAGATAAATTGTCCAAAAAATTATGCCGATTGACCATTCGAGAACCAATCACAAATCTGAAATAAGATTGAATTCTGAATTTTATATACATATGGTCTGTTCTTTGTTGCTGCACTTTTGAACTAGTGCAATAAGTTAGAATGAGACAAATAACTATTTCTAACTTATTGCACTAGTTTAGAAGTGCAGCTGAAAAGAACAGACTAATTATTTGCTATACAAGCACATTGACAAATTAGAAATTTTTTTTAAATGTAATTAAATTATTAAAAATTTTATTACAATTAAATTTAATTACATTTTTGTTCCAATATTTTTAATATATTTTGATTTTGTATATCTTATAAGTTAAGAAAATTAATTGCCATAACTCGATAGGAATTTAAGATTTTACTTGTAAACATTGCACTTCTTACACAAATATTATTTTTATTTTCTTATAAATTATCCTAGTTTGAGATATTCATAATTTCCAATGAATCTCAATGCATACTAAATGTTATATTCACTTTCGACAATATATAATAAAACAGAGTTAATAGAGTATATAATGCTGTAAATGAAAACAAAAACGATAGAAATATACAAAATAAATCGCCATATATATTCAATTAATAGATAATACTTGGTTCCAAGTATGTTCAGGATTCATCTCTATGCATTTTATGGAATGCGAAAGTATAATTATATTTGCTACAGCTAGAAGTATTTTTTGTTTCTTTTGATCTTTAATTCAAAATCATTTAAATTGTTAAAACTGTATATTTGACTTAAAATTAGGAAAAGCTGTAGATTTCTTGAAATGAATAATCTTTCAATCCTTGTGATTGTGTGAATGAAAATTTACAAATTGATAACAATAGAGTACTAATGTTCTTTGCCTATTAAAGCAACTTCGCATATTTTGCACACTACATCTTTAAACTGTGGATTGTAGCTGGCACCGCATAAGGGACACTTCACTTCCGGTTTTCCTTTGTAAATAGGTGTGAACGTGCTTGCGCACAATGAGAATGGATTGTGCTCGTCGTACACTAATTTATGCTCGTCGACAGGATTCTTATCACAAGACTGAAAAAGAATAAATCAAATTTTTCATTTGTAGACATCAATCATTTGTATAAATATTAATTTACGATAAAAATGAAATTACCTGTAATAGTACTCGAATTTTTTGCGCAAGTTCTGGATTTGGTCCTAGCTCGAGTAATCTTCTCGCAAACGAAGCGGCAGTTTTATAATTTTTCAATTTGTAAAACAAATTTACAGCTACTTGAAGAGTAAGAATTTGATGTACAGGTTGCAGATTACAATGCGTAAAATAAGCTGCCATCTCGCAAATTCTCTTTTGTTCTGCTAACGTGGCTCTCGGTAGACTTTTACGCTCAGTCTCCATCTTCAAACCTAAGATATACTCGCGACAAATCTGAATCAATTGTTGAGCTTCCGCAATGTCCTGCTTGGTATCGACAACGAGTAACGGTACACTTAGCAAGATACTCTGCAGCTTCTCTATCGCCTTGGCAAACTTGCCATTGGTCGTCAATTGATAGCACGTTTGAAGACGCTGAACTAGCTCTGCAAGGTGCAATCCCACCGCAGGTAAACCTGTTTTTGACGTGGTATCCTTCCAATTAGTATCCTTCCAGTTTCTTTGAGGATATCCATATAACGATGGTATATTAGGTAGACATGCGTAGGATGTTCTGGAGCGGGAGTATATATTTAAGAACAGAGATTGATAAGGCCCAAACTCTACCACTCCGACTTGATGATTCAGTAATATGAAAGCGGACTCAAACGATCCAGCCAATATGTGATCGACTACTAATTTAGAATTATTAACCCAATGCTGTGGTGGTGAAACTCCTTTAGTAGGAAGACATTCGTAATTATTGCTTTCATCAGAAGTCGCTGCAGCTTCGAGTTCCGGTGGAAGATCAACATCCTCAACATCCCATCCAGGATTCTCCTCGCCTTCCGGTGCGATTTCCGCGTCAACGCCTTCTTCGTCGTCTATACCGAGTTCCTCGTCATTGCCCCATCCTTCAGGTGTTGTTTCACCATTATCTTCCAAAGCAAGAGCTGCAGCTACTTGAGTCCTGCTGCGAGACATCATCGCGCCTTCGAAGAAGCCTTTAGAAACGGTTAACAGCGGCCAGTTGTTCTCAGCTTGCTGAATAGGTACGGGTGGACGAAGATATGTGGCACCTTTTTCCAGTGCAGAAAGTTCCTCACTCATCGATTGATATTCGCCGTCGTCGTCTTCGTTTGATATTCCATGGATTTTCTCGGTAACATATGCCAACGATGCTTGCCCAGAGTTCTGTAAACAGAAATTTTTATGCTATAAAACATATTTATTTACAATTAAATAATAAAATAACTTCTAAGGCTCACAAAGATTTAAAATTAAAAAGAAATTAGAGGCATAATGAGCCAACCAATGAAGACGTTTGTTCTCAACATATATAAAATTATTAATTAATAAAAATAATATACCCGCAAAATCTTAGCTCGTTCATAAATGTCTCCAAGAAGCAAACTTCCTTGATATTGTCCAGATACATCTTTACGAATTTCCGCAATTTTTATCATTTTACGCAGTTTCTCCAAGTTGCCGGTTATTAGATAGAGAAAAGCCAACTTTTCAAAGTTTTTGGTCCTTTGATAGCACATTTCTACAACTTGATGATTGCCTTGCAGCAAAGCAGTTTGTGCTAAACTCTCCCAGCATGATTTCTGATCCAGCGATCTCGCCGCTTCCAATGCGACTTCGATATTTCCACATTCGAGCGCAAGACCAAACCTGGTTTTTTCATCTTTCACAAAGTGAAGTGCCACTTCCGGATACCCCTTCTGTTGCAAGTATGCTATAATCGATTGCCCAACAAGATTTGCAGTGCGAACCATATGTAAAACTTCCTCGTATTTCCTATTAATCAGTGCTAACTTGAATTTGTATTCCGTCGGATCTATTCGGAGAATTCTCGGCTTACATTCTCGATCCAAACAATAAACTTGATTGCCTTTCACTCTCGTAACGTATATCGGTAAATCTAGCGTGCGGATAATGCCGTAATCACCGTTGTTGATCGCATATTTAATGTGATTGCTAGTCGTGTAAATAAAGACGCCAGAATCGTCCCAAGCACCGGATTTCACTCTTGTGTTTTCGTGTATGCAGCAAAGAGACTCTAATCGACGATTACAAATGTTGACGGTATGTTTTGCCAGTAGTGCGACGTGGGACATATCGCTTGACCATACAACATATCTACACTTAGCAATTTTTTCTTCTGCCAAAGTTCTCTTCTGCTGTACATCAAACAATGTTACTTGTTCTGGATCACGCAAAAGCAACATGCCGGTGCCGGCATAAAATATTTCGTCACAATTTGGAATTTGCACCTTTTTCGTGACTTCGTTCTTCAGGTTTTTGATAACCAACTAAAAAAGAAAAAACTTGTTCTTAAACTGTGTGTGAATTATAAAAGTATAGTAGAAATATCATATAAAATAATAAAAATGATTTACAAAAATTAAAGATAGCGTAAATGATAAGAGTGTGTACACATGAGATCTTGATTAATCATTTAATTTAAAAAAACTAATTCAAATTGAATTATCAAATTTTAAACATTTTAAAATTTATGTAAATATCGTGTAAAATATGCTAACTTACCGAATATGCTCTATCCAATACAGCGAATCGATTTCTGGCAACCCAAACGGCAGTAACACCGGATGCCCGTTTTGTATCAGCATCCGTGTTCGAATCGCCTTCGCGCGGTATCATATACAAATCATAAGTACTATTCTCTATATTCGAGGGTGATCTTGTGCATATTAAAACGCTATTTTCTGCCTGATTATACGACATGTTGTAGGGTGGCGTTTTTCCTCCGCCGCGTATCTGCATCACCGATGTATCCTTTGATGTGGTAAAATCCAATTTTCGAAGGAAACGGTCTTTCACATAATACAGAAGATTTCCGTAAACTGCATACGCCGGACGTTCTCTCTCAAGTTTGAAAATGATCATTCCAGAATCGTGACCGGCGGCAAAAAGATTAAGCGTTGGATGAGCAGCGAGAACCCAGAATCTCTCGTGCTCTCTCCTAAATGTGTGCAAACACGTGCGTTTCGTCATGTCCCAGACCCTGATACTCTTATCTTCCGAATTGGAGAGAATGAGATCCTGTCTAGGATGAAACAGCACGCAGGACACATTGTTGTAATGGCCGCGACATGTGTCTACTTCCCAAGCTTTGGCATCATTCATTCGCCACATTTTAATCTGCCGATCATCGGCTCCAGAGACAATAAGAGGTAACGTTCCATGAAAGTATGCCCAATTTACGCCTCTGTCATGACCTTCGAGAACGTATTTCACTACTGCATCAGCCTGACCGAATAAATCGGTTGCTCCTGGATTCTTTAGGTGATCCTCGAGACCTCCTGGGCCTGGCGCCACGTTCTTTTTGCGCAATCCTGCAATTGCATTCACCCAGTTATTGAGGTAATCATCTGTCAATCATCTGTCTCTGTCACGTAGTTATGAAAGCCATTTTTTCCTTAATACTATAATTAACTGTAGTATATAAATATATATATATATATATATATATATATAAATTATACATATAAATTTACTAATAAATTTGTTATAAAATAAAAAGGAAAGAAGCCCTAGATCAATTTTTTTATTTTGATAAGACTTGTAATTTTCTGTATCATATATAAGAAATAATTTTAGCACAAACCGGAAATATCCCAAACGCGGACTGTTTGATCCAACGAAGCCGACACAATAATGTCCTCCGTAGGATGAAATTGAGCACACATTACATAATGATTGTGCCCAGTTAGTACACAAATGCAAGTGCGGCTTTGCCAGTTCCAAATTCGGATAGTCTGATCATCTGAAGCACTAAGGATCCAAGGATATTCTTGATGAAACATTGTGGTCCTGATGTAATCCAGGTGACCCAACAGGGTGAAAATACATCTCCGTTGTTTGTAGTTCCAAACTTTAATTTTATAATCGTCACCGCCAGAAACAAACAATGGCTGTTGATTGTGGAAACATATGCCTCGAACGGGCCCATCGTGTTCGTCGAATTTATCAAGCAGGGCGCACATACGGTAATCCCATAATTGGATAACGCCATTATGCAAACTGTAATTTATTAACAAATGCAAAAAAATTTATATATGATGTAATATTTTTACTGATTCATTTTTTTGCATTTATGCGAAAAACACGATAAATATTTTGTATAATTAAATATGAGAGATAAAAAAAAATCTGTTAAATATATTTATTATATTTTTTATTTAATGTTTATATATGGAATTTAAATCTGCCGATGCAATTTCTCATTTTTATAATGTTATTTAATTTCTACAATCTTTTGTATACACAAAATGCACTTTATTCTATGAATGTATGATGTCAATTACATATCGGTTCGCACGCCATATATATTATCCTTTTCAATTGCCGAACTATATGAGGAACTTTATGAGTGCCCTAGATTGCGAAAACCGGCGGTTCGCACGATTTTTTCGTCTGGGCGTACGATTACAAAATGAAGCATGAATATAGAGGTCATTCGGAAACTGGATTTCGGGCCTACGCCTCCATACAGGGTGTCCCAATAAAACGATACAAATTTTAAAAAATCAAGATTATTATATATATAAGATTATTATATATACCTAGAGATTGATATATGCAAATTCTCTTATTTCTAAATCGATTTAAATACTTTACAGAAGTCAATAATTAGAATATTCTTGATGAAATTTAATGGTTCTTTGTGATCCGCATTTGGTCGCCTTATATATATCTTGCTTATATTATCTTAGAAGATAGGTGTGGTAACTGGTACATTCATTAATTGAATCTGAATACCAAAAGAACGCACAATCGTTTTTGATTCCCCCGGTCTAACCTTCTACCGACCTTTTTAATATATGCATGAATATTAAGTACCTACTCTGACAAATCATTCGCTCATAAATACATATCTAATAAAGAGATCAGAGATGATTGCCTAATTTATCGTTATATCATATTAAACAACTTTTCAGAATTATTCATCGTATCCTGGTTATACCCATTACATCAAAATATAATAAATCTAAATAATGAAGCTATATTATTACAATAAATATTATGATAAGTATAACAAGTATTAATTTTAAAATATAAATTATACCACTGTATATTACATATTTATAAATTTTACCATTATTAATTATAAGACATTTTAGAACTCTTATTGCCTATTATTATTAAGAAATAGATATACTGTATAATATATTTACATATAATATTAGCATTTTAGTTGATTAAACTTTTTAAGATTGTATCATTATTCATGAGGAAAATAATTATAAATAATTTATTTTTTTAAATTAGATGATATATCCTTTCAAATGAAATGCACAATGTATCTCCATTAAGATATATAAAAAAATATCTGAAATTTGATTCACATGCACTACAATTTCGACGAATCCAACGACAATTGAGGAACAAATACCACGTATCCCCTCAGGACATTTTTACAGAATCAGGTCATCAGAAGCAGAGGTATACGCGCAAAAGTGGAGGGGACGTTGAATGCACGTTGGTCGCCGTGTATATAGAGATCACATTATTACGTATCTTGTCAGTTCACTTTTTAATTTCAAATAGTTCACATCTCTTTGTGAACTATTTAATCTTCAACAATGGTTTTCTTTCAATATTTTACCACCGCTATTGTAAGTACGTATTTGCAATTAAATGAAAAATGTCCTAAAATTTGTCCCTCTAATATTTATCCTAATAATTTTATTTAAAACTTTTTAATAAATTTGAAACTTACTTTCTGCATATAATTTATTATGAATCTCACTTATATAAATTTTGCATCATAATTAACAATATAAGTATATCAAAGTGAAATGAAATTTTTTTTCAGCTTTTGTTAAGTATAACATCAGTGAAAACAGACTCTGTCCCATACCAGAGCATTCAGCTAGCGTTTTCCATCACGCCAAAGCTGATATATACATCTGAATCTAATCCTACTTTCAGTGGATATTCCTATGCGACTCGGGATTTTAATGGTGGTGAAAGTAATGTTGTTTTTACAACTGGTGCCGATTCTATGAGCAGATTGAAGAACGAAATGGACTCAATGAAAATATCTGAAAAATATTCACAAAGAGATAAAAATCAAGAAAATGTTATGTCTTCAGAACAATCTAAATCTGTAACAGTCGAAGAGAGTAAGAACAAACAAGATCTTGATTCAAATGTTGAAGTTCTCAACAAAGAGAAAAAAATTTCGAAAAATCCTGAAGCAGATAATAATCTTATTGAACATCAGACGAATCTTCAGCAAATCCCCCTTATAGATGTACCTTATCCTGTATTTAGAGAAAATTTATTAAACTTACACTTTCCAGTATTTCCAAGATACCAGATATCATCAAACTTGATACAGAACCAATACTATCCTCACAATCCCTACGCTCGCTTAGAACTGCCTTTGCATAATTTTGGTTTTTACAATCCCACTGTGCCATTATTTTATCAAACAGCAACAATCACTCCTGATAGCAATTCTAAGCCAGCATCGACAGTTAATGAAAATATAAAAGCATCTGTAGAACCACACGTTTCTAAAAGCTCGCAAACAAACATTACCAGCTCTGAATCTAGCTCGATAAAATTCAGTTCAATAGAATTAAAATTCAATCCAGAATCAACAACAAATGTAATTGAAGAAACATCATCGAGTCAGGCTGCTATTTCCACAAACAAACTTGAATCCATGATGACATCTGAGAAAATTAGAGGAGAAATTACAACCAGTGAGTCTGCAATAACATCGAGTTCTGTTGAACAGACTACAGATAACAAAGAAAATATTGAGCCTGCAAGTACAGAAACAAATCCCTCAACAGAGAAATAAAGTACTACAATATCTGACAGTTGTACGAGATGTATGAAGTGTTTCAACTAAAATATAAATCCATATATATTATACTTTATTTTTTGTATTATATTTATAATAATAGGATTTCTAATAAAATACAACAAAATCTCTTGCAATTATAAATACTATTTAAATCTTCTGATATTTATCATGTAAGTTACAAATAAATCTTCTTCTTCATTGTATAATAAAAATGACTTATAAATTTACAAAATAATCTCTTCTTCATACAATTATTAGCGCCTATGTTCAAATTATTGAAACCACTGTGCAATAAATAAGAGGTTATGTCTATTAATATGCAATCACAAATATATCATAATAATCATCAAATAATTTTCTAACATAGTATAAATTAGATGAAACATATTGCTTTTACAAACAGATAAATATTTTATTAGTAAAATGTCACCAAATGTTTAACAAGTTAGTTTAAAAAACATCTATCATTTTACCTCGCAAGTACCCAAGGACGTTTCGGATGAAAAGACAAGCCCTTCACTCGAGCAGATTTCGTCTCGAACTTCGTCAACATTTTATCTTAGTTAATTGTTTGAAACGCAACGTAATTAACTAAACATCACCCTCTCGAAATTCTTTAAAACTTTTGACACGACAGAAGACACGTCACTATATAACCATGAACTATAATATCATTGATATGAAACATAGATGTGGTTCGCACGTTATTTTTCTGCGATTTTCCTTCTAGTAACATTTTAGTTACAAAATCAATTCCCTAAAAATATCGATGCATTTCCGAGCGTTTGATTGGCTGTCCAATGCGTTCGTGGCAATGTTTCGTAACCACTGACCAAGGAATTTGAAACACATCGACGAGTTGCACGCGGTGCGCTCTGATTGGCCGGCATTGCGGAAGACACGTTTTGTCGTCTGGTCCGCCTAACCTTGGACGTCAATCTGTCAGATTGGACGTTTCAAATGAAACTATTCGGAGCAATTATGATCTAGTCTGAATAGGATAAACTCAGAAGTCGTTTGCTCCTTACTCTCCGAGAATAAACGGACACTTCTTTTTGTGCTTCCCTTCTATAATTTTTTTAATAAATATATTGTAGTCGATAGCCGGTGCGGTATAATGCTAGTGCCGACCAGCGTTGTTTTTCTTACCATTTTTGTGATCCTATCAACTTGCATGAGCAGCATTCAATGCGAGAAAGGAAAGCTGGATGAGGAGGAACACAAGTCCCAAAATTTTCCGCCCTGTGCAGCGTGTAAAATACTTACCAATAGTTTCAAAAAGGTAAACAATCTCCCTCTTTTCCTAATTTTATATTGAAGTATTTAATAAGTTACATATTACAGTCATTTTTTGTGTTAAAACTGCCAAAAGAGATGTAACAGTTGTATTATGCTTTTTAAAATAATACTTTTATGAATTATAATTATTTTGTAGGGTTTAGAAAAAACAAGCCGTGGGAAGTTCGAGGGCGGAGATAGCGCTTGGGAAGAGGACAAGTTAGGCTCGTATTCAAGAAGTGAAATACGATTGATTGAGATACAAGAGAACTTGTGTAAAGATGTCGAGCGTGGCGAGACGCAGTGTCATTCTTTAGCTGAAGAGTTGGAGAGTCAGATAGAAGATTGGTGGTTCAAGCATCAAGATGCTCATCCAGATATATATGATTATATCTGTATTGAAAAGACCGAGAGTTGTTGTCCAAAAGATCATTATGGCCCGAACTGTACGCAATGTCCAGGATATCCAGATAAAATCTGTAGTAATAATGGCAAATGTAAAGGGGCTGGTACGAGAAAGGGAAATGGTGGCTGCTTCTGCGACAAGGGATATATCGGAGATATCTGTTCAGAGTGTGCTCCAGGATACTATGAATCTTATAAGGATGAAAATACTTTATTATGTTCTGCATGTCATGCGGCATGCGATGGACCTTGCAGAGGTGCCGGACCTAAAGATTGCGAGAAATGTGCTGCTGGATGGCACATGATCGAAGACAAAGGTTGCTTTGATATTAATGAATGTTTAAAAAGCAATAATGCTTGTTCTGGCAATCAATTCTGTGTTAATAAAGAAGGAAGTTATGCTTGTTTAGGTACATATATGTTATCTATCTTTAAAATAAAACATTTTTGTAATTTGAATATATTAACATTAAAAATATGGGATCTTTTCAGCTTGCGACAAAGCTTGCAATGGTTGTACCGGCGATGGGCCAGACATGTGTGTCAAATGTGCCGAAGGTTATCATAAAAAGGATAATATGTGCATAAGTAAGTAGTACAAACAATAATATAATATAGCATATTTTAAATAATATATATTTATATTATTTGTAGATTCAGATCTTCTTGGCCGCAAGAAACAAGAAAATCTGGCAAGATATTTGACATATTTCGGACTCTGCGTGGCGACATGTATTATTTTGCAGCGCAACGTTTATGCAGCAAGCATTATCGGTTTGTTGGTTGCAATTTATATATCCGTCTCAGAATACATGATCGCTCATAGCAATGTCCAGGATACAACGGCAAACATGGATATTCTAGGACCTGCTTAAATAGGAACGCAATTTAAAGAACTCTGTAAAGTCATTACAATGTGTTGTATCAAAATAAGGAATCATTATTCATTTGTAAAATAGGTCATATCAGGATGAATATGCTATTAACATTCATGTATATATAAAGATGCCAGAATTTCATTTATTTATATTACTAATATTTTTTCTTGCTGTGGCTTTGAGAAACTCTGATACTTGTTGTTTTTTATATGTCTATATATGTTCATTTCTAATATATTTGCTTTACATAGTTATGTGATTTTTCAGATGTCAAAGTATTTCAAAAATTATATGGCCAGTTTTTAATACCATTTCTTATCTACCAAAGTTATTAATGCCGGCTTCTTATCCAATGTATTTTTTATTATTGCTTATATGTTACATTATTGTAAATATTATATCTCAATGTAGAAAAGAAGTAATAAGAAAAAGAAAATATTACAAATCTAAAATAAGTACGTCATTATAAAATTTTCAAAACATACAACATATACATTACTTAGCATTTTTGTACATAAAGAATTTAAATAACTTTCTGATCTATAGTTTCTGATAAATACTATAATATAATAATATCGATTTCAACGAATAAAACAAAAATATTGCCAATAATTAATATTAAAAATGCAAATTTCTATTTTACATTTATATTTTTTCGACTGTATTTTATTCAATTATCATACTCGTGGAATTTAATTATATTACATATATAAAATGTAGGAGAATGCAATGTATCTTTACAGAAATTTATGTTAAGATTCATTTAAAAGTATATTGTATATTATGCATTTGATATAAATTTGATTAATTTATGTCAATACATTTATATATATATATATATATATATATTGACATACAACTAATATTTAGTATAACAAATATATACTATTTAAATAAAATTGTATTCCTCTCTCTTTTCTATTATATATATGCTAATTTTATAATATACAATAGTATTATAGGAATATTAAAATAACAGACAAATATCTATTACCAGCAAGTTATACAATTAATTATATTAAAAATTTCGGTTTTGTATAAGTGCAGATCTGAATCATTTAAATTCAATAATAAATGCTGCATTTAATTTAATTTTTATATATTTGAAATATGGTTTTAATGCTGTTTTGAGAAGAGGATATGTAAGATGTGTAAGGATAAGTGATATTACTGCATACCGAAGACATTTAAATCAACAGTAATGTTCTATATTATTCAAGATCAGCACATTTCAATAAGGACACCATTCTAATCGAATATAATAGCTATACAACCATAAATTCGCAACACAGGAAAGTTTTTCATCTCTGACTTTCTGTATTTTAATTATTACCAGAACGTATCTATCTTGCAGAGAATAATTACAGCTGTCTGGCAATTAATAATGAAAAGACAATAATAGAACTTACAATGATATTGTTTATTCACATCAGACCAATTTGTCTGTATGTCTATGCACTAACAAACCATTTTGCATTATTCGAACGCACAGGGTATATATATTTTTCGAAAATGTTTGGTTATGTTATTCGATCTTTTTAATGTAAAATCGTTCAATATTTTTTTCCTAAAGTAAGTAATATTAAACAGAATGAAATATATATATTCTATTGCACAATTAATATTGCAATCAATCTCTGGTATGTACACAGACAATATCAAGACCATAGACGTATTATTATACTATGATCAAGACTGACGATCGTACATTATTCAATATGTTTTCTGATGAGAATGCTATTCTGATCTATTGCATCGAGAATATAAAAATATATTGTTATAGTAAATTCAACAACAAATTACATTCTAGAGTGATCCATATAATAAAAAATTTTTCATTAAAAAGATTTACTGTTCACGTATATGTCCATATATAAAAATATACAGTTATATCATCATCTAACAAAAAGAAAAAAAAGAGATCTACTGAAGCTTGTAGAATCGTTAACAATGCTTTGATTACATGTTTGAGTAAATACATAAATTTCATTTATAAATGATAGCTTAAGCAAAGTTCCTTGATCTGTCGCTAGATGACTAAAAAACGAGAACTTTCTCGTAGTTAAATTCTAACATATATCCTTTATAAGTTCGTACATTAGCAAAAAATTATATAAGCAATATTCAATACGTTTGTATTACAGTTTTTGAAAGTAGTTTAAACTTTTTAAACGTTATATATGACTAAAATTAATTTCTTAACGACAGAAGGAAACATTGAAATAATTGTTCCTATTTGTTTGATTTTATATCATGATATGTATGTTTAGTTTTATAAAACTGTACTAAAAGAGTTCTAAATATTAATATTTAATATCAAATGCTATGTAACAAAAGAATTTTTATAACTCTATTAATAGATATATAACTGAAAATTTCATAATGATATATTGATATGTTTTAATCTTATTTTTTGATTCATCGATGTATTAATAAGACTTACAATTAATGCGAAACAGATATTGAAAACTTATACATTTTATTTATAATAGCGTAATATCTTTAGCACATATAAATGCATACATATTTCTTAAAATCTATTTACCCAATCTTATATAGTGACTTAATATATACACAGAGAAATTAATTATGTGTTTAATTTAGCATAACATAACGTGCAATTTTGTATCTGATTCTTCTATTAGATATAAATTGATTTTTTCTCTCTATGCATCTACATTATACAATTATAAGTAAGTCTATTTACATTAAGTCTTTGCTCGCATTAAACAGCTTACAAAATATAAAATACTGAAATATAGCTGCCTAAAAGAAGTTCCTTAATCCATCCCTAGATGGATAACCTGGAAAATAGTTTCTCGCAGTTAAATTTAAATATATTTCCTTTATATAGTCTACATTTATCAAATAATTTATAAGCAAAACTCAATATTATTTACATATATTTTTTGAAGTTACGCTTCAACTTGAAAAGTATCATATCGTTCGAAAATCAATTCATACTTTTTCTACAAGAATATGTAGTGAGAAATCAGGTGCCAAACTATGCGCGATTCGTGGTGATTCGCGCTCTTTGATTTTATCAAAAAAACCGCTTCGCTGGCGAATTGGTACGAATAGTATACAATAAATGCAAACTGGATGAATGTGCCCATTTACACTACTCGCGAATCTCAATAGCGAATTTCGAACTATCACGAATCGCATAGTCTGGCGACCAGTATTTGCCGGTATCCAGATAAAATTATCTAGATGATCATGTACATGAAGAAATGGATCATTTTTGTCTTTAGCTTGATAAAAAAATACAAAGTATTTTTAAATCTAAAATGACATACATTTTTTATCTAAGATAAAGAAAACTATACTTTGTATTTTTTTATCATCTAGATGATCATGTAGATAATTTTATCTAGATACCGGCAAACACTGCTGGCGACCAGTTAATACTATAATAGCACCGTTGTCGGCAGTGAAAATTAGCTAAGCTGTCGCTAGATGGCTAAACCTGAAAACATTTTCTCGTAATTAAAGAGTTCAACATTTTCTTTATAAGTATCATTTTTATAAAACTTGTTATAAGCAATACTCAATAAGCGATATATAATCGCGGATTTTTTGACGGTAATCTTTCCACAGGAGCATTAGATAATTTGAAAGTTAATTTATTTTTACTATTATTTCGTTGATTCTTTTTACTTATATGTGTACCCTTTTATCAAGGCGTGTAAGTATTCGTGAAGTTTCACGATGAATCTTCCCAAAAAGCCGGGCTGAGACGCATTGAGACAATCCAGTTATTTTTTGCAAGTGCAATTATTGTTTATCGCGTGCGTCGATGCCTAATTTCCTTTCACTCTACTATTTTCGTTATCAGGAAAACTGACGATGCATCTCGCATGACCCGAGTAGGACGATTCACCATGAAATCTCCCGAACATCCGCGCTCTAATGATTATTATATGAATGCATAAAAAGCAGACACAACATGCCGCTCCACAGTCTAGAGCACGAACAATTCCTCGCTTTAAACTTGCGCTATCCATTTATAAACATAATTTGTTGAGCCGATGCACGTGCGCGTCGTACGCGAGCGCCTATATACCGACAGGTCGATAAAAACTCACAGCTCGCGCGGGAAACGGAAACCTATCAAAAATATCATTTACCGACGCTTTCTGAATGGACGCGTGCTATAGCACTCTTGTAATTGAACATCACCTATTTCCACCGTTTCCTCGGCGGTCCATCGGGTTTGGACGTATCAACCGAACTCGTATCCACGACGCGATCTTTCGGATCGGCTAAACATCCTTGGTTACCTGACGCGAGTCTAAAGTAAAAACCAGGGTTGTGCCGTAGATTTCAAAATTACGTCTACATGGATTATTTACATGTTATCTACGTGATGTTTACACGAACTTTTTTCATGTAGACTATGAACAATGAAAACTATTATAAGTAGGATAGCATAATGCAAAGGAAGAGCAATTAAATTATAAAATAATAAACGTATTTAACTGTGGTATTAATTATGAATTATTTAATAGTAATTGCAACTGAAAAATCGAAATTGCAAATCAAAATGCAAATCTCTGATGTCTGATAATCCATAAATTATTGATAGTTTACATAGATGACACGTTAAACACAGTTTACATTGTTTACGTGTAGATGTAGACTATTATATTTTACGCGTAAACGCTCAACCCTGACGGAAACCTATCAAAAATATCATTTACCGACGTATTCTGGGTGGACGCGTGCTATAGCACTCTCGTAATTAAACATCGTCTACTTCCACCGTTTCCTCGGCGGTCCACCGGGTTTAGACGTATCAACCGACCTCGTATCCACGACGCGATCTTTCGGATCGGCTAAACATCCTTGGTTACCTGACGCGGCGTTTAAAGTAAAAACGTCTCGCCTGGTCGTGCAGGTAGACCGGTTACATTATGTTTCACCGTAACTAATTTACGGCGATGACCTGCAGCAGCCGTTGCTACGGCGTGTTACTCTCCGCCCGCGCGCTTAAAGTTTATACTTTATGTTTATAAACGCAATCCGCGCGTTGCGTGTGCGCCTATGCACTTCGCAAGCGAATGTCACGTCGGAAGATTGACAGACACAGCTCGCGAGGAAGAAGACAGAAATTCGAATCGAGAAAAAGTCTCGAGTTGCAATCGTCGGAATGTCACGGGCACACGCGGGTAGGACTTCGATATTCTCCTTTCCGCACTTTCCGTCTTTCTTTCCTTTTGTTCGTTATTCTTTTCTATTTTTCCCTGTTCAAGCTTAGAACTACCTAACTATATCATTTTTCTTTTCTTTTTCGTTATGTTCGGGCTTGTAAGACTGTTAGCTGTGTCATTGGTCTGACTGTTTCTGCCTATATAAATTCCGATTGTCAAAGACGATTATTTGAAACGGTCAAATTTTTTATCTTAAGGTACTAGACATCGCTAAAAGACCAAGACTACGAATAATTTTTATCAATTATTTGCAATTAATTTCCACACGTTTATCTGTATTCTACGTTAGATATAATCCTTTAGGGTTTAAAATGATTTTTAATATAATAATAAAAAACATATTTTTTACTTATAGAAAAAGTAGACCAGTCAAAACTTTTATTTTATACCGCTAGATGGAGGAATACTATATTACTTTCTCGCAGTTAAAAATCGCATATTTTACTATATATGTGTGGCATATCAAATCAGTTGTATCAAACAACCTTATATCTATAATATATTTTTTGCGACGTTTTGATGAAGAACTGCATATTGCGAAATCTAAAATAAAAAAGTTTTCTCTTTCTTAATTTACATTGTATAGTAATCCATTTATCAATGTGTGCTTTAATGCTTTTTATTCTCTCGGAAAACAATTATTTTTTTAAATATCTATACAAACATTATTAATTGATATGATTTCTTTAATTTAATGTTCTTTTTTTAATCAATTTTACAAGCCTTTTATAAATATTATAGCGTTTGGGTTTAATCGCTCTTGGAGCGATTATTGACGTCACAACTTGCGCTGATTGGATTATACTTTTAGATCTGAACTAAGCTAGGATTATTCTCCTGGTTCTGCAATGGAACCGATCAAAACCCAGCCCAGTCGAAAATGCTATAAGATTTTACGAAATGTATCCTAGTTTTAGGAATTATATCTTGTATTCTATTTTCAGGCATACTTAAATCGTTATTTTTCTCCCTATATATGAAATCATTATATAATTATATATTCGAAACACATTATACATTGTACATTATATTACTTCACGATAAAATGAATGAACAATTTTTCATTTTTACACTTTTAAATATAATTTTTAGATTAATATCCATGCATTTCACGAATGCATAAGCATCGAAAATTTAAACATGCAACGCCTAACATGTAACAAAAATTTAAACTGAGAGAAAAGGTAATTTGCAATTATCTCAATATGTTACACAATCATGCAAATAATAATTTTAACATTCCCTTTTCTATTTTTCTTTTTTTGTATTTCCTTTTATTCTTTATTTGATATTAGAGATTCCGAGCGATAACTCCTTTCTTCTCTTTCCCTCTTCAAGATTAAATCTTGATATATCTCTAAGTTATGTTCTTAACCTAACCATGGTTAATCTAAGTTTCTCGACCATAAGGCTATATATACATATATGTACATATATCTAACATGTATCTAACATATATGAACATATACATATATCTAACAAGTAAAGTTCCATGATCTATTACTAGATGGCTAAATGCATAAATAGTTTCTCGTAATTAAATTGTCTCACGCCCTTTTTATATGTTCCGCATTAGTCCAATGTATCATAAGCAATACTCAATATAACATTTATGTTACATTTTTTGAAAGTGGTTATATCTTTTAAAATGCTTAGCATATTTCTAAAATAAATTTTTTATGAGTTACTATCAAGTACATTAGACCCAGAGCAATAAAAATTATCGTTTGTTTTATTTATAACATAATTTCTATTACAAATAGAAACAAAAAGAAAAAAATTAATTTTTATTATATACGTATAAAATATTAACAATTTATGTTAAAAAATAGTTCTTTTAATATTGAATAATTTTAATTAAAATTTAACTAATTTTTTATTTTTGTTTACGTGATAGTTGTCTAAAACCGAAGATAAATATACACTGAAAAAAAATCTGGTTGCATTATTAGGAATTCCGATTGATTCAACCAGTATGTCTGTTGGAAAATAAACGAATCAGAATTCTTGTAGGAAGTACCAGATGAGCATGATTAATTTCTTCCTGTTAAATATACTAGAATTTAACCAGAATCACCAGAATTTAACCAGAATTTTGGTTGCACGTTCCTTTTCTAGTGAATATAACCATAAGTTTTATAAATCCAACTGGAAAATACTAATCAAATCCTTATAGTTATATCAATCAAACGTTCTAGTTATAACATATCGAGTCCTGTTGTGATAACCAGAAACTCTGCTTGGTTTCACCAAAATGCACTTAACCATACGCGTCTTGTTGGTATCAATCAGAACACTTTTCTCAGTGTATAAAATGCGTAAATAAATCAAGAGACACGGTATATAGTGTCTCGCGCCAAGTAAACGCGCAGCGAGACCGCCCCGTGATTATTAAATACTACAAGACCTTTTAAAAAGATTTTCCTAAAAAAGATGAAAAGAAAATATTTTAATGTATATTCTAATATAAACTATTCTTGTGATTATTTTATGCATAATAATACATAAAAAAATAGAATCGAAAATTCTATTTTATGGACACAGGCCTTAAGAAGACTATGTGAAGTCTGATCAGACTTCATTGGTCAACGCTAGATGGCCAAAAGGACGATAATTTTCTCGTAATTAAAGTTCTACACTTTTCCTTTATATGTTTCACATTAGCTATATACTTTCACATAAGCAATACTCAATATCGGTATTTTTGGAAGTAATCCTTATTTTGTAAAAAACGTATATTTATTTCTAAAAATAATTTATGAATAAATGGTATGTCATATAACTGACATTTTTTTAATATTAGTAAAAATGGAGCAGTTTTCTCTCTCTTTCTCTCTCTCTCCCTCTCCATTCCTCCCTCCCTCCCCCCCCTCTCTCTCTAAGAGCTACTTTTACAAAGAATTTTTAAAGGCAATGCTTGGTGATATCTTCAATAATATCACAATTATGATTCGACGCTTGCGAAGAATTTATATTTTTTGTTCTTTTAATGACATCACTTTGTGATCGTTTATCTTTTGCGACTGTTTTTTCATATTTTTATATTAAATTTATGTAAAATTTCTATATAAAGTTTTTATATAAAATTTTAAAATTTTTGATAAAGATTAATGATATATATTTGTATTTCAGCAATTTAAGTATTCTAGTTATACTTATTAGAAACACGGTTTATCAGAGCAACAGAGCAAACCAACTTTTACCTTACGCCACTAGATGGACAATTACTAGTGCATTTTCTCGCATTCAATATTCCGTACTTTTACTATATCTTTACGATACGGCAAGCTTAAAATATTACACAACTTTATATCCATAACATATTTTTTGAAACGTTTTTCAAAAAAAATTTGCTTAATTGAATTCGAAACACAGTTAATTATTTTTTAGGAAAAGAATAGATGATGATAGTATTGGTATATTTTTGTGATGGTATGTATATTCCAATGCTCTTTTTTCTTTCAAAACCTTTTTTCTTTTATTTATATCTCTTTTTTGTTTTAAAGTTTCATAAATAGGTAATTATATATAAATTCCTTTATATATATAATACCTTTATTTTAATTATTATTTTATTTATAATTTTATTGATTATGCTTATTATTCTTTTAATCTTATTTTTTATTTTTACATACGTTTAAATGTATATTGTTTTAAATGTGTTTGATTTCTGAACATTATTGATTTACTACATATATATATGTAACGATTATATAATTATATATGAAATTTGACAATGCGTGGTTAATATCTAATATATGAAAAATTTTTTGTTTTAAAATTTTATTTCCTAATTTACAAATTTTCGATTCGCTACATACGCATTTATACAAATGTCTATGTTGCAAAATTAATAGAGTACATAATTTAAAAATAGCAAAAACGCCGTTTTGGAAAAAACAGAAAGTTGATTAAAAAATCTCGAATTGCAAATTTTTTCTATGCTACAAGCACATGTAAATAATAAAAAACATTTTTATTTGTGTTTTTGTTTTCCTTTTTTCTTCGGCTTGTTAATTTTTTCCACTTGATCTCGGAATCTAATTACATAATTTTGTTTGCATTTCATTATGTTAAAATTCATATTATTTATATTAGCGTGTTTATTATATCATTAGCCTGACTATTTCTAGTTACATTAACTTTTATATACATATAATACGATCGTATAATTGATATAATATCTGAAGTTACTTTTCTGTAATTCATCGCTAGATGGCTTGACACATGAATAATTTCTCGCAGTTAAATTTTCACATACCTCTCTATATAAGTTCTACATAAACAAAATAAAAATGTTTTAAGCAATACTCAATTTTATATCAAATTTTTTCGGCTGTACATGAGAAAGCCATTCAAACGTAATGTATTTCAAAATTTAATTTGTTTATAAGGATAAGAAAGGATAATAATCGGTACATGATACGATTATTAGAAATCGTTAATTAATTTATTATTAACGACAGTTCTAAATTGAAGTTATTAAACGCACAAAATTTATGTACCATTTTAACACATTAAAATATAGCTATCTAAAGTAAAGTTATTTGATCTATGATTATATAGAATAATTCTCTTCTATCAACGAAAATCTATATGTTATTATTCAATATATTACGAGTATAATTTCGTAACGACTACATTACGAGAATAATTTCATAAATGAAATACACATATACGAACATAGATTTTCAAATTTTTCTACATTTATATAATACGAAGATTTCGGATTTTTTAAAAAAAGATTTCGTTCGCATTTTCAGATCGAATTTCTTAAACTTCACATACTCCCTGTCATAGATTTTTATTTTATCGCAGAATGGAAGAATAAAAAAATAAAGAGGAAGAAAGAAAGAAAACCCCCTTTCGCATACCCCCTTTTTTAACCCTCGGAGGCTGCCGGCACCTGGACCCGAAACCCCGTTCACCCTTCCAACTTTTTAGAGTTCCCCCTTTCTCAGTCTACAGCCCCTGATTCGAGGCTTTTACCCCTGTACGATCGCTCGAAGGGTTGTTTTAAATAATAATAACCCAACCCTGATCACATACAGGACGACGAACTCGTCAAGCTTCAGTATGTTACTGGTAAGGCCACGTGTGTTTTCGCGTCGCGCAATTTTATATCCGACTCCGTGCAGTGTGACTCAGATATTGCAAATGTTATTATAACAATTACGAATGTTTAAGCATTTATAAATAATGTGACAGTAAATATTGAATATTATATATATGTATATATTAGCATAATTAAAAAATGCAAAAATATCTGAACTTTTTGAACAAAATATTTTACACAACATCTATAGGATAATCAAGATTTTAAATAGCATCTTCTCGTTGTTCACAATATTCTTTATTAAATGGGATTTTAAAGCGCCGGTCAAAAAGACAAAGAAGCAAGGCAAAGCATCACTGACCTTCCAAACAATGGCTAGCGAGGAAAAGATCGTCGTGACCGAGGCGTGAAGTCGATGAAACCGCATTTCGTTTTGCACGCGGATGCTCCAGTTTTTCTGCGGTTCCTAACGGTAGTTGACGGGCGTCGTCGCCGAAGTTGTCGTTGTCGTCGTTGTCGTGAAAAAAGAAATGACGCGCAAGAAGAGTCTCCGAGAGACTTCAATGGCGATTCCGCGGCGTGTAATATCTATAGTAATTTGTTCCATCGGCGAGAGCCGGACGAGTTCGGTCGAGCGTTGCGCGACGGAGAGAATCGATCGTGCACGCCGCCGTGTAAATTCGAGATCTCGGCGAAGAGAAGAGAGGGCAAGAAGGATCTTGCCACGATCTTCCGCCGATCTTCGCCTCGTGATCTTACCGCGGTCAAATAATCAACTCCTTGCTTCGGTGATTTTATTGCTGATTCATGGCTGGTAAGCGGTTTTGTGTGATGTAACCCAAATGTGGTCTGTAGGTATATTTGGACTGGCATGTTTTTCAAAGCTGGCATATTTAGAATGAAATTGTTTTCGCGTTGCGAAGTATATTATTATATAAAATCTAAATTTAAAAAAATATTGTGTTTAAACGTAATATTAAAAACTAAAAGAGGTTTCAGACAATACTGAGCAAATATTAGGTGTACAAATAAGTTTCCGCCGTTTTTTATCAAAAATTGGGCATTTATTGTAAAAGAACGGAACTCGAACGGAATTCGAAGTATTGTCCATCGCTTGCCACTACTTTTTCCCATCTTTCTGGCAGCATACGGATACCGCGTCGGAAGAATGCTTCATCTTTTGAGGTTATCCATGAATCGACCCAATTTTTGGTATCTTCATATGATGTGAAGTGCTGCTCAGCCAGGCCATGTGCCATCGATCGGAATAAGTAATAATTGGACGGCGCAATATCTGGGGAATATGGCGGGTGGGGTAGGACTTCCCATTTGAGCGTTTCCACGTAGGTTTTAACGGGTTTGGCAACATGAGGCCGAGCGTTGTCATGCAGTAGAATCACTTTGTCGTGCCTCTGCTCGTATTGTGGCCGTTTTTCGCGCAGTGCTCGGCTCAGTCGCATCAATTGAAGTCGATACCGTTCCCCAGTGATGGTTTCGTTCGGTTTCAACAGCTCATAATAAATAACACCGCGTCTTCGAATGTTTTTGGCCTTTCTTCACGCGGACGGTCGTCAACATCGAAATCACCGTCTTTGAAGCGACTGAACCAATCACGGCACGTTGTTTCACTTAGAGCAGCATCTCCATAAACTTTTTGAAGCTCTCGATGCGCTTCAGCCGCCGTTTTCTTCGAATGAAATAAGAAAATCAGTTGGTTCCCGCAAATGACGATTATTCGGCTCAAAACTCGACATTTTCGCACACAAAAGAATATATTATACTGATAAAAATTCACTAATATTTCAAGGTTATGTTGTTGACAGATGTCCGACCTTACGATAATGGCGTTTTACATCTGACAATTTTAACCATAACTTATTGGTGGCGCCAACTTTTGTCAAACGGCGGAAACTTATTTGTACACCTAATATATTCAGTTAGAAAATTTTAATTTTTTAAGAAATAATAGAAACATAAAATAATGAAAACACTTAATATGATAAAAAGATCAATAAAAATGTGCAACGGAAATTTCGATGCACAATCTTCCTCTTTTTGTGTCGCGGGATGAAATCGATTATCGTCATGCGCACGTCTAAACATTCGGAAAACTCGACGGCTTTCCTCATGGAAAACGGAAAAAAATTGAAAAAATACTCCCGTATGAGAAGCCAAATTCACGCCGGCCGCAATTCACGAGTCACGCCAGCGCGCGTTTTGTAGTGGCAATTTTTGCTCGACTCATTACCCAGATCGGCAAAGAGTCAGCGGCGTCGCACATGTGTCGGCGGCGCGATACAAAAAAAGCGGCGTGTTAGATTCGAGAGAAAAAAAGCGAGAAATAAAACAGCGGGTATCCCGTGCACGCGAGCGCGCGGCTGCGAGGCAGAGGGTTGGTTGGATTTTTAGGGGTAACCCGCTACCCCTAACCGTGTCATCCCCATTCAAGTTCGGGGCCCGGTCCCTCGAAATTGCGTGAACGTGAGTCTACGAAAAGGCGGAAATAATGCTGAAGCTGTACGGCGAATCCGTTAGCTTCTTCGCTCGGTATCCTTATGTCGTCTCTCTGGATGATTAGTTCGTCTGATAGATAATTAGACAGATGAGCGTAAAGAATACGTTATTTTTTGTACAAGTAATTATTCCAGTCGATCTTTTTCGAAGAAATGTAAAGATAAGATTTTTAATTAAATCAAACTAATTTAAAATTGAGTTTAATATAATATTTTCTCTGTGATATTCAGGCTTAATTTTACGTATTGTTGCCATAAATGAAATAAAATGTGTTTTATGCATTTGATACGAATGTGACAAAGCTGCCAGATTTTTCACGGCATTTTTAATTGAGCCAATCGTTCACGTAGAAATAGAGGGTGTCGGTAGTGTATAGAAAACTCCATTGGCTATTAGGTCAATCCCCGCGCGTCGGTATCAGCTTGCAGGCATTGTGTTTCATTTTCCACGAGTATATTGGCTTCCTTTTCTTCCTCCTGCATCGAGCTGGGCCACGTTAAAGCGTAGATTTTCAGCGGATCTCCATCACTCTTTCCCGTGCTACCTTGGTGTTGTGCAGAACGAGAAAAAAATGTGGATCAAATCCTCCTAGTTACACAATGGAGCATAATGCTCGTGTCCCACAAAAAGCCGCGCATTGTGACACAAAATTATCACATTCGACAAATGGCGGACTCGCAACTCGTGTTCTGAAATACAAAAAAAATTCTATTATACAATTTAAAATCCGTTTTAATAAAATATTATTCTTTATAAAACAAACCTTCTCGCTTCTTTGCAAGACAGATGATTATAATAAGTAATTCATAATTATGTTTGCGATAATTTTTTCTAAGCGGTTTTAATTTTCTATTTTTTAGTCTTTAACATTTGGATGAAGAGGCATTAACCAGTTCGCATACCTTTTCCTTTTATCCGATCTCTTCCTCTAGTCTATTCTTCCATGAAGCCATATAAAACGCATTGAACCGCCTGCTGTCGATCTAAACTTATTACGAACGATTATTTTGTTCTGAAATGTGGTCCCGGCACTTTTCTCAATGCAGACGGCCGATTAATCCACCTTGTCGGTTGTCTCGTCGGACTTACTTCACTTTGTAATACATAAATTGCGCAGGATATGGATCAATAGGTCTGTTGCTTAGCCACGTACAAGTTGATGGGAGTTGAATTCAAAAAGCGATGATAGATCTGGCTTCTGCGAGCGCGAACAGTAGCACGAACGGGATTTTTATTACAATAAATGTAATTTTCCGCTTTAATCCGTTTCGTAACGCGTATATAAAAAGTGATATTCTCTTTTTTAAAATTGGAATTATGCCAGTTAAGTGCACAATGAAGGAAAAATACTGAGACCTCACGAACCTTTGTGTAAAAAACAGGTATTGAAAAGAAATATTACGAAGCATTTTAATGTAGAAGAGTAATCCTGACCCTTTTAAAATATGAAATAAAGTTTTGACATATATTTTAATATGTGATATATCGAAAAAAGGATAAAAGATTATGACATTATTTTTTCTCTTTTAATGTCTCGATTATTTTTTCCGAGAATAGTCTCTTCATTTGCATATATAACAAAACACATGCGGTATGTATATAGAATGCGCTTTTAATAACAGGTAATAACTATCTGTTTTTTAGACTGCAAGAGAAATTGTCGTTCGCACGAAGTTGCACGTTTAGGATAGAAAAGTCGTAAAATCCGTCATATTTTCTTGAATAATTTTCCATATAATTGTATAGTTCAATGTAATATTTGTTATTCAAGTATCGCAAAAATAGAATTGCAGTACAAGAGCGCGAGATAAAAAAATTGAGTAGATCATAAAATTGTGGTTGTCGAAGCTGCAACTAGGCGAAGAAAGAAGATAAGACGAGGAAGAAGGAGATAGGAAAGAGAAAAAAGTCGTTGGTCCGGGCACCTATAATAGTGCCTTTAAGCTAGTCGAGCGTACAGAAAATAATTACGAGTAACTGCTAGCGAACGGCGCTTCTCTTTCTTTTTATTCGACTTCGGGTCCGTAAAACTTCTTCCCGCGGTCGTGAAACGGTTTCTCGAAAATCAACCGCGACTGTTGCGATCGGATGCCTTCCGGTAAAGCCGCGAACCGAGAGCGTTCGCGTAAGATCGTTTCGGTAAAAAAACTAGTGCAAAACTTGTTTAAAATGGAAAAATAATTTCCCAGCAAACAAAACAGTAAACTTCAATTAAAAAATGGCAAGTTATATTACAAATATTTTTGCACTTTTGCATATAAAATATTTCTACATCTTCTTAGTATGATTCCAGTTTAAAGCAATATTCATTTTCAAGTATGTGTACGGAGAAAATTTTATATCAAAAATTACAATGTATGGCAGTAGCTGTGGACCATTTCTGGAATTATAAAAATTTTTACTACGTTTTTCACTAATAAGTTTAATAATTATTAATATAACATAGTAAAAATTTTTATAATTCCAGCAATGGTCCACGGCTACTGCCATACATAGTAATTTTTAATATAAAATTTTCTCCGTGTATAAAATTAATAGCAATATTAAAAATTTAATGATCCGTATTATCTTATTCATTAACAAAATAATGTATAAATCGATCGCGCATCATGGATATTTCCGCACGCCATTTTGCCAGACTACAGTCATCGGGCAGTCTGACAATGAGCCGAAAGTAGCCAGGGGTAGCGTGTGGACAACATACTGATCCATCCTAGCGAGGGATTCGACGGGGGTGCCGCGCGAGGGATCGTCCTTTACCCTCCCGATGGGCGAGCCCATTGGTCAGATCAGAGTCTGTCCCTGGACGGGACTATCGATTATTTGTTACCGATTTCCAGGGTCTACCTGCAGCAGGACAGTTCCTGTCTGTCCCGCGGCGGGAGGTGTGGTCTTGCCCTTTGCCGCGGCATGGTACTTACGGAAGGGCCCTTTAAAACCTGCTATGCAAATCGACCCACCGCCGATTTCCCAGATGATCCCGCCGCGGATCTCACAGCTGATCGTAAACGACGGTCGTTCTTTATTCTCTCGTGTCGTGCGGGACGCGCGCGTCGTTTCATTAAAGCTGTGCTGCGTGCCGTCTTATCGCGATGGCAATTAACATATCGAGGAAACGTTAACGCGCAGAAATTATTGCCGCTCTCCCGTAGGAGTCGAATTACGGGCGTACATGACTTTGCGTGGATACATATCTCGATAACCATTGTAATTTATTAATTTCCTAACTATTAGTTTATATGGAGAATTATGTATATGTACAAGAACTTCTCTTTAGCGGCAGCTTCTTTAACCAGTTTGAGAATTTTTCTTTAGCGAAAATATCAAGAGTGATCAGATTATTTTGTTATATATCTTTTAGCTTCGAATTAACTAAGTGCCTGGACATTTCCGTTGAGGAAAGAATAATCTCTATTTTCTATTTTTTGTCCTCTTTTTAATGAAAAGAAAAATTTGGGATGGAGACAATTCTATCGATATTAATACCACATGTACAACAGTATTCGCGAACTTGGGCAAAAGTGACCGTTCTTCTATCTGGAACATAGAATTTAAAAACTTCACGTCAAAATTTCCATTCTCTTTTCATCTGTCCCTTTATCCGTACAAAGTCAACTGGAGCGGAATGGTGCGTGTGGGGCTGATGGGCATCGCAATTAAAAATTGCGTGGTCCGGGAAAAAGTGGACAATCGTACTGTCTATCTGGGAGGACGATAGATCCCTTTGTTCCGCGTTTCTTTAGTAGACGTCTTTTTATTCCCTCCCGCTGTATATTCGAGAGAATCAAAACGTCCCTCCAATATCGCAGTAAGGATAAAGGGATTATTTTTGCGAATATAAAGTTTCCACAAACGTGTGGAGAAACGTAATAAAAAAATTGCGCATTGAAATTTATAAGAATAGAAGTATGTATTTTTGAATCTAAAATTAGACTTTCTTCTTATATTTATTCTTTGGTTAATATATCAATATTAATTTTATTATATAAATAGTAAGTTTTCTTTTTACTTTAGAGCGTTTATTTCTGTTTTCTTTTTTTTATTTTTGTCTATAAAAATATATCTCAATTTTGCAGGCATTATTCTTACAATTACTGCAGTATTTATAAATTTCATTTATTTCGGTATTTGTTCGCAGAAGTTTGAAACATTGAACAATGTTCAAAATAGAACTACTTACAATATAGACTGAAAATAGTTCTCAAAACCGACTTGTCAATATAGTAGGTTCTGATTTTCATAAATCAAATTAATTCTAGAAATAGTTAACGATTCTATTTCTCACTTTTAAATTGAACTTTAAATTAAACTATGTATAAATTAAACTATGTATAAATGCTGTATATTCAAGGATTAAAATAGGTAAATGGAAATGTTAATTTATGATGCTATTAATAATCAGGATATATTGTGTCCTTTATACAATGATTTCTTTCCTTCTCACTTCTCTCTGATCCTACTATTCTTTATATAAACGTATTATTTAAAGTACAGGTTGGGGTAAATGAAATCCTTAAAAGTAGATTTTATAATGGAAGTAAAACTAATTTATATAATGAAAATAAAAACTAATTTATATAATGATAAACATTTAATATATAAAAACATATGCATTAATGGCATGCACATATATATGTAAATGTAATAAAAGATTCAACGTTGTATACTTGGATTATATTTCTCTTGTAACTTTCCGCTCTCATGCCTCGTTTATACAATAATCTTATGATAAATAGCGAAGATGTAAAAATACAATCTACATGGACGTTAAGGATCCATAAATGCATTATAACTTTGCGGACAAAAACTGACGAGTCTAGACAGTGGAAAATGAAGATGCAAGTTGTATAGCGAACGCCGCCGAGTTTAGCGTTAAAAATCAATCGCGGTCCACCGCGGCGCGGTAATGGAAACGCGTAATTCGGCGCGCGAATGACATTAATTTCCAGACGACCTGACACACCGGCACGTCGCGCTCGAAATAATCGCGCAAATAGACACGAACCAACCTGGGCATCCATATTCCGCGAAGAGGAAGACACGGCCGCGGCGCGGCGGCGGTGCTACGCCACTGGTCATTGCTCCGCGGCGCGGCGCGGCGCGGCGTCGCCATTTTGTGACCGCGCTCGCGCGCAATCCCAAACGGAGTGCGCGAGTGTGCGTGCGTCGCGCCGCGTGCGGGGGCGAGGGGGCAGCCACGTGACCCGCGGGACCGCGCTTCCGGATTGGCTCGTCGCGGCGCTCCGGGTGACGTAATAAAGCGACGACGCGCCGACTGCCTAGGCTAGCGATCGACGACAGCCGAACGAAAACGTATCCACCCACCGTGGTGCGTGCGTGTGTTGCGTGCGCGTGTGCGTGCGCCCGCGCGCGGGAAAGAGAGCAGTCGACGAACGAGTGCGCGCCGTGAATTTCCCGAATTCGGCGGATCCGCTCGCGACACCCGCGCGATTTATTCAGTATCGCGGATCGAACGACGGGCTCTCTCGCACCTGCGAATGATCGACGTTTCGAAAGCAGGTATGATATGATTCGCTATTCGTTTCCCTGCGGGTTACACGGCTTTCGCTTTACTCGGCGCGACGCGAGTAAGCTTTCGTCAAGACTGTCAGAGAGGTTATTTTACGGAGTGTTCTTACTTTCGCCCTGTAGTGAAGTTGCTTAGGAATAAGATAGTAATTTCATACAGACGGAGATTGTTTCACAGCTAATTATAATATAATTATGGCGATAATTATACGTGATATAATATATTCTATTAATTTATGAAAATGAAGATATTCGTAATGAAACATATAATTATCGATACACGTGCATTGCCTATTTTTTATTTTTCCTTTTTCACGGTTTATAACGTGGTAAATTAATAAATGTGTTTTTCTGTTACGACAACCACATTTACTGGGACAATTATCTACGATAATAATGCATGCGCATTTAATGAAAAACTTACGTGTGTAGTCATTTTCCCGTTATATTACTGGCGATTACAAATTACAGCCTATTTTGCGCGATTAATGATTTCTCAATACACTCCCGAGAAAAGTATGTAACGATATTGAGCATAGGAATAATCATGGGTCATTACCTATAAATTATCGCTTTCTTAAATATTAAATATTCGCGCGTCGATTTAACACCGTCTATCATTATCGACTATCTACTTTCTATTAACACATTATTTTATATATGCTCATATTTTACAAGATCCTGCACGACTTTCGATAAAAAGCAGCAATTTAAGTGAGAAATAAAGAACATTGTACATAATATTAAATTGAAATTTAATATTATCGGTCGACTTTCACATACATATCTCGAAATCAGAAATAACTACGAAAACATTGCGCGTTTACGAGATACCATAAACGTTATTTGTTCATTTTACTTTGTTAAAGTACGATTCATTTATTATTGCAAAACAATGAAGCTGAACGATCGGTCACATAATGTTTACAACTGCGTTAGTGGAAATTCCGCTTTATTTGGAGAACATCCATTATTCAATAATGGATGTTTTTACTCTTTGCTCGGTAATCAGTTCAATCTTAATTACAGTCATGAAATTTCATAAAAAATAGTCCGCTTCAGTGCCATTTTCTAATTTCGATGCACCACATTACGCGTCCTTTCCACTATTTCGCGGGGCTAGGTATACAAACAAATAAATTTATTAGAATCTTTATTCGACACAAATTGTGCTAAGAATTTATTTTTTCAATAAACGGGCCAGTTGGGTCGAATAAAGATTCTAATAAGTTAATTATTTACTGGCGATATAACATTGTATCATTGAAACAAATCAATGTTTAGAATTGCGTTTATCGAACGCTCCGATTAGTCGGAGCATTCGGTGCATATCCTCGCGACTTCCGGATCCGCGGCGATCCATCGGCTTTCGATCTCGCCGCGGGCGTGCACGAGACGCGTCCGATTCTCGATTTGCAGATTAACGGAAAATCGATGATCGAGAGCGGGAACGTCGCCAGGATTTTGCAAAAAAAAAGCGCAAGGGTAAGCCTGCACTTGTAGTGGGGGTAACGAACCGGCACAGGAGAGAGATCGAGCACGAGTCCTCCTCCAGCATTCCGTCACGGGCGCTCGTGACCGGCGGATGTGTTTGCGTCGCCGTTAGGCGTACTTCGTCGAGAGGAGAGAAACGCGCGGCGGCGTTTTTTCTCGCGGGGACGTGTCCAGCGACCAGTGATGTGGAAAATTCGAGGGACGTCGTTTCGGATGATCTACGAGGTATGCGCCGATCCACGGACTCCGACCGCTTTGTGCTCCGACATCGACGGGATTTCCAGGTAAGAGTACGTTAATATTATTCTGATGACTGATCAGATCATATCGGTAAAATTAATTATCCTTCGATGAAAATGTCAATGTTGCGTAGAATTGCTATAATAGACCGTTCTCGCGATATTCTCCCTCTCGTGGCAACCGAGCGATAAAAATTATATTTATACCGATAAGATTTGTTTAAACGCAGTAATTGCAAGAAAGACTAAAATGGAAGATAGAATATTGTATTTGGGGACAGTAATTAATATATTAAATATAAATTCCTTTTTTTTTATTAAACTGAAATGTCTTGATTAAATTATTTCAATAATGGATGATATGCGCGGATCAAATATTGATAATAATTAATCGAGCGGCTAAGTTCGCAACGCTCGGTTATTGATTAATAATTCACCTCGCGCAGGCCACTCCATTTCGAAATTCGAATTTATCGAAACCTGGAAATCTCAACGACACTGTTAACGAGTGTTTCGCTCGTTGCCATTGTTTCCCGTTTCCGCGAATTATAAATATTTCCAATGTCGAGTATAATAAAGTGCACGTGGTGCACAAATAACGCGCACCGATGCATATTTATGCAGTTTTAGTGATGCAACGGTTTACCGGTAAAGCGGAGAAACAGAATCGCCAATAATTAATCGCCGAGCACTAAGTATTCATTTGATCGGTGAGGAGTATTAGTAATTAAATTTCCGTCGAGAGATAAAACCCAACTCAACGAGCAAATGTAAAAAAAAGTTTTCATTATTTTGTATCTTCGATGCTGTGCGCGGAGCATCATTAATATTCTGAGAACTTCAATTTTTTACTTGTCTGCTCTTTCGCGAGCGATGTCAACTATTTTGCGCCGACGCGACGAAGCAGACTTGTTGGTTCAACTTTTTCGCATCACGATGCGATTTCGGGCCCGCGTTTATTTCGCGAAACTAACGGCGAAACATAAACGGTTCAAAATCAGACAAATTTGTAGGAGAATATATAGTATAGATACTTATTAGCTTAGTTTTATTATTTATTTATATGTTTTGTTTCCTTTGAGAAGTTTCTAGATTTAAGGTGCCTTTTCATACGCAGTATGCTGCAGCAGCAAATCAGTCACGTGACTAAACGTATTTGCTGCCCATGAAAAGGGGTAGCTGCAACAATTCAATTCTTAAAATCTATATATTATCGTCATTATACAAAAATTTAATAATGATAAATATATTTTTATACCTCACTCAATGCCATTTTTGGCTTATGTGTCTAGAGAGGACTATTTTTTTATTATAACTGCTTATGGCCTTCGGGCTGAATCGCTATACAGAGGTTGCGTGTTCTTTTTCAGCTATGCTGCTTTGATGTTCGTTCAGTTGAACTTCACAGCGATGAAGCGAAATATAGTGAAATTTATTTTGCGTCTTCCATTTACAAATTTTCAACCAACAGCAGCGAACTGTTGCAGCAGCATGCTGCGCATGAAATGGTACCTTTATAAGATCATGAGATAACGGTCGAAATTGCTTCGTTTTGGGCACAGTCACTTTTCGGTAGCTTGAGAGAGAAGATTTCGACAATTGACGAGCGAAGACGCGATGTTGCGAGCGGATTCACTCTTGTATCCCAATATTTCTAATATTAAATATACATATTTAATATTAACAACATTACCAACCTTTACAAGTTTATCATGAAAATTTACAAGGGAGGTAAAAAGTTGGGCGTGCCGCGATACAACCGTAATTTAAATCTGCTTTTAATTGACATTAATGCGATTTTCTTTCTCTCCGCATTTTGAACTTTGAAATGAAAGATTTTCATAGATCGCGCAAGACGATCGAACGATCCCGCCTTTTTAAATCGGCGCGGCGGATGACGTCGCTCGTCGGCCGAGTTGAATGACCCCGTCACGGCCCATGTATTATCATGTTATTATAATCGAGCCGCGCTTTCGGGCCACTAATTGAGAACGCGATTAATTAGGGACGGGCTGGACGCCGATTCGGGCGCTGCCTTCACCGAGATCGTGTACTTAGCGGGGGAGGAGAGGAGAGATAGGAAGAAGCGCGTGTAAATCCCATCTGATAGAACCGCGTGCGCGAGCACACACATTGCTCTTTATCTAGCGAGATGTAATTAGTTTTTGTAATAGAAGAATCACGAGTGTGTTGATCTAAGCCGCCGATAATGGCCGCAATTCTCGACTTGTGCAATTCGTAAGTGCAATTGATAATTTTCGGAGTCCGAAGCCGACAATAAATCTCGAAAAACGTCTAAAAGCATAATCAAAATAATATTAAATGTAATAATGGAATTATACTGTGTTCCCAATGAGATTTGCATTTTTTCCCTTCTCATCCTTTCCTACCACTCCTACTCTTTGCCCGTTTGGACCAACATCTTAACGTCTCTTCCGAAAGACGGAGCCCAGTTTTACCTACCGGAAATCCTCAATATTAAATGTAATATATAATTCTATTTTTTACGAAATTTGTAATATTAAAAATGGATACGTATATATTTCTAAAAAAATTATTATACTCTGCATAGATTCACTTCTTGTAATCCACCACGAATGTTCGTTCGTTTGCGCGTCTCTTTGACGTGTTTGCGAAGTATAAAAGGCAGCCGAGGATAAATTTGCACGACGCGAACTCGTGGCACGTACTCCATCTCCACGCTAAAATTTGCGTAACGCGATATGTATATCCGCGGCCCGATTTCTGGAGCGCGAATCGACCGTCAAAGCCGAAGGGCGAGATATATATTTACCGGACGTGCAAGGAGAGCTCGCAAAAAAGCCAAGGCAAGGTTACACGGGGCCGGCATAATTTCAAAGCGGTTTTTTTTACGCTCATTACGTGATTTTCATCTCAACATCCTTCGTTACGCTTCACCGTTCATTGTTTCTCGCGACGCAGATCCGCGATGTGGATTTCTTCATCGAAGGATCGAGCGACAAAGAAGCAAATACGTTTTGTTATACCAACTCGTCAATCGGTTCGATATTCCATTGACTCGTTAAAAATATTTGTACATTAATGAACACGGCAAATATTGAACCGACGAAATAAAAGTTTGGGATATCAGAGTGAATATGTGCATGCGAATAAATGTATCGGTGAGTGCAAATCTCGGGAATCAAATTGACAGTTGTTTACGTATGGTTGATATTTTAGTACAAAATAATACAGCATGTATTACTTTAAATACGTTTTTATTTCTATCATAAAATAATTCCGATATTCAGGGATTTTTATGTTAAAGAATATAATTTTATCCATACAAATAATAAGAAAATAAATGTAAAATATTACACTTATTTGAGAGATCAGAAGTGCGATTCTAGTTTACATTCAAAATGTATCTTTCTCGCATACTTTTAAAGTGAAAAACAACGTTAAGTTTCCCAGGACATTCTTCGGTTTAGGGTGGAAGGGTAAAAAGCGCGTAACTTTCTTATTGATCACCACTTTGAGAGAGCGAGAAAGAGAGGAGCTCTCGGTTAGCCGATACTCGATTTCTTTGCGGAACAGCCGAGATTATGACGGTCGATAGAGTGCATTCCAGATTTCCGCGATCTTCATGCGTCATGTTAATTCTCCTCCGTTTTGCTCGATCGCCGATTTATCGTACCAGTCGAGGAAGATTCGATCCGATCGGTTGCCCACAATTTTCCCCCTTTTTAAACTCGCTCGTCATATACGATTTCCGATTTAATCCGCCGAGGAAAAAAACGGCTTTATCGCGGCACCTGGATCGCGTCTCGGTCCTTCCGGGGTGCGTTCGTCGGGAGCAAATTGCATCCGTCGCGCGAGCGGCTCTCAAGTGTTGCATGTTTGCGTGCTAATTGACGCAAAAAATCATGCTGTCTACTTAACGCGGCGAGTTAACACGGGCGAGTCGATTGATGGTCGAAATAAATTGTTGTCGGCATCGTCGGCGTCATCGTTCGTCGTTCGTGGCAAAGATGGTTCCTCCTCGGGGAAAAAAGGGCGCATTACTATTGCTTATCCCTATCCTGACCTATGGTTACCATGACGACCGTGGGACGCGCGGCCAATCCCACCCTTTGCGCTAGGGGTGGATTCCGCTCTCTTCGAGCTGCTCCAGAAAATTTCCTTTCCGTTTGACCGAGAGAAAAATACGGTCAACCGCGTTTCCCTCCGCTATCGATCTCGTCGGGAATTTCCTGTTTACCGAACCTCGCTTTTGGTGCAAAATAAAATTTATTAAAGTTTAAACGAGAGTATTTTAAGGCCAGTATGAGCCAATAAGCACAGATATTTGATACACGATATAGTATTCAGAATGTACATAGTTATGCACAATTACTCGCAGGAACATTTGGTTGAAGAGGACCTAAAGGTAGAAACTAGTACCGATATTTGCTGTCCGAATACTGTGAATAACTATACACTATGACTATTACATTCCATGGGTATCTTACCGTTTCATACTGACCTGAATATTTCCGTTTCAATTTTCTTAAAAACGAGTCAATCTTTATTTTCAAAAATGAATAATTATAATTCGGTATTGCTGTCTGAAATTTTATAATTATAAATTTTATATTATCTAACAATTATATGCAGAGAATAATTATTAACGTTGATTTATAATTTATGACACAGCATTATACCTTTTATTTTAAGTTAATATGATTTTCGAGAGTATAATTCTGCGAAATTAAATAACGAAGTTGAAGCTTAAATTTTAGTTATATATATATATATATATATATCAACGATGTAATCAACAAATTAATTATCATACCGTAAACAGTTAAATGCGATATTCAGCGTTAAATCGGAAATTACGCTAATAATATCCAACGTGCATCGGATGTTCGGAATTTACGTTTAATTAGCGTTTGTGCTCAAGTTTTAATTCGTCATACACTACTTACGTCGTTAATTACAATCGTTTAATTACTTTCCTCCTTTTTACTAAACGCGGCGTGTATGCTTTAGAGAAATTAGCAATTATGACGTAACTTCCACGCTAGTGATTCTACCGAGCAGTCAAATCGCAATGACAGCCCTCGAAAATTCGGTATGCGGGACCTGTCGCGAGCCAGGCAACCCAATTGCAACTCGCAATTCTCCGTGCACTTTCTAATTAAGGCGGCAAACATTCCGCGTGCACGAGTCACTCCAAACTTATTAACTCTCCTTCCGCACCGGCGGTGCACGCTTCGTAGTTTGTATACCACTTATGATACCTCGGCACTGCGCGCGGACCGGTTGGACCGTCTTGACATTGACGTGCACGCACGTGCATACACGCGAGAGAGCACGTGTGCGATATCGGAGTATCGGAGTTTCGACTCGCCGCAGAATTGCCCCTCGCGCCGTCGACCACGTCGCCTGTCGAACCGATACCTCGCGGTGCCCGCCGAATCGATACAAGACGAATAGATTGCTATTTCACTCGTTCCTCGGATGGCATGGAATTTATTTCAACGGAATTCGTAGGATCGCTTTTAAACTTAGCTATCCTTCTTATCAATTTTTTAAACATCCTAGTAATCTCCTACATCGATCGCACACGATATTTCTTTTATGCTGATTATACCGATCTAATCATTAATAATAATTAAAATTCCTCTTTTTCTCTTTTTGTTAATAATAATAATAATATCTTTAATTATATAATATACTTATCAATATTTTAATATAATTACAGCAAACTTTGTAAATAACGTAATTTTGAATTGGTGTTTGCTTTCGATATTTATGCCAGAGATTTTCAGTATTTTTAACTGATTAAATTAATTCGTCGATGTAATTAATTGCGAGTTAGCGATGTTTCGTGTAATACGACTGTCGAAAATATACCGAAACGAGGTGGATATTTGAACATCGTCCAGCATGAGGGCGAAACGATGTATCGGATATTTGGTGGCCGAGGGCGCGGGATTAATGCAGGGACGATGATAGCTAGACCGACGGATTGTTCTCTACCCACGGGGTATAATTGAATTTTAAACTCCCTCGATCTCTTCTCTCTTCGGATACGTATGCATCCTTTCGTATCTCCATGTCGTAATTCTGTCGACAACTGAAAAACCGAGATCGATATCATCGAATTGTATCATATCGCCATTAAATTAATTTGTTCTCGACATTGAGACTTCCACGTGTAATGATTTTCGAATGTCATTAACTATGATTTAATTTATCTCTTGATTTTCGAACTCAATATTCTTAAATATTACAACGTGAATTATAATACCGCTGCTGCTATTTATTATAATTACGAATTAAGATTCATTTCGATTATGCATATATGGTCACGCGAGATGAGAACGTAAATTTATATCGCGACATAGGACTTGTATAACTCTTGTTACGGCTCTGCACTGTCTTTCTACCTTTCTCTCTTCTTCCTCGCCTCTCATTTTCTTCCCTCTTGCCGATGTTGAGAGAGGAGCAAGTAAACCGCTCTGATATACAGGGTGGACTGAGCGACATCGTCTTCGCTCGGTCTTCAGATGACACTTTATCTTCGAGGTGCAGCACGGAAGTCTTCAACGGTGTCCTAATCGCACGTGCTGTTTTTTTTTTTTCGATTAACGTTTGCATCCGGAGAGCGTGGCTGGTTTTCTGTAAAAGCTCTGATGGGATCGTGAGATAGTAATTTTCCTCGGTCTATGTGTGCATGCGTTTATTCTAAATAGACCTGGTGCTCTCTAGGGCCGTAGCGGTTGCCAATCCGAATCAAGTATAGCGATGGTCATGCTCAATTATCTTAATTCTTATTCTAAATTACAAAGTTATTATGCATTTCGCATTTAATTTTTCCATTTTTTAACACTGAAATAAACAATTTTTCTGAATGTACAAATATTCATTTTAAATAATTAATATATTATTTTTTTAACACAACTATTTTATTTTTACTTATCTTCCTAAAATCTTGTCATGATATGACATCTCAAATATACTTGTCGATGTTATCTTCAACAGGGATTAAGATGAGTCTGACCGCAGACAAGATTCTCGAGATCGTCCGTAAGGATGCGACTGGAGAACCTCTGCGAAGAATGCGCCCTTCGAGCATGACTCGTATTTACTCGAGGTGGTTTCTCTGCCACTGCCATAGATTCTTAACTCACTACGCCGGCCCTACGAGAGCCGTGCCACGTACATACACAATGTTTCCGAGGTACACTAAGGGCAGCATAAAATTTCTATATTAACGCACCCGCCCGCGTCGCGGGGGAATCGCGCTGCCGATGCGCGCCTTCTCTTCGACGTTCCGGTGAACCGAGTTAATTACAAATTGGATTGCAATTAAGGCAAACCGCACGCCTGTGTAATCGATGCGCGTGTACGTGTGTGCAACTGAGCGTGGACTACGGTTGCTACGCCGTAGGCTAAATAAACTTCCCGTTTAACAACTGCACGAGACGACGACGATGCAGTCATGGGATCGTTGAATTTTATCCAAGAATTCAGCTTCCAGCTGCAAATTTGCATAGCAGGTACATGGTTTCAAAAAGTGTTGCGGAAAGTGCCTTGTACTTAGCAGACTGAATCTAATGTTTTTGCCTTAAAGATCCTCTTTTAAATAAAGGATCGTGCGATACTGGCTTTTATTTCAGAAATCTTTCGAGTCGCATTTTTCTAATTCTATGTTTTTATATCAAAAGTTATATCAGTTTTAAATTGAAGATATTACGATTCGAAAGAAAGGGTCTATTATAATTATAGAACAGCTGTATATAAATTTTGTAAAATACTAGCCAATCTTAGGACGTATCATCATGGTTGAACGCCATAACTTGTAAATGCTCTGTTCGCAGGAACTCGCACCTTACCGCACTTCGGTCGTGAAACTTGTTCTCCTCCTAGAGCGATGAACTTTGTATCTATAGGCTGTGGTATCGGACGCTTCACGTAACTATCTCTATTACTTAGTGGTCCCAATTCGATACGCGAATATCCTTCGGAGTATCCTCGCCGATAAACTGCCGACACTTAATGAAATATACGCTCCATAACAGAGTATCTCGACTGAGCCGATTTAACGCTCTCGAAAATACACGGAAATATATAGACTCTAAATCGTACGACTATAAACGCCATGCAAAATGCTATTATTCTAGAATCATATTCCACGAGATAGATGCATAATAATAATACTTGCAGTTAGTATAAATGATTTATTTTTCCAAACAAAAGCACCTAACTGTCGGTAATTATTCGCTAATCTAACTTTAACTTCTCCAATCGCGTATAGACGTTGGTCAACTGACCAATCCTATTACGTTATTTAAATTTCTCGCACTGAAATCTGCTAAAAAGAAAAATACGTCTTTATATAAAATTTCGTTTTATTTTTCTGTCGTTGCGGAACAATGTTAGCGAAACAGGTTGTGCAGAAACCTCTTGTTTCTTTGGCGCATCTGGCCGGGAATTCTCGCGAGTGCCCCAGGAGGAAGCTAAACGTTCCTCGGTGCGCGGAAAGCATCGCATCGTATCGCATCGCCAGGCGATCCTTGCATTACGTTTATTGCTCGGCTCTCAGAGGCTGAGTTCTTGGTACATGGCGTCGTTTCTAAGCGCATTTGCAACCGGGCTCCCTGCGCTTCGCCTCGGAATTCTCAAGGTTGACCGACAAACGAAGCCTGGCGTTCTCTCTGTTTCCCCGCGATATTGCACAGCGACATTAAGTTGACGATGATGGAAACTGGAGCATGCTTCTCGGAAAAGTTGCACAGAAGCATTAGCTTCGTCGGATGACGATTCGCAATGAACATTAGCCCGTGTAATGCTTTAATGAGTTTATGTTTTAATGAGAAACTGAAGCAGCACACGAAAGAGAGTAATTTTCATTGCAATCTTATAAAAAGCACAGCGGATAATATTGCAAATTCTAACTTATCATACGTTTTATTTTACTTCAGAGAAAGATAATTTTTTATGAAATACCAGTTTATAGGATTATCATATTTATATAAAAGTAAATTTTAATATGTATATGTTCTTTAAAAATATTCTCCCACAAAATTTTCCAGATAATAGATCTCATATTTAAGAGATTCACAGAATTATCTATTACATCCGTTTTAATTTATGTTTTGCCTTGCATATCGTGTTGTCTTTATTTGAATTTATTTAACAAGATGTCAATATAGATACTTTTGATTTATTCTCTCTTTATTTGCAATAAATTATATTAACTAGCGTGTTCACTCGATGATAGCTCTCGCGATTTCACGTAAATGCCATCGAGCGACAGGTATCCTACGCGACGTTTAATTGGTAAAGTGCTTATTGCCTCGCGGGGAAAATAAACATCGGGACACGCGGGTGTATATCGAGTGTCTCGATCATGAATGCATCACTCTCGAGGATTCTCACGACGGCTATCATGGCGCCGTATTATCTTTACGATCGCTGATGACACGTGCTACGTGTTGCGCGAATGGTTTCCACGTAAAAATTATTACTCATTTCAACGGCAATCATCAACAGTATATTGTACATCGGCAAATGACAAAATTATCCGCGAAAGGAAATCCTTTCTGGAAAGGATCGGCACGACTCTCTTCGCGGTGTCGCTTTTGCCTTTGAGCATGAAAGGCTCGTCGTTAAATCCGCCTATTCACAACTCGATGAGTTTAAGTTTCCTTATCTAATCGCGCGCGCTGACATCTGCCCGTTCCTGTAAACCGATATTAATGCTATTATATAATCTGCCTGTAAAATTGCTAAACATTGGAAATATTTTTCGTGCCATTCTATATTCGCATCACTCAACCATCGGACAAAAATTGATCGCTCATTAGAATATTAAATTGATTTTTTATCGTGGAAACTGATACCAAATAATTAAGTTGTTGATTAATGTTGAAGTTAAAACGCTTCTCTTCAGCCTTTCTTAAGGCCGCAGGCCAATCGAAAGTATTTCCTGGTATGCAGAAAAAGATGTTCGACAGGTTATCCCGACGGCCTTTTATATTTTTATACAATTGAGAACATTATAGCGTATCACAGGAACTATGAAGTCTATCAGCTGTCGTGACTCACCATATTATTCGTCCGAGAAGCTTCCCACCTGCATGCCACAATTACCTTGACTAACCAATTTTTCGTTCTCTTGTACATATTCATCTTCACTATAATCTCGGAATATCGTCTTTGTCATTTATATCATTTAGAGATGTGTCAATATTAACATCTGTGATATTGCAAACTTCTGTAAACAGGAATATTTTTTATTAAAATCATATGATACAAGAATCGATGCATAGTTATAATGTAGAGATTTAAATAGAGATCCAAAAATGTCGGAGTGCAAGAGGATAAGCTCTTAAAAAGGGAGTAGAATTTCTTTTGAATAAAGATGACAGAAAAAGATGACAGAATCTCTGAATATCGAATATTGAGAATCGATACAGTTGACATCATGTAATGCAAGCTTAAATTCGTTATACACTTTAAACTTTGGTAACATTTGTGTCAACAGAAACGTAACAATTCCTTAAGGTCGCATAGCCATACTTGCCACGGATGAGAAAATTTTGCGGTTAACACAGTTGGAGGATCATTATTTACATGATAAAAGTGAAATCTGGGTGGTCCTGATCGCGAGGACTTTATTTTTCTCACGCGCCGGCGGAGCCCGCAATTATTTTTCTCATTTTCCGCTTATTGATAGAGAGCGGTATCGCCGGTAATTGTTTCACCACGGATCGCTGGAAGCGCGTGTAATCATCGAGGCGCGAATTTCTCAAGGAACGCAGCGAAACACGAATGAACGAGGCGATGAACTTCCGTTGAATCAGACCTTGCTACAGTTATTGTTTGCTACACGCGTATTTCTCTGAACTGCAATATATTAAGATCGGAATATTTTAGAAAAAATTGGAGCGAGGGGAATTGTATACTTTCTTAATTAATTTAAGATAAATTTAATAAAATTTCCATTTGGTTTAATTGTTGTCAAAAATTTACGTCGTCAATTAAAAAATGTTAAAGGATAATCTCGGACAATTGATATAGAGAATCCATCGAACTCTTGTAAGCGAGTATATTAGAAACTTCATTGTTGGCTAAGTGTCGCACAAAATCCTAGTTATCTGATATCGTCGGGATTTTTGTAAACGTTTCATACACACAGGAGCGAGTGATTATTCACTAGACTCGCGAGTTTTTATCACGATATCGACGAATTGTTTCAGTTCACTTCCTGCGCCGCGGGTCTCACGATCGCGGCGTTCGATTTCTTGCGGCGCTGCTCCTTGCGGATCTTCTCTTCGAATCCAATTCAGGCATCTTCTAGCGAGAGAGAAGAGGTATCTGCGCGCAGGCGAAGATTTTTTCTCAAGGATAATAGAACCCGTCCTCTCTCGTTTTCTGCCGCATCACCGTGTATAAGCGTAGCGCGTCTCTCTTTCTGCCTCTCTTTCTCGCGCGAGCGAGCGCGCACTACCTTGTAATAGCGCTTTAATGCTTCACGGTCCTGGTGGGCCCTACGGGGCCTCTTTTTATTCCTCCGTCGGTTTTCCTACCTCCGTTAACGACGCAACTTTTCTCGCTGCGCTACGGAAGTATGATCAGAAGAAAGTTTTCAACCGCGACGACCGGGAAATTACACGACTCGCTCCGATTTTCAGTGGGATGAAAGATGGCTGATATCAGTTATCTCTTAATACATAGACAGTAGCTTTTAGAGCGAATACCGAAAAATATGCTCGAATTCTTTGGCAAATAATTACTAAATAATTTTATAATATTAAGTATTAAATATTTAATTCCATAATAAGTTCTAGATGAAAACAATACTTTAAATACTATTTTTCTCTTTTTCTTACTTAAGCAATATTCCGGCATCGAAAGTTAAAAGTATGAAGAATGAAGTGTTAAATATATTGTATCACCTTGTAGAATTTATGGAAATTAATATCTTGATAGAGATGCAAACCTGCCCTCGCGTTTACTTTATCTCAGACATTTTCGCCTCGCTGAATGATTTAATATTTTTGAATGCCGCTGCCGGTGCCTTGAGAGATTAAATTAAAGCGTTCGATGTATAAATTACCCAATTTGGCCATAATTTCATGATTGATATCGCGCAGCGCAGTGCAACAAATTACCAGTTATCGATTGCTGTAGATTATACAGCGCAGCTTCTCGAATTACTGATGTGCACACAAAATTCTTTCTACCATACGCCCGGTTTGCTTTCGTTCCTACGTTAATGATCCAACTTCTCGCTGCTCGAAGAAGTAAGATGATGGCCAATTAAGAAAGTTAAATGAAGTTCTGCGCGATATACCCGCGCTATAAGTTCCACCGTGAAAATTTACTATAATAAAGCAATAAAGTTACTATCACATGAGGTAAAAATTATCTACGCTGTAAGACACATGCTAAAATATTTTATTTGTACAATTAATTAAGTTTTTTGTGTCACAACAGTCTTTTACTCATTTTGTATCTTTTCGTCAATATATTCAGAAACACGATGAAATGTCGATTTCTTGATTACGCGAGGATAAATCTACAATGCGTTACATCCGAAGTGCATCTATATCCGGTGCGTTTGATGTACGAGAGTTACCACAGCGCTTTTATTAATAGAAAAGGTCGGAGTTGTTTGAAGAGTTTCAAACGATGAAAGGTACTCGAAACGTTACAGCTGCGCAAACAGCATCAGGTGAAGTTGCTCAGGGTGTACGTAGCTTTTTTTCTAGTTACGTGTGTTTGTTCATTTTTCTCGATGTACGTACACGTTCGATTTGAAAACCTATTTTCCTTGTTGGATAGACCGCATTGTAACGTTTTCAACACAAAATGAATATTTGCGATCACGTAGTTTCCCTGTTTTTAGCAAACGTAAATTTTTATTTGTCTACATTTTAGCTTCAAATTTTTTAATAACTATTCGAAATTATTGGATTGGCTCAAATTAACAGCTGATTTTATTATTTTTCCTATTGTTAATTTTGAAACAAAATACTTCTGTTTTATATCCATGTTGCATTTTGTTTAAAAAATATGAAAAAATGTATCCTTCGCTTGATATGTGCTAGCCTGCTGCGTTCGAAATATTTCATCTTATTTACTTTTATTTTATTACGTCACTGCTCAATGGCGAAACGACGCAAATTGAATCACGCTATAGAGGCGAGACGTAACAGCTGCTTAAGGCATCTTCGAGGCGAGCATGATTTGCGTCTCAGGGCCGTACAGTTTCAAGTTCAAACGCGCTCGCTGCCTCCGCTCGCTCACTACCGGATAGGAACACCGGTGTTAGCAATTAAGGGCACTCGATAATGATGGAACTGTACGGAACCGGGAACTCTAAGCTGCTTAGAGCCGGGAGCGAATCTGTCACTGTCAGTCGTCGCCTATTCACCGACTCGACCGCATCCACTTGCCGATGGAATAAAACATTTAGCCGTGGCGCGATTAAAGTCACATTTCTCTCAAACGACGCTCGCAGCGAGGAAGGCACGTCGCTTTGAACGAGCGCGAATTCGGAGCTACTAGGCGAATCTAAATAATGATGATAATGATATAGTAGTGGTAAATTTGTCAACGCGTAACGTAGTGTAACATATGTGTTCGTGGAAATATGAATATTTTCTCTTATCTGTTTTTAGAAAAACATGAATATATATTTCGGAGAAAGCGTGTATGTGTATGAGATTCAATCAATATACTTTGACTTCTATAAATATTTAAATTAAATTTGACGTACAACAAGAGAATCTAGCACTGGATATCTCAGAAAATTATGATATCTTATTTGAATTTAATTAAAATATATATCCATATTAATAATCTTAATGGATTTTGCAAGCATTAATATAACGTACATGTATAAAATATGAAGCACATTGTCAGAGATATCAGATAACAAAATTTATAATTCTTCTCGTATGAAGCAGGTAATATGGCAGATTAAATTCTGTTTTCTTTTTACGAAGCTTATAGTTGGATATTAAATTAATACCCGAAACAATAATGCTAAAAATTTTTCACAATATTAAGTTGATTCGTACGACAAATTTGTAAAGTTCCATCGCAGTTTGATCAATTTTCCCAGTCGATGCTGTCCATAGAATAAATTCGCCTCGGGCACGTCGCGAATGTTACCGTTTCACTTTTTTCCTCCTCGTCTTTTCTCCTCTCATTTTCTCTCGTTCGTCTCTCGTCTGTCGAGGACTCTCCTCCTCGAGTGTAGAGCGGAGCACGTGTGGAATTCTCAGCACCGTTGCCAGTCGATACGCTGGATTTTCGAGGGTAAAAAACTCGTGTCTCATCGCGGGGACAAATCTGAAAGCACTATACACACGGGATTGCGCGTCTGTAAAAAGCATGCAGGGTAGTTTTTTCTCATTGTATCCCCAGTCTTATCTCTCAAAGTACAAACATTTTTTCGCGTGATTTGTATTTGCTTTTTTTTGACTGCTTACTTTCCGAATTATTTTAATTAACTTGTATGTACTATGGAAGAGAATAACTTTTTGTCGTTATCAAAAAATGTGTTTCGAGCTGATAGGAATTTTTGAGTCTTTTAAAATCATTTCTACACAACAATATTATATATTTAAAAAATCAGGAAAATACGAATAATACACAATTAAATTTCGAAAAGATATAAACATTTTGATAAATTACGTCATCGTCTCAAGATGATTCTATTCTTGCACGTTATGACACATCTCATATTGTAAGGAGTTCCGGTCGATGTCGAGAACCCAGCATTTTCGTGTAATACTTCATGTTTCGCGGGGGCGAATACATCCTCGCGAGGAACAAGGAAGAGGACGAATCGTCGAGTAAGCGATTCGACGTCGACGGCGTCATTACGACCGTGTTGCATAACGTGTCATTGACCACGCTGGCTGGATTACTCATGGTTCTTCCTCGTGTGACCTTGGATCGCAATCGAGCCTTCGATGCGCGCCCTTTGTAAACCGGCCGGCCGACCGGTGATCCTGGACCCGGTTGTTGAGTAATCATCGACGACGATGTAGCAAGGGCAATGCACCTGGTTGCAGCGAGCCGGTTGCAAGCGGACGACTATTTGGAGAACAATGGCACGCTAATAAACAATTCCGGGACCGGACTTTTATGCTTTCGTAGAAAGTAACGAGGATATGACGGTGCTTCGTCGAAACGGAGATAAATCTCCAGCACCGAGTTGCGAGCTCGGCGCGATCGCGTGTTCGGATGCGTTCGGTTGCGGCTGCAACCGTGGAATGCGACGAAGGCAGTACAATGGCACGGTGATATCCCGCGGTCGCATTTCCGATTTTTTCTAACGCGTTCTGAGAGATCTCTCGATCTATGCGGCCAGCGTTTAGATTTATAATCCCCGGTGATGCATGTTGATGCGCAGGTGGCTGCTGCTCGGCAGAGTGACGCGATGCGCGATAGTTTCTATATACAGCTGCAGCAATGATATATCTTGTAACGCGTTTTCTATGAGTAATGATTCTCGGTAGATGTTTAGCGTTAAATCTTATTGAAGTTACGAATTAACAATTAATATAAGATAATTTTTCTAGATAGATAATTATGAGGAAGTGAAGAAAATTTTGACAAGGAGTTTCTTTTTTTGGTATTATAAATAATTTATTATTTGATTACAATTACGACAATAAAGAAATTATAAAATAATACCATTTCCTCCGATTATAACTTTTATAATACCAAATTTGTGTAGTTTGATTGTATTGGAGTTAACCACGTTTCTCGAGCTAGTTACAGTAACAGTATATCCTGTACTTTGGTATCTAATCTTCTGCAGCGGATAATAGGGATCCGAGGGATTGTTGAACTTTAGCTACATCTCGGTGAGATTCGCAATTGAGTATTCACAGTACAAAGAACGCAATCTGATGCGTGACATTTAATGCGGACGTGATATCTTGTAAACTTAGGAGACAGGAGACTTAGGAAAGGAGAAGTCCTTATTAATGTCATATTTGAAACCTGTCGTACTTATAAGCCAATGGTAGTATAACGTGTTAGAATTTATTTTATATTCTGAAATCTGCAGCTCGCGAGTTGAAAACTATATATATTGAGATTAAATCTGATATGAAATTACATGTAAAAAGATAGAATTTAAAGTCACTGCAATTCTCGCGTATTGGAAATTTTTTCTGGAGAAGAACGAAACGATCGAGATACCGCTTTTACAAAAGTGGAGCACGCTACAGAAGCGTCTTAATTAAATTCCCAAGATCGCAACATTATATGCCACGGTATTCTTTCCTATTTATAATCCTCGCTGCCGCGCTTCGCCGTTCAGATCGATCGAGCAACGTTGAATGTTTAACGCGCCGCTTCGCGTAACGCGCTTAATCCGACTCGCGACGCGATCGCGAATCCGAAGATCCTGCATAATGTAGCCGCGTCTTCCGTTTTCGAGCGGGCGCTAATTAACGAAAGCGAATTAGTATCCGGCGCCGGGGATATCGCGTATCTACTACACGTCTCCACCGTGTTCGCGCGAATGCAGTCCCCCCCCCCCGACGTCGGAGTCGAGCCAACGTGAAAATTTCATTCGATCGAGCGACATCGAGCGCGATGTCGTTTTCGGTCCGAGTGCAAGCACGAGACTTGAAAAATGCATCGGAGCGATGTATGCGCGGCATCCTAGAAGCTAATTGAGATAAGAGAGAGAGAGGTAGAAGTCGCAAGTCTCGATGAGATCCAATTTGCTTCTACGACATTTCTATTGCTGCTCTATTGCTTCTATTGCTATCGGAAAAATAATCCGGTATAATTAGAAGCCGACAGAAACATTTGTATCAATTAGCGTTTCGATCAGCGATCCGATCATTTGCATCTTCTTAACTCATCATCGACCGATGGTCTTTGATTTTTCAAGAGGACGGACGTAGCTTCAGAAAGGCAATGGTTTTCCGAATAATTGCGAGCTGACAGATATACTTCATCTATCTACTATCCATCGGCATTTTAATTTCTATTAAAAATTTCTTTTATTAGCAATATTATATTGTATTTTATCGGATATTTTATATCGCTATTAAACAGAGCTTGTGAATTAATGTTATTTCGAAACACTCTACATACTTGCACGAAGCTTTTACGCGATAAATCAGAATGTAATACTTTGTCGAGTTTCACTGAGAGAGAAATCTCATCTTTAATAATACTTATCTCAGATGGTAGTTATTTATGTACGTGTTTCATATTTATGTGGCGTAATTAGCAATATTTCACGAATGCGTAATGCTATTAATTCAGCGTAGCTTAATAAGTCGGGAGTAATAACAGCAGCAGGAAAGCAGATGCACGTTCTATCGAGACAAGGATCAGTTTTTACTCTTTCAGGGAATGAATGGCGCGAGAGGGAGTATATTGCACTCTACGATAAGCAACGACAGCGCATTCATGGCTTACGAAATGTGGTACATTTTCAAAATGCAACTGCAGTGCCGCTGCAAAGAAGAATATGAAATACGAAGCGTAGGAGATACGAGAAGGTATTATGAAAAATGTTCTCGGCGTTTACATCGATAACTTGATAACGCGCCTTTCTAATCTATGAGTGCCTGTTGATGTAATCAATCTTCGTCTGGAAGTAACTGTGCTATTCGGCGTTCATTTGCCACGACGAGTTTGAAAAAAGCACCGCGGTTTTTTTCATTAATATCGTTACCATTGTGCCGCAATGACATTACAGAAAAATACAGGAAATCAGTTTGACAAAATTAATTCTTCCGCCGATTCGCTCCGCAAGCACTCGTTCGCGATCTGCTCGCTTACAACGCGCAAATTAAATATCCACGGAGATCGGCTTATCGAGCATCAACTTCGCATTAACGTCACACCATCCTCGATACAGCCCGCGGCGGGCAACTATCATTCGTCAAAGTCAATTTCGCCTCGAAGCCAATGGCAGGAATTAAACTTCTGCGCGCGCGGCACTTCCGCAATAACATCGCACTCAAGCTCGCGATGCTGCAAAATTAGAAGCACCATGTATCGAGACGAGTTCCTTGTCGGGACGTCGAACGCTAACCGCAGCTGCTGGAAGTTATGAATTTTAAGTAATGAGTAGAAATGAAGACCCACTCGTTCTGAAAAAAATTTAAGTGAGCATATGCCAGTACGAGTCGGCATAAGTCAGATGTTGATATATTTAGAATATAAGATTAACAGAGATGTCATTCCGTAAGAGTGACATTATTTTTTTCTACTATGACGTTGAAGATATTTTATTAAACCTGTTTTTTGTTGTTAATTTGAAGTCCGATAAAGTGTCACTGAATTTTATATTTCGCAAAACAATTTAATTAGGTATGTATCTTTTTTGCATCTGTGTTTAAAAAATATATCTGGAGTGCAGTAGAATTTCTCTATCTATTTAGTTTTAAATCGGGCTCTGTCAAGATTTTTCACTCTTATATTACATAAATCTAGTTATACGCGTCAACGTTGCTCTATATAGTCGTGGATAATACAGAAAAACCTACAAATGTACAAAAACATTATTTCTGATACCAACTGAAAATCCGATGAAATGTCACTTACTTCCGTATTACATCTTCGTCCATGCCCACGTCGCGGAAGTGTCACGTGGTAAAAAAAAAACTCCAGAGTACGCTCCGGCATCTCGACTAATGGAATTAGCTTCCTTGCAGGATACGTAGAGAGATCCTGCGACGGGTTGGCGGCGGTCTCAGTGTATGTGTATGTGTCGCCTAATTAATAAAATAAATCAGCCAGCGCGCTTCGCGCCGATCTCCGGAGTGCGACGACCCCGGCATTAAAGCGCGCGCGAGCGGCTGACTGACTAACTGGCTGACTGACGTGGCACCCGACGTCGGCCGATTGTCAAATTACAAGAGATCGGGAATACCTGATGGGGTATGTGTATACTTGACGGGCTGACGGGACGGAGGACGGGGGGGGAGGGAGGGCACGACGGGGGGATCGCGCGGCGTCGCGACGCCGGCGTCGACGATCGCGCAGAATCTCTCGTCGCCCCCACCAGGCGACGAGCGCCGTCGATCCCTACCCCTTTTCCACCTGCAACCCTTCCGCGACGGTCCGGCGTTACGTCATTCGAGTCCCGGACTCCGGCGGCGACCGTGGTCCCTCACTTCCGCTTCCGGCTCCCGGTCACGAGGTGTTGCGCGGAGGAGATCCAGTTCTGTTACCAGGTAAAGCGCGCCGGTGGCTAACTGACACATCGCTCTCGGGCTGCAACCGCGCGTTCCCTCCTGCGCCCAAGGCTCCTCTCTCCCTCGTGGCTGTGCTGACGCTTCAACCTCCGGTCCGTATTCGCAACTCGCATTTGCCTACGATCCGCGAGATATCAGATTTCGAGAAACTTGGCTCGCGTTGCATTACTTTACATTAAACTAGTGATCGGTTCTTTCCTTTCGGAAAAGATAATCCTATCTAGTCCGTTTAACTAATATTCCTGTCTATATTTTGTGTAGATGATAATCCTATCTATTTAATTTCAGATCCATGCTAATTCTTGACGTAATCAGCATTCTTTAAGGTTTCAGAATTCCGATTTTAAACTGTTGACACGTTCGTTTTCTTAAAATTTTAAATTTTACAATTTTCTCGTGTTATTTAACATTATTTTCTTTACACATATAAATGTATAATAAAATTAATTATAATATTTTTTTATGTAAGAAATTGTTTTATTTATAAAATACTTGTCTAGTTTCTCGCTTGCTGCTTATTCTCGCTGGGCATATTATTATTAATCGGACTTATTTTAATCGCATGCCTGCACCCTATTGTTATTGTATTCAGATGCAAATTGTGTAGCGCTTTTAGATACTAAGCGGTATAAAGCTAAATGGAATTGCATGTTGCGAATGTATAGAATGCTTATGTGATAAGGAAAAGAACTCGAGACCGTTTTTCAAAACCATTACGAGATGAAAGTGGAGAACTTGACAGTGGTAGATTGCAGAAAGCCGTAAGATACCTGTTGCATGTTGCACATTGCTCTGGGGCAAACATGACCGGCACATTCGCCCCCAGCAAGACGGCATTTCTCCTCAAATAACTGTCTTATTCAAATATAATAGCGCTACTGCAATCACGTAAAATATTGTCTAATCTACATTCCACATCCAATGTAGTTTATCGCTGACGTGATTTTTTTCGTGATTTAAACGCAAATAATATTTTAATTCTTTCGTAGAAAATTTACCGAGACTCAGTGGTCAGAATCAAGCTGATCGTTCAGTAGAGAACGTATTATTACTTTATATCGCTGATACAGGTACCTCGCGTTACCTCGTAAAGGTGCATTGATAATCACAAAAACTGCACCTTCGACAAATTTCAATCTTCCTCGCTTGAACCTCGTCAAACCCTTGATCGCTCTGCAAAATCGCGTTGTTCATCATTATGCACTTCATGCAACTTTCTATAGTTGACTATGGCAAAAACGAATATTTGCTAAGAATTTTTCAAAAGTTTTTAAATGCTTATATAGCCTACAAGAGATCTTTTGAGTCTCAATATTATTTAAGAACATTCAAAGCATTAGACAATTATACAATTTTGTAAAAATAAGAAATAGAAATACCGAAATATTGATTGGACATAAAAGAGTTAAAATTTCTGAACGTTCATATTTGTTAATTTCCAGATTTGCATAGGAATTACGTATCAGTGAGAGATACATAAGGATGTTGGCAGGAGTATTCAATAACGGGAAGCCGCAAATGGACTAATATTGCGGTTTCCGCAGATTGCGCAGGCGTTCTCGCAATATCCGAAAGCTGTAATCGAAATAGAATTTCGTATTAGTGGAAAACTGATGCTCTCTAGGCATTCGATATATATCGCTTTTGTGACGACGCGTGCAGCGTACAACAAGCGTATAACGGTTCTGGAGTCGTACAACGTTGAGATAATTCATTGATACACGAGAACGTTTTTTGTCATCGTTTGGAAAAGCATTAACCGATTAGCATTTTCCCGAACGTTTCTTTCCGATACATGTGCCTCGTGATCTACCAAGGTTAGTCTGCGATGCGCCGTCGATTATACTACTGCAGAACGTTACTACGATAGTTGTCGGGCCCACGCGTGTATGCGATCAGACATTATCGAACTGTATAGAAACATTGAATTGTGTATTGCAACTCAGTGCGGACAAATGGCAATATGACACGAGACATAAATTGTATATCGAGTTTTCCATCGCTCTTAATGTCCCGTTCTCTGCTCCGCCTTCGCTGTCTTTTCTGCTAAGCCAGCACCTCTCGTAAAGAATGCTCGTCGAGTTCAAGCGACTCGCGAACAGTCATGATTCTGACGATGAATCGTGTAGGCGAAATATTTTCTATATCTAAGATATTGTTCTAATTTCATTTCAGCTTGTATACAGACCAATACTCGATGAGGCAAATAATTTCTATAAAAGAAAACACATTTGCGATTTTAGTCTTATTTATAATTATATTTATAAGATAAGATTAAAAAATGAAACTTTTACTATATTATGTATTTCCCCTTATACGCTTGTATTTTTTTTAGAAAATCTTAGAATGGTAAAAGCTGCGTTCGAGCTTTGAGAAGAGGAGCGAGAATCTCGATAGCGAAGAATCAGGTAAGTGGAAATCTGTGGGGAAAAGCTCGGTAGAGTGGAAAGGGATTTACTTTTCACGTGAAGCATCGATTTAAAATTGGACGTGAAACGTAGTTACCGATATTGCCTCTCGACCGACTGAGAGATTGCGGTAGCGAAGGAAAGAATGAGAGGAGGAGAGGAAAAAAGATATCGCTGCCGGAGTTCCTCCTCATCTCGACGTCCGATACGTGCGATGTAATAAAATTATGATCGGCTAGCCCTTCCATCCATTCGTCTCAATCATTTCCTCGCAAAGATTGACGAGCGCGCGGTATTCTCGCCACTTCCGATTCGCTCCTCTTCATTCGGCGCTCATTCCTGCTGTCTTTTTTTCTTCCATCGGTGGAACCTTTTATTGCCGCGTGATTGATTTTAAAGTCCCATTATAATCGACGTGATACTTATGCAAGTATTCTGAAATTAATTTCGGTTCCGTTCACGGATCTCCTCGCCTCGCAATAAAGATACCGCGGGAACGGGTAATAAAACGCGATTGACGTAATCGCGATCGTTAATCAAGGTGCGCTTTAATTACAGGACTATGCGAGTTCTTTGCTGCAGTCGCCCGAAACCTGCGTTGCAAATGCCCTGCGACCTCGATCGAGCTCTTTATGCTTTTGATTGTTGCTCAGAAAGCCTTGTTGACGATATTGGCTTTCGGGCAATAATCATAATCACGGAAGAGCAGATTTTCATCGTTATCTATAATCATACCTGTGCCGAATTTGTAATTTTATTGAAAGGAAATCTCATGTATTTATGTATAAGTTCTCGTCTCTGTATTATAAAATTAAGAGCTCTATTAGCATGTTTATACTATATCTTTACAAAGCGCTACGAACCAATGTTTTAAAAAATAAAATATCTGATATATGCTCGTTGATACTTTAGAACTTTGTCAGTCCACTTTTTATATATAGAGATAAGATACATTGTGATTATCTTTCGATAATTGTTAGAATTATGTTTTTGTAATACGTCGTATTTACGAAAGTGATGATACTTATTATGCATAAAGATACTTATTGCTGCGTATTAGTAGTATCTCTCACACTGAGAGAAAAATTTATGATATTTGTGACTATAATGAAAAGTTAAATAGTTTGTTAAATAGTTATAGTTAGGTGCACCATTTTTATAGTTATTACTGCTATAATGTTAGTAATAATAACAAAAAAATAGTTACAAATACCATAATTTAACTATAACTATTATCTGTCTCTTATACACATCTAGATGTGTATAAGAGACAGGTGCAGTATCTCTTTTTCTTTTTCAAACTCAGTCATGTGTATCAATCTCATATCAGAGATCGTAGCGTGGGAACTTCTCGGCGAGCGTTATATCGCGAGGAAGTACACCATCCCAGATAGTTACGATCCCTTTAATTACAATTATTACAGCGCATTATAGGATACAACGTATGACTAATATTTCCGTAAAGACATTAAAAATAATTGCAATTGACGCTTATAGTCGTCGAGTGAAACAGGTAATAAGCTAAGCGATGGAAAATGGATTGCTGCTGATAATAAATGGGATCAGTGTGACAAGTAATGATACGCCTATTAATTAAAGCGGAGGCTTCCTCATCCGTGACGTAAATTGTTTTAAGCGAGCGCTTAATTTTTATAACATGTATCTTTTTATTTTCATCTAAATATACAAGGTGTGTAGTAAATATAAAGTTATCTTATGTAATAAATCGAAAATACGGAAGAATAGTTTTTGTATAAAGTTTAACTTGGGTAACATCAATAATTAATTTTTTTGTAGGCAATTTTTGTAAATATTCTTGTTAATAAAAACTTTTAGGTTTAATCGTTAGTCTAAAGAGAGATACGTTGTTAACGTGAAGAGTTAAAATTATATACAATTATTTACTGTTCCGCTAAATTATCATTTCTGTCACAAAAGAAAATTATAAATGTAGTTTGAAATGTAATTTCTCATAAATGATCGACAGTATCGTGAAATAGAAGTAGCATGAGCTTTTGTACTGAAAATGGAGTAACGAATTTGTAATGAAATACACATACGGTATTTTAATTATAACTTTGATAGACGGAAAACAAGCAGTGAATGTTGGCTACGAAATTAGTTAAAAATTTAATCCAGGGGGAGCCATGAAAGGGAATTGTTGTTTCCGCAGATTTGAATGGGCTGAAAACTGCGTGAATGCAGTTTCAATACTACATGTATCTAACCCTTGAAATTATAAATATTACTTTTCAATACAAATGTTCTAATAGATTTATTTCGTTTTTCACTGATAATGTAAAATACAGCGTGAATAAAAACATTATAAAGTGTATACAATATATTACAAGTTATATTATTAATTAAAATTTTTATTTTATTATAGTATTAAGTACAGTATTATAGTATTATTATAGTATTAAGATATTAGTATAGAACTTGCGTTTATAATTATTTTTAGCATTCTTTTCCGTTTTTTATTGTAATTTTATGAATTTTTCAAATATTACTTTGCTATTAACATTTTTGCAAATTTTGAAATTTAGCAAACACTTTAACACATTGACTAAATATGTATATTTAGCCAGATATATATGTGTATCATTAAACTTGCTTTCAAAAAATAAACATGAAAATTTACTTGATAAATCCAGGTTTTATCGCTTATATTTATATACGATACCAATAAATTTCCCATCTCCCCCCCCCCATTTAAAAATCCTTCAATAAATATCTTCTAAAATTTCGAATGTGCACAACATACATTACCGAAATATTACTCTGCTACGAGATTTTATTTTTATTCCAATCACAGTTTCCAATAAATTTAATATTGTCAAACAGAACAACAATATAACAGAAAATAATCAATATATATTTATTAAAATTGCATATAAGCAATTGTAATTAATTGAAAATTGAGGAAATCTTGAATTGAGATAAATTCTTAGAACTTTGAAAAATTCTTGGAATTTTAGATAGAGCAACCTCCTAATTATGTTCTCCTGATACTTTGTCGATTTTTATGACTTTTGGAAATTTCTTGGAAATATACACCATTCTTGAAAATTAGGAAAATTCTTAGAATTTTAGATAGGGCAACCTCCTTACCGATTATATTCTCCTGATACTTTGTCGATTTTTCAAGACTTTATTTCCACGATTTGATGTTCCGAATTGTCGGAATCGCAATTCTTGGAATTTTAGATAGTGCAACCTCTTTGTTTATAATCTCTTGATACTTTATTGATTTTCGTCAATTTAGATTTTTGCATTAAAATCTCCAAACTTGAAATTCTAGAAATTGCAATTCTATATAAAATTTTCGTTAGTTTAGTATGGGAATAAGTACAGAGGGATATTTACAAGACAAATGTTTGATATTATTAATGCACATTTTCTTATATTTTCAAAAATTACAAGATGTTCATTATTAGTGATATATATACATATACATATATACATAGATTTTTGTCTATTAACAATCATTACATAACATTTTTAACAAATAGATATAACATTGTCATTACAAAAATTATATATATATTAAATTATTAACATAACGCGCGATTTATCAAACAATTCGTAACGTTTCTTGTATATCAACGTTTGTACAATTTATAAAACAGAAAACATTCAAGATAATACTATCACAAATCATTGTGTCCAATTTATCTCGATGTCGGAGATCACGAAAGATTAATTCCGAAGGATGCATCAGCTCATGTCAGGCTGGTCGGCCGCAAAGTTTCTTCCGCTCGTTTCGCATTTTCTCCGTGAAAATTACACAATTCCTGATGCACGTCGATGTCGGTACCGACAGTGCTTTACCGAGAACTGCCAAAAAGTCGGCGGAACGAGGGTCGACAGCCAGAAACGCAGTCCAAGCATCGTTCGAGATGGGATAACCGGCGGGAGGGAGGAAACGAACGACGGGTCCGGCAACAATGCATTATTTAAATTTTAAAAGCCCCTCAAAGTGTCGGCTTAATTCGCCGGTCTTTTACCCTATCTCCAGCTGTACGACTGAAAACCGACGCGGGAAACCGACGAGCGAGAGACCTATACATGCGTTGACATGTGCGTAAATGTGCAGAATGCACTTGCGATCGTACAGCTTACGGAGATCGAGGATGTGATATCGATATGTGTCTCTCTGTGTAGAGACACTTATCTCTTATATAAATATATTATTGAAAAAAAAATTATAATAATAATTGAAAGTATTGTCATATATCATGTGAGAAAATTGAATAATGAAATAACCACTGCGATCACGATGACATTTGAGATACGGGAGTAATTTTATTAGGTAGACGTGCATGATATACGATTCTTTATTTATTATAATAGTTCCGACGTTTCCTTTACTTATTTTCGTAACCAAGATTTTGGCAGACAGATTAAATCATACTCTCTTTCGAATTATTTTTTATCTAAAATATTGAAAGCAAATATTTCGTTTAAATCTCTAATAATGCAAATAAAAATTAAAACTGCAACTTTAAAATTATCATTTTCAGCAAATTTCTTAAGGAAGATTTTATATGCAATGGCAAAAATAAGTATAGCATGCATATTACATTGCATATTTACTGCAAATACTTAATTTATATATTAACGGTACAATAAGTAATATATTAAGAAAGATCTTTGACGCCAGATACAATTGTCATCTCTCAGATAACGACGGGGCAGACGAAGCGCAAAAACAATATGCATATCGCGATTCGCGGCCGTCAGGCACGTTCGCGAATGTGAAATCTGCATTCGTCGCTGAATCGATCTCATCTTTCCATATAATTGCCAATATAACCGGAGCGGTGGGAGGAGGCGCGTCCGTGAATCTGTATGCGCGTGTGTGCGTGTGTCGCGAATAATCGAGTATACACGCGCGTCTCGTATCCGAATGCGCACACACGAGAGTGCAGGATTCGCGGATACATGTGCGGATACATAGCAAGCTGGAAGCAGGTTGACAGATTGACGTTCGGTCGCGCCTCGTTCAACCCAGCGTCCGATGAATATTTCAGGTGCCCGGCTTCACCTGTCAGCTCGCGAGATGCTACGCGGCGCGGAGAGAAAGAGCGAAAGAGAAAGATGAGCAGCGGTAGTAGTAATAGTAGCAGCAGCAGCAACAGCAGCGGCATCGGCAGCAGCAGCAGCAGCAGCAGCAGCAGGAGGAGCAGCCTGGTTGCTTCTATGTATAGGGGGGCCGTGCCCTGGCGAACTTTCGACCCGAAATGACCCGAGAGAGTCGAAGAAGATGCAGACTCCGTCGCTGCGATGGATTTTCGCCTTTTCTTGCTCTCTCCTTCTCTTTTTCTCTTTCACCGCTATTTGCCATCGGCGATGATGAGTCTAATTTCAGGATACCGATCGATCGTCTATGAATATCAAGGAATTACGTATTTATTTCCACGTGTCCCAGTTCGCGCGCCCACCGCCTGCTTCGGGGATGCTGAGGACGTAAGGGACGAAGGCGGCGAAGAGATGTGCCGATTTCTTATTTATTTCGGTAGTTGTTATTCTCGTTAAATGTTAGCGGTGTTTGTCCTATAACGATTAATGATTTACGACAATTTATTAATTTACGTGGTGTACAGCTAACTTGTAGGCTATAATATATATATGTATAATTCGATTTAATATCAATTAGCTAAAAATAGGAAATTATCGTTAGTATTATGTACAAAATCATTAAATTGTTTAATCGTTCTATGAAGTTTCAATATCGAAAATTTTATCGAGTTTTTTTTATTGAAATTCATAAGCCACTTTTAAAATAAGTGTGCCTCGTGTTATATTCAAGATCTACTACTACGCCTCTCTGAATATTAATTTTTCATTGATCGAATAACGTTCTATTATTAAAATCTGCTGAAGATTTCGCACGTGGAACGATCTTAAGCTCGTCAATTATTCTTACTTAAGGGAACATAACTATATTAGGTATATTTATCCAAAGATGATGTACGTCGGGTAATGCAAATTAGCATACAAGATAGATGATATTCCGCGAATCGCTCGTACGACATAATATGAGATGATTCGACGTTGAATTCGTTACGTTCATTACGGAATCGCGTATCTTACCGAAATTAAATTAGCGCGTTTGAGACTTAACGTAATCGTGACATTATATAATTGTTAAAAGCGTATAGAAAGACTTCCATATCGAAAATCTTCCGTACTGTATCGTGCTGAAATAACACAAGTCTTGTATCGTTTGTATTGTTTGTATGGAACCATACGAGAGGATACGAAGAAACGCGAGAGGAAAAATCGAGGGATTGGCGAGCTGATTTATAGCCGCCTGCACGACGCCTCGCGTATCTCCCTTCACGGTCTGTCTATGCGTTTGACATTTGGTGCCTTACGATGACCGACTGAAATATGAGCCTTCACGTCGCGAACGTCCAGCCGTCCGGTCCGGTCTCGCGAAGTGGAGGAACTGGATTTCAGTCATAGAGACGGTGCGCGCACAAAGTTGAAATTGGCACTTACGATGGACGCCCATTGCGCTTTCGCTGAATATTCATGCGCCACGGTAAAGGGTTATTGAACCCCTGCAAGCCTGAACCTTGAATGAGCTACATAAAGATCGCGAACGGTTGTCGATCGGAAAAAAAGAATTCAATTCGCTCCGGATATAATTGTCCGGCTCTAAATAATAATAGCGCGTCAAGTGGAAGACGCGCGTTGCTAGCATTCCATAATAAATTACACTGAGAGAAAAAAATAGTTGAAATAACAATAATCTCACTATATTTTATAGTGAGTTTTGGCCTTAAACACGTATTTTTATAGTTTATTTAAACATGCAAAATATAGCAGAGTGAACAGAAATTATATAGTCATCATATTTGCTTTGTTATATTATTACCATGTGTATATAGTAAAGTATACTAAGACTATATAGTTACCTGTACCAATATTTACCAAATATTCCAATTGTATTGACTATAT
>NJRP01000080.1:71590-194906 GCA_003063835.1 Aphaenogaster floridana | reverse complement strand
TGAGATTATAGTTATTTCAACTATTTTTTTCTCTCAGTGTATCATTGTTTCATATATATAAGCAAGAAAATATTATTTTCTTAGAAGAATTTTTATAATCTTCTTATAATCTTGTATTTCAAGAATATTATAAATTAATTTGAATATTGTAATTGTCACATAAAGAATACAATATGATTATTTTAATGATAAAGATATCTTCTTCATTTAAAGATATCATATTAAGAATATGAAAGCGCGCGTGCTGAGTTTCTTCCAGGGTTGGGAACGTTACTCTATAAAAGTAATGCGTTACCGTTACCGTTACTTTTTGTAAAAAGTAACTCGTTACCGTTACTCATTTTAAAAAATAACGCGTTACCGTTACCGTTACTTAGAAAGTAACGATTCGTTACTTTTTTGAAATGCTAAAGTAAGAGAATATTAGATTATAAAATTACATTATTTAATAATCAATATTAAAACTTAAAACTCCAAACTAGTTTCTATATAGCAAGGTTTTTTATATTAAACTCAACTAATAATTCTTCTAATTCTTTATATTAATATCTTTATTTTTTAGTATACTTATCTTTATGGGAATTTATATTGTAATTCACAAATGGCATTTTGTCAAAAATTTCAATCAAGAATAATGCGCACGACCAGCGCGCGATCTATTGAACAGATATAAAAGATAATAGGAAACTAAAGTAACGATAAAAGTAACGGCTGAATTCGTGACTATTACTGTAAAAATATAACGACGTTACCGTTACCGTTACAGAAATAAAAAAGTAACGATCGTTACCGAAAAAAGGTAACGAAAACAGTAACGGCGTTACAAGTAACGCGTTACTTCCTCAACCCTGGTTTCTTCATTGTACCATATAGTAACATTGGTTCGACATTACTTGTATTCACGTAGAGAATATTAAATTTTAAAATAAGATTAAACTGTATTATCTTTATAATATGAATATTCTTGGTTTGAAAGTACGGTTATTCTCTATCCAATATTATTTGCTTTCCATTAATAAAAATTATTTTTGAATAATAAAACTATAATTTTCTTTATTGAATTATATAAAATGTTTTGATGCAAGTAATATTTCTTCGTTTAACGCTATACAATCTCATTTTAAGATTTACATGTCAAAAATAAAGATATTTTTGAAATTAAGACTTTAAGACTTTTAAGAATGTTCTTTTTTTCTGTGTATCCTTTATGAAGAAGAGATAAATTAATGTAAATGATTCAAATAATTTAATTTTTTTTTCAATTTGACAGGCGCTGTCCCGAATCGTAAGAGAGATTAAAAAAAGATTTGCCGAACCTTATCGTATATTTCGGTTTTGGCGAATGTCCCGCGTCAGATTAATTTTTAATTAATCGCAAAGTTATGCTTGCGGACTAACAATAGCGCGTTCGATTTGCGCTTTACAATTAGTGGCATGCGACATCTCCTATCGGCATCATAAAGTAGCATCGATTTTATTGTCTGTCGTCGCAGAGACGCGATGTGTACCGGTCGCAAGCGTCGGAGTAATTTTCGTTAATTAATGAAATAGATTAAAACACGGGAAAGCGCTCTCGGCGCTGCCGGACGCGGTCACGTTAGTTGACAGCGCGAAAAGGTATAACGTCGTTTGCATATCCGATGCAGATCCATTTATAATGTCCGCCGCAACGTGCGAGTTTATGCAACTGCACGTACCAAAAATACTTATAAATATATATATAATTGTTGTTAAAAGAGGCGTCTGCCTCTAGTTGGATGACCCGTCATTGTGGTACCTGTTCACCTTGCTTATTGAAGAGGCATTGTGTCGTTCACCTTAGCGCTTTGCGACCGTTTCTATATGGGGGGGATTTCCAATATTAATTTTATTCTATTATCCTTTGTAATTTTGAACCGGAAATTAAGACTTAGCAAAATACGAACGAAGTAGTTCAAAAGAAAATTAAAACTGAACCCTGATATATTAAAATTCTATATTTGAAAATTATTCTTTTGAATATTATCTTATATTAACAAAATATATGTAAATAAATAAAAATATATACATACTTGTTTAAGTATATAAAATTGTACTTTGATATATTTTAGAATATTAATAATACTAATTTTTTTTATATGCATATATAATTAAAAATGATCCTGTCTGCAGATATTAACATAAATACAAGATCGAAAGATCAAATTGTAGTTTTAATTTTTTTTCGAACTTTTCTAACAACACTCTTCGATAAATGCGTAAATAAAAATCAAATCATGCGCAACATTAGGTGCGTCATGCGTATAGTCTCAGGTAAACGTACGGTAACGTATCTTTCTCAAGGACCAACAACAGAATAAGAGCTCAGCGATGAGTGCCGAGGAGTCTGTAACTGGACTCTTTTCAGAGTCTGTTGATAATGAAAATATTTTTACGATCGGAGTCACTGTGGATACAGGTACAAAATTATGCGTAAGATAGAAATCCACGTGTTTCTTAAACCTAACCTATAACAAACGATTTCGTTGATGCAGGTTTTGAATGGGAGGCAATTGACGAATGTAGGGAGAAATTGGGCAAAGATGTTCGGGTCGTCAAACAACGCGGAAGAGTCTATTTTAATATTAATTGGGACCAGTTTCCAAAAGTATTCTTTCATGCAGCCTAGATTACTTCATTAATATAGGCGCTAGAATTATGATATTAAAATTCCATAAATATTGTAGGTTCAACAAATGAGATCGATAGATCATATATTCATAGTAGCTGATAATGGAACGTTGTCGTTTACCAATGACAAAGAATCAGACTTATTGTCTGTGAGTAATTATAACTTAGACGTGCTCTCAAACTCAGATAATAAATGGAAGAAAACTCTTGAAGCATGGAAATGTGCAACAAGTTTTAAGGGAAAACTTTATCCAACACTTGAAGAATATACTGCAGTTAAAGAGCAAGGTCTGTTAGATATTATAGTAGAAGCAGCAATGACAGCAGTGCATAACAAAGAAAAAGAGAAAAAAGATCCCTTAGATTGGGATGTATCAGAGATGAAAGAAGAGAAAGGGAAAAAACGGGGACAGGATCCTTCAAAATCTGAGGAAAGTGATATACTTAAATATAGAGTAACATGTGAGAGGACTGGGAAACATGCAATTGAGTCTAAGGATGTCGCTAGGGTTATCGGAGAGGTATTGCAGGACAAGTTTCATTGGTTGGTTGACTTATCCACGTATCATCTAGAAATTGTCTGCAAATTGATAAATGGTACGAAAAATGAGAATAGACTAAATGAATTTGAACAAAAAGTACATATTAAATTTTATAATATCTTCAATTAACTATTAAGTATTATTAATGTGATAAGTTAAATATTATTGTAGCTAATTATTTTTATATATTTTAGATCAACTAACAACACATTTACGTGTGACACACAAATCTAAGCATAACAGAAATATCATAAATTTTGGACCAACTACTCTTAGATCAACTATATGTTACAATTTGCTAAAATTGGCGAATCCTAAACCAGGAGATATAATAGTAGATCCTATGTGCGGTGGAGGTTCTATTCCTATAGAGGTATTGCATATTTACAATGATAAAAATAATAGTTCATAGATTTCTATTCACACACAAATTTCAGGCAACACTAGCTTATCCACAGTCGTGCGTTTTATGCGGCGATAATGATTCCAGAGCTGTGGATAGAACAAAGTCAAATATGGATGCCTCGACAGTTGGGTGTAAAATAGACCTTGTACAGTGGACTGCTTCAAAATTGCCGTTCAAAGATTCTTTTGTCGATGTTATCGTTACTGATATGGTAAGAGTAGAGAAATTAATCTCTAAAAATTTTATTCCGTCTTTATAATCAACTTTTAAATATTTTTAAATTCTTTTCATAAAAAGAATCGTTTTCTTAACAGCCTTTTGGTAAAAGAAGTGGAAATAAGTCATACAACAAAATTTTTTACAAGCAATTTTTGCTAGAACTCGGCCGTATGGTAAAGTTAAACGGACGAATAGTTCTACTCACTTATGATAGGTGTAACTTCAAAGACGTAAGTTTTTATTACAATTATATGCAAGAATTACAATATTAATTGAAGAAAAGAATTCAAATAAAATATTTTATTATATTATGATTTGAAGACAAATTCTGTTGTTCTTTAAATTTTAGGCTTTGATGGCAGCTGGCGACTTATTCTGGGTGACAAAAATAATTGGTGTAAACATAGGAGGCCTTCCAGCTGTAGTTTATGTTTTGAATCGCACGCATATATCCCTCGATAATTTCAAACCGCGTGTGGCCAAGCAGCATAGTTATCCAAGAGACAAGAAAGTCTCATCTACTCAATCGACTAAAAAATTGGCTAATTAGATATTTGTTAGAGTTTATTTTCATTGATTTTCTGACCTTTGACTAATTAGATATTTTGTTTTCATTAATTTTTTGTTTTCATAATTATTACAATACAAACTGATATTTTTGTACGAAGAGAATAATAAAGTTTATTTACATGTTTGACATATAATCATGATTAATTTTGAATGAATTATTTCCCTCCCAAATAATTCAAATATATAGAATTCACAAAAAGAATTTTCTTCTGCTTGTCTCCATCTCGTGTCTGCGGCCTTCTATAATCCATTCGTAATCACCATATTTACTGTCGAATGTTCCATGCTGCAATGATCTTAATTTCAAAGTAAATCGTGGACCTAATTCTCGTAATCTCGGTTTTCCATTCTTGAGATTAAATTCGTATCTGTAAAATAATTCATATTAGATTCAAATTATACGATGTGGTTTACATTGTACCCACAGAAGCCATGGATTAAACACAACTTTATAAAATTACCTATGATGTCTGAAAAATATGTAATCTCTCTGATTGTGAAATGTCACCGCTCTCCTTCCTTTAAATTCTGGTTGATAATGGAACAATGCCCCCAGCATTCTACCGATGGTAAAACCTAAGCGCGTGGTAAAGTTATTGAGAATAACTTCTGGCCTGTGTTCTGTAATCTCTTTATGGCTACGCTTCAAATCTGTTGTTATTTTAACATTACTGAGCTTGAAGTGGGCAGTAGGGCCATCTGGCAGATGAATGACCAACATTCCATCTAACATTTATATAAGAAAATCTATTTCAAGATAAAAATTACTTAAATTTAATCAGCTCGATATTTTATATGAATAACATAAATTTAAGCGGTATTAATTTTTAAATTTATTTAAAATTACTTGTTAAATAATACACCCTAAAAAATTTGTGGTACTTCGTATCAGACAATTTGTCTAAAAAATATATTGTACAACAAATAAAAAATATTAGCTTACTACAAACAAAACTATTATATTATTGGAAGTAATAATATATATGATCTACACAACTGGCTAATAAAATATTTATTTTAATGTACTACGTTTCGCCCATGGGTTTTGGCCCTTTTCAAGTACAGAGTTGATAAATTTCCTTTATAACGATGACATGTATCCAAGCAACACCATTAGTTTGAAAAAGGATAAAAAAACAAAACTATGATAGTTTAACGTTCACCAAGTTATGATATAGACGTGCTTTTCAATGAGAAAGATTTTACTTTGTGAATTTCTCCTTTTTCAAATTAATGGCGTTGCTTGGATACATGTCATCGTTATAAAGGAAATTTATCAACTTTGTACTTGAAAAGGGCCAAAACCCATGGCCGAAACGTAGTACATTAAAATAAATATTTTATTAGCCAGTTGTGTCGATCATATATATTATTACTTCTGTTATTTGTTTACTGGCGAAGAGAAGATTTTATTATTCTATTATATTATTAATATAAATTTTATAAGGATACTTGGTTTGCATTGATCCTCATTAACGATTACGATGTCTGTAAAATTTCTGGCAATAGCACTCTTGACCATTTTCTTAACGCCAGAGCGATTTCTATACAGCGAAATAGAATTAGGAATCATCCTTGTGAGTTCTCTGCCAAAGATTCTCGTTTTTCTATTTGGATTATCGGCGTACGTAATGAGAACCTTAGGTTCATATTCCTGCCTGTAGTAGGCAGCGAATTCGTCGTGCTCACACTCATCTTTGAGTTCCTCATTCGCCTCATCATCCAGATTACCTACTATCGTAGTCTCATCCTTCTCTCGCAGGCTCTCTAAAGTATGCGGCACCTGTTTCGGAGCACCCTCCTGTATCCTCGCCTTCTTCGCCGCCTTCTTTGCCTTCGTTCGTTCCTTCATCAATTGCTGACATTTCTGATACCTCAACGCTTTGCATTTTATGTGATTGAAGTTACTCTCAGACGGCAGCAAAACTTTCGAAGCTTTATCCGTCGAAGTACTCGGTTGATCGTTCGCCACATCATCTTCCTCTCTAGGTCGACTCAGAGGATTTTTTCGCAAAGTTTTAACCTTCATCTTGTAAAACTTTCTACTAAAATCGTAAATCTTCGAGAATACAACTTTGTGCTTCTAACCTGGCGATCTTTTTAGAAACACGTGTTTACGTTTTCATACTCGGATACAGTGTCGCCAACATCGTGGAATTAAACTACAGAAGAGAAAAAAGATGGCGCTCTTCTCTATCATCTAGTTTCATATAATAAACTAGAAACAATTCAGAAAAAATTCAGAATTCAAAATTTACCAGAAATGAAAAAGACAAAAAGAATAAATACGATTATTGCTTTTATTATTTACAAATTCAATTCCTTTCTTAAGCATAATAACGTATTTGTAAAAAAAAATATTTAATTCTCTTTCTTTAAAGTATATGCTCTAAGTATATATCTCTTCCTAAAGTATATATCTCTTCCTACTTATCTATATAAAGTTATTAATATTCATTTTCCACAAGTATATATCATGTGACAATGCGTATGTTATTTTATAAAATGAGAATAAAATTTTTGTATAACGAAATAATGCAAGATTTAATATAGATAACTTATTTAAAATGATTATTTTACCCTAATTACGTTTTATATACATTTCACCTTAGCTATAGATCTCATGTACAATCATTTAAATTTCAAAACTATCCACAACACGAAAAATACTACTATAGAAAAAAGGAACAAATATAAGATATAATAATTGTGGCCTGCTTTTGCTAGACGCAAAACACGCGTCACAGAACCAGATAAGGAACCACTTGTCCTTTCAAAATCATCATCCTAAAACAAATTAGTGTTAAAGTATTATTTTGTATGTTTAAGATAACATGCAAAATTGTGTACACATGTTTTAAAAAAGCTAGCCAACTAACCATGCCTCTTAGCATTTTGTCTTGATATTTTACTTCGGTACCAATGTCAATGGATAATGATTTTAAAGCATGAATTTTATCCTTCAGTTCTTCTGTTACCCTTTCGTTCTCGTCCTCCATAACATTGTGCGTTGATGTACTTGGTAATGGCTCATAACCATAACCTCCTGAAAAAGTAAACATTTATATATAAAATAAGAATTGGTTGAGAAATATTGCTAACAGACGTCAATTTACCTGAATGAGAACGTCGCATTTTGTTAGCAATCTTGATAGCTTAGTAGATGAACAGATGTGTAGAAGAAAATTATTGCCTCACGCTTAGGAACTTCAGAAATATTTCAATCTTTGTCTGGTTAGCTTGGTTATTTACACTTACATAAATATACTTATAACAAACTAGACTTACCTGATTAAGCAGCAATAATAATTATTTTAATAAAAATATGTTGCCCACGTAAGCATACTATATTAAACGACGGTACTTTAACTGAAAATATTCACGTATAAATATAACCTCAAATAGACAAGACATTCGTATAATTTATCCAAAAAATCTGTCCAAAGCTTTTGAATATAGCGTCTGCAATTTACCAGTTATATAGAAAATACAGACAGCCGGAGAATAAAAATATATGTTAATATACGTCAACGTCACGATTGTAGTGACGTGTAATAGAGAATACGAGTGCTACGAGCGATGAGCAAAGTAAGTTATGCTGGGTCACCAATAAGGTAGGTTTATGTATGTACTGTCACCGACCAGATTTGAAGATCGACAATCTTATAGAAGTTCGTGTCATTGTTAAAACTTAGTTAATAATATATTTTTGATTTATTATTATCCCGATGTTTCATATGTTAATCACAAATAAATTGTTCAGATATTGTATTAGCAGTAGAAAAATGTATATCTACAATCGATAATATTGATACTCTACAATTATCTTTGGCACCATTGATAATTACAAAAATTTGTCCAGAATTGATAATCTTTAATATCTCTCGTCGGGAGATTTTTCATTATATAATTGCCTTCATCAGTTTAATAAATGTATACTTTTAAGGAGATTTCCATTCTGTTAATGAATATTTTTTCCTTATAAAATATTAGACAATATTAAATTGATTATGGACAGAGAGGGCATTCGGAGAATCGTGTTTCAGTATATTATTTTTTAATAGTATTATATATTAAATATAAAGGCACAAACAATAAGGAGTACTTCTCTACTTTCTAAATTCCTATGGTATCAGTGTGTTTCATATATTGCCTACACGTTTGATATACAGACAATCATATCTCACGCCAACAATCGTCATAGAATTACTCTCGGACCTCTCGGAGACGGAGAAACACTTACGATAATGTTAAACTATGGGATCTTTGATCTCTTTCGAACTTAAATAATTTAATTACAACTTTATCTATTCACAACCTTATAAGAAAAACGCTCATTATGTTTATTCTTTCATGTAAATGGAACGCGATTCTTAATGCTTGTGTTGACGATTCATTCGGTTAAATAAACGTATATTAACATCTCGATATGATCGCATATTAAATTCTCGATATATGAGAATCATCAACAAGTTCAAAAACATAATTTCCTTCGTAAGTCTTTCGACGCTCGTGCGTTTCACAACTAGATATACTATTTTTATATAATTTTCACTATCTAACATTTCTATTTCAACGTAGAACAGTGATAAGTACGTTTGATGTCGCTCGCGCATGAAAACGCCGTAAATCATTGAATCGTAAAACTCTCACACTGGTATAACATATACATTTATTACATATATCGCTACGTAATATTTTTCTACGTATGATATATTTGTATATATCGTGTGAATATATATATATATATATATATAATTCACATACATACATACATACATACACACGATACTGACGATTTGATCCCAAGGAGTAATTTGAGATTAGGCCTGAAATCTAGATGTACTAAATACTGTATAAATTTCTACCGTAAAAAATTCGAATCAACGACCGTTCTTTTTGGAATGTTCAATGCTACAGAGTCAAAAAGAAAAACACAAAAAGATCAATCGATTTTTTGGCTGCGGATTGTATCGTCATGGGTATTAAACATTTTGTACTTCCACACACCCCGCCTAAGAGAAAAATCGTATTTCCCAAGGATGTGCTACGCAATCAAAGTCATATAAAATTTACGAAGGATTTATGAAAGATTCGTCAAAATGTTTGACAGCACCTACGATGGATTATTACTAAAGAATTACTGCTACGAACTAAACTACAAGATTTTTCCAACGTTACCCTGAATAGATATATACAGTGTTGAGCATCGTTCTTGACTTCCTAAATTATACAATACAGTTCCATTGAAACGAATCGATCGTTAGGCAAGAGTACTTCAACGTATCGTCGTATGTTCTCAGTGTGATGGATATAAGAATATACATCATAAATATAACCATGATTTACAGGAGAATATAAAAAAAATCGTATAAAAGAAAAGTTGCACTTAAATATAAAGTTCTGGTTATACTGTGACTTGCTTGCCAATTACTATTATGTTCGAAACAATGCATAAAGAAAAAAATTATGATGAACCTATAAGAAGATCGTACGAAGGACTTGTTATCGGAATTATTTGGAATATTTCGATGTGTTCAGAGAAACGCTGGACGAATGAATGCGTCGCGATGGCGCGGGGCTAACTGGAGCCGACGGAGATGGTCCAGTGGGCGTTGTTGGTTTGGAACCTCTTCTGCTTCGCCTCAAAGTCGAGTACGGACTGATGCCCCGATTAACGTGTTCGTGTGCGTAAAGTAAGACTCCGATATCTCGGTTACCCGCTTCCAGGGCAATCTTCAGGGCCGAGCTGCCGTCCACGTCGACGATAGATGGATCGCAGTCCGGATGTGCGAGGAGTAATCTGACGATTTCGGTGTGGCCGTGTTCCGCGGCGCACATCAGTGCGGTGCTACCGTCTTCATCCTGAATATTAACTGCCGCTCCAGCATCCAGAAGCAGTTGCGTCATATCCTTGCGTCCGTGCGATACTGCCAACATCAGCGCAGTTTGCCCATGCTGTTTGCGCAAAAGAAAATTATAAAATTATAAAAATATTTGAGAAAAAATAAGTGAAAGTTTGCCTTAATATTTTTATACATACGGTGTTTCTATTGTATTTATTATAATGTAGGAAAGCTTACCAATTTTGCTCGGATGTTAACATCGGCAAGTTGGAACAATCTATTCGCTACCGAGGCGTGCGTGGAATTTCTGACTTCTGCCAGAGCAGCTAACATCACAGCCGTGTAACCAGCTACATTCGCTTTATTAATGTCACAGACTTTCGAATCTAACAATATAGACACCACGTCGAAATTCCCATGAGAGACCGCGTAGTGCATCGCTGTATTTCCACTGGTGTCTGTCATGTTAACAATGTATTCCAACAGAGTGCTGGAACATTCCTCAAAACGGTCCAAATAATCCTCGACATCTAACGGATTCGCGCTAGATGTGCTGGATATTTTGAACCATTCTTGTTGTATAATATTGGTAGCGTTCTTAAGCTGATGAGAGATATTTCTGCTAGGTGACTTCCTGATACTGTCATTGAGCACCTTCATGGCGGCTTGCATCTCTTTCGAGGGTTCGACCTTTTTCCTAGGCTTGTCTTGGATTGGTTGAAACAGAGCCGATTCCGGTAGCTCGGATTTCTCATCGTTATCTGCCTCCTTCTCCACATTACGCATCTCTTCTGACGCAATCTTTTCATCTTTGGTTTTCTCGGATTGTAATTGTTGAATGCTACAAGAAGAAAAAAGAAACAATTTTTTCATACCTATTTTTTTTAATGTTTGACGAATACACACACACACACACATACACATAACGCTCCTTTGATTAATTATTATTTCTTTATATAGGGAAAGTTGCGTTTATTCAATAAAATTAATGTAATCTAATAATCGGCGTAATTGAATTGTTAATATATTAAAATTAAAGTATTCAAAATTCAACATGATACGAAATTCAATGAGGTAATTAATGGGAAAATGAGCGCGGCGCTGTAAATAGAAGCAACATATCAGATTATGGCGGGGGATAACGTTACCCTTCCGTGGCCGGATAAGGCGGGATATCAGAGACTTCGAGATCGCTGAATAAACGAGGAGCGGCTCGCTGCGGCTGCTGTTGCTGCTGCTGCAGCATCGATCTGTCGAGATCGAGAACGCGCTTATTCGTTCACCATTGCAAGACCGCCAATACGACACGGGACCCGCACCGACATTCAACTTCCGTCGCGATATTTATGTCGTGGTTGTTGTGCTAGGGAGAGAACTCGATGACGCACTCGGCACGCGCGCAACCATGGACTCAAAAAGAACAACAAACTACCCGGCACGCTCGGCCGGCACGAAATACGTCATACGCGGCTCTGCAACTTGCCTCGTGCAACCCTCTTCCCACCCCCTTTGGCGCGAAACAACCCCCTTGCAACAGCGACCTTCGACCACGGAAATAACAGATGGCGTGGAGTGTAGTCGAGCGGAAAGGGTGGATCGAGTTTTGAAGGGGTAAATGATTTGATCTACTCGTTTGGAGAATTGAGTGTAAAACTACATGATAAATTTAGAATTACGCACAGCAAAAAATTAATTATATACAATCTGCACAATTTTCTGAAAATAAATAATTAATATTCCATAAAGCTTCATGCGTGGATCATAGGGTAAATTAATTTATTTTCCCTAATTCACTTTTTTCCAGAATAACAGTTAACAATTTATTTTTCATAGATTGGGAATCATTTTGCGATGAAAATGTTAAATTCTTAATCTCTATAAAATCTCTATTAATTCTCCAACATCTCTCATAAAAGATAAGATAAAATAAGGATATAATCCCAAATGACTAACCGATTGCTGCTGTCGTACTGCTCTTTATTGTCCGCGTCGTATCTTATCACACTAACGGCTGGTATTTTCGTATAGGTGTCCTGGCGTTTGAATTGCCTTCTATGATCGCTGGTGTTCAGGGGAATATGGGACGGCCTCGGGATCCTGGATATCATGTTGCTGTTCTGATGATTCAGGCTGTTCTCCGCATTGTTCGCAATCTGCTTCGCCAGACTTTTGATCGTCTCCTTGCAGTTGTCGCAATAATTTGCCGCGCAGGAGATCGAGATGTGCGGCCTTACAGATTCACCGACTGACACATCGACCAACGTCTTCTTCATCGTCGAGGTGCCAAAATCCCGGCATCTTGGCGTAAGACCGGAAGTATCGGTGCCGCGAGTCATAGTTCTTACCAGGTCCTCTACCATCACTGCCACCGACTTGCTGGCTTTTGTCTTCGTCCGCGTGTCGCCGTAGTTGAACGAGTGACTCCTCAAGTTCATCGAGTTCAACGACACCGGCTGCACCGCCACTGGATCCGGTCCGACGCACACGCTCCTGGTGGAAGAACCGAGTCTGACCTCGATCCCGACCTCCGACGTCGTCGGCTTGGCAGTTACGCTTACATGCGAACGCATTCTAAACTGTTCCCTCACCTGGACCATTTGATCCCGCTTCTCGACGACTGTGGGCGTTTCCGGACTGCATTGAATGCTCTTGGAGGAAGTGTCTTTCATCAAGCTATTCTTGTAATTTCTCAAAGTGTGTTCCACGAGCAATTCAGCATCCTCCTTCGTCAAGACATCCTTTATACCCAATCTCGTTGTTGTGCCGCAGGAACGCTTCTTGATCTCCTTCTTCGCTTCCGGCGCGATGTCTTCGATTAGGAAGTAACTGCATTGAAGACTCCTGGGCTTATTTTCTGTATTGGCACCGAAATCCCGCGTTTTCTTTATGGTTTTGCGATTGATCAGATCGTTCTCGTTGGGCGGTATCGATTCCACTTGAAGCGGAGTTCTCGTTAGCTGCCTTCTTTGTACTTCCGGCAGGATTTCCTCAAACATCAGTTGACTGCGGGTCAAACTCGATTTCCAGCTACGATGATGAGAGTCGTAAAAGTTTGAGAGGTTTGACAGTGTCTCGTCTGCCAGCACGGTGCTTTGGTCCTGGATCTCGGGCACGATCTCCTCGATTCGCAAATGGCTTTTCTGTAGCGATGGCTTGATCGGTGTGCTTGTTATCATACCGACATCTCTCGTTCGAACCTGCACGCGATTAATTGTTAACTCGACATGATTTCCGACAAAATTGAATACAAATTATTAAAGTGTATTTCGCTCGAAATCATATTTATCTTCTTTTAAATTAACACTAATTAATATCGAGATATAATTGCTACACACATAAAATACATAATATAAAATAAACACATTACTTAAAATAGCGTAATATTGATTTTATATATATATATATTGTTAATCGCCTTAAATATTACGAACCATTGCATACCGAGCAGATTATATTGCCGATGACGTATCTGGGAAGTTTCAGAAAGAAACGCAGCATAGTATTGAAGAGCGGAAACATATCGTAACTAATATTTTTATAATCTTTAATTTCAACGTGCCTATTTTTATAAATATTTACGCGAAATATGTACGCGCGCGCGAAAGTTGCTTGGCTTCGGTGACGATGTGAAAAAACGACACGCGAAGCAGGACTACACGGCAAAATTACGTATCGCCATTTAAATTCCGATTTTCACTTCTAATTAGAGAAGCAATCGCCACTCACTTCTGGACATACGTAAATCGAATAATTCAACGAGAGGTTCTAGTTAAAAAAACTAAGTATGTAATCTAGAGATTACATAAAATGTAATCTAGAAATTTCAAAAAACTCATCTGCGTTAACTTTAATCATGTTGATCATCTCTAATTTTAATTTACTTAATTTTTTATCATTTTCTAGAATAGGATTAAAAAAAGATAAATAAAATTTAGTAAAAGAATATTTTAAATGTGTGTGGCACGAAATAAAGTTTAATGGAGCTATTAAAGTTAATCAACTAATATATTAAAATAATATAAAAAACATAATATATACACTGAAGTACTTAATTAAATTATTCTAATAAAAAAACATTTAAAATTTCAAGGTTTCTTTAAATGTCTTATATATATATACGACATATAATAATATATATATACGACATAATAATATATATATTTAAATGTCTTATATATTATATATATATATATATACATATACATATATGTTTATATATAAATAAATAGCTTGTACGATGATTAAATGGAAATACAATTCTTACCGGCTGGTACGATACCCCGACATCCCTTGTCATCACGCCGCACATAGTTCCCATGTCCCTGGTAGACACGGTTCCAGAGTTCTTCAAGTTTCGCAGGGTGGTGGTGTGTTGTTCCGAGAACGACTGACTGCGATGCCTGTGCAGGGTGTCGTTGCAGGAATTCGTTTTACTCAGCTCGTCCATTTGCCGCAGGAGATTGCGCTTCTCCTCTTTCAATACCGAGACTTGCACCTGCAAGAAAAAAAAGGGAAGAGATTGCACGCGCGAATTTAGATAAGCTTGGCAATAGTGTGAGCTTTTATCGAGACTGCGATAAAACTGCGACGCGTGAGAAAATATAATGACTTTTAGCGTTGCGGAAGTAATAAAAATGTTACACTAAGTTTTGATAAATTGCAGAAGTAGAATTAGTGATTAATATTCTATGTAATCATATTTTCAAATCAGTTCTCTGGTATTAATAAATAGAATGAGGGATAAGATATTTTGCATTTCATTAAACAAGAATGAGATTAATACAAGATTGATTAAGAACAAAATACTAAAAATCTTTATCTTTTTTAGCTTTATTATTTTTCATGTCAAGTTTATTTCTTTTGAATGCAATTATTACGTGAATATATAAATACAAATTTATAAAACATTTCTTTGAAAATGTACGAGAAGGACTTCATATTTTCGCATTGTTTGTGCATTGAACATGCAACGAGACGTCTTCATAATAGAAACAACGAGATCATGATAAAGCAGCGGGAATATCTTACACACGAACGTTTCGCTAGAACGGAAGAGCTCGCCTGAGTGCAAATTACATGCCGGGCGATGAACGTTACGAAAGTGTAGGTGGGAGAATAGGAAATTAGTGAGAACTCACCTGCAGCATGGGAATCGCCTTGACCTGTTCCTCCAGCTCTTTCATCCGTTCCAGAGATGCCGCCATTTGTTCTCTGATATTCTGCAACGCATAAAAACATTATTACCATTTCCTTATTCACACAAAATCCATTTCCATTTCACACAAAATCGCGCACCAATTTACATAAAATTAAAAGCTAAATGAAATAAGGATTATTATCAGTCCTAAGTTTAGAAATGTCTAATTAGAAATCAATTAAAACCAGGAGCAAGAAGGAACAAATAATGTACACAAATTTTTCATAAAATAATGGCAAGGATAAAATTATTATGTAACTTTACATTTTGCAATATTCGATCGTTCGAATTTTTATCACATACGTAGATTTCTTCTTATTACAATATATATATATATATTTAATGCAATACAACGTAATAATTATATAAGTATAATGAAATATAAATTTCATACCTGAAGTGCCCCGGTGCTAAGATTCGAATTGCCACTTCCGACGCTAGCGTTGTCGGAATCTGCCGGCTGGTCTGTCTGGACTGCATTTTGCACCGGCGCCGTTCCGTTTGTGCCATCTAGCGAAAAAAATCAGTCGTGAGAAACTACATGTCTCTAATCTAATTATCCGCTTGCGTTTTTTTGTAAAAAATATTTCATTAATTCCTGAAAAAAACGCAGTTACGCTGGACGTTGAAACATCCCCTTTAATCGACCTCCCTCTTCGATCAACTCTGCCCTCTGCCTTCGTTAACCCTTTAACTAGGGAAGTTAATTTAAACTGATTCCTCCTCACGAGGCAGAGATTTTGAGAAAAATACGCTCTTGAAAAATAAAATCCATAATTGATAATACTCGTTTATTTTAAGAAAAAAATAATAAAATAATTTTATTAATAAATTAATATTTTATGCCACTTTTATTCTTTGTAACGTGTTAGAATCAAGATAATATCATACAAGAGAGTATTTCCTAGAAATATTTAATTTAGCTATTAGCATCTCTTTTAACAATCGCTAATTGCTCTTTTTGATGCATCATTCCTCGATAATAGACATGCAGAAGAATAATTAAATCTTCTACGTCATTATTATACATATCCTTATGCAACATTCACAACAGGCTGAGTTCACCTACTCCGTCGAAATGTTTTTTAATCGGCGCTTGAGCAACAGCGTTACAGAGCAGAACGTTATCTCGAACAGAACAATGAAGAAATGCGATAAACGTGGCAAATTCCTTTGACAATGTCGTGATATGTCTCGTGGGCTCGGTCGCCGCGATGCAAAAATTTCAGCACGCAATTCGTGACGAACGAGATATTTCACAACTTGCAATCTTAACTTTAATAAAATGTATTCTTCGGCAAAATATTTCTTCAGCGAAGCATCCATAATTTTGAAGTTATAAACGATTGAAAAAAAGCCGGCTTTTCGTGAACTTTAGAGAAATCATTTAACTAACAGAGCTATTAATCTTCAATTAATTTCAAGCAGCTTTAATGAAAATTTATTTTGAGATTTAAAGTTCGAAATGAAAAGCCGCGGTAAACGATGATTTCCTTTGTCATTTTCGCCGAGAAAAAATCAACTCCAAATTAGCTCCAAATCAACTCCAGAGAAACTTGTCATTAAAATTAAGGTCGCAAGGTTACGGGACATCCTATATATGCATCGTCATTGACAATGAAGCGCTCGAATCACGCATCACGCGCATTGCACATGTGGATTAGGCGAAATAAAAAAGGCTAAACGCCGATCTCTAACACCGTGAAAGTCTCGCGGCGGAGACGAACGTTGCTGCCGCGTGCCGATCACGAGATTGCGATAAATTCGTCGCGAGGAGAAGCGAAAGAAATTAACAAGGCGACCGTCCGACTGTTGCGTGCCAAGAGTTACGTGTTTGCGTGTCAGACGAAGTCACTTTCTGTCATAATCCTAACGTTTATTTAAAGAGATTTCTAGAAAATTCAATTTTCCACAAAACAAAAGATCTACGATCAAATCTCTTAATTAAAAATCCTTTATTCTGAACGAATGAAAGTCGCGAATTTATGAAATGAATATCAATAGATTAATAGTTCCTCCATGTTAATGGAAGATACGTGAACGTTCGCGCTACGATGCAGCTTCTTCTCCGTTACGGCTCCTAAACTGCATTTTGATTAATCGCGACGATAACGCGAATAAAATTTGTTTAAACACTGACACTCCGCGATGTTCCTGGCACTTCCATTTTTCGCCCGTTCACGTTTCAGACAGATGCACTTGTCGAATACGGAAAAAGGCATCGCGCGCCGCTCGCGAATAGCATAACAACGTGATCAAATGTCGGCATATAAAGAAGAAGAGAGAAAGAAAGACCGATCTGAAAGGTCGTTCGATTTCTCGAGGCGCGATATCACTCGCTCGCTCGTTGATAATGAATTCAAGTTGTTTGGAGTTAGATAAAGTATCTGTTAATTGCTTGCGCCGCAGTGACGCTAATCGGTACGACGATAAACAATGGCAGTCGTGGCAAATTGCACAAAAAAAAACATACGTCGAGGTAAACCGTGATGCAATCGTCGTCTTTGTTTTAGTCGGAAATTATCGCGGAGACTAGTCGACGAGAGCAAATGTCGCACGAGGATTCAAATTTGTGTCACGAGCGAAAAGCACTTTTGTCCGTCAGAGCGACCATCGAAATGAACTCACTGTATTTCCGCTTCGCCTTCAACTTGCAGAAGGGAATCCTCTTCATGATGAAATTCTTCACCCCCATTTTCGCCGTTTGTCGATCTCTCGCCGCTGTTATGAATCTGTTGTATTTATCTCCGCGACTCTTCCAGGAAGGGATGCACTTTTTACGCCGAAACACTCGTTATCCCGCGCGTCCAACTGAAGTTGCCGATTGCTGTCGCACGAACTTCGTTGTTTACTTCACGCTGCTGTCGCGCGAACTTAGGCCCAGTTTTAAATGAGATTCAATCTTTGTATCGAATCATCGATTAATAACATCTCACAAGTAAATTAATTTAATTACCGTTTTTTTTTATTATTTAGTGCCCTCTGTAATATTTCAGATCTGTTACAATCAGTCGCTCGATTTTTCAGGAATACGATTCTCGTTCTCTTTACGTAAATTATCGTATTTTCAATTTTACGCAATCCAGATCTATTCTTTCTTTCTTTCAGTCATTTTTCCGTATTCTTTTTCCGAGAAAGTAGACTGTAATCTCAGAATCACACCCTAACGCCTCGAATTCGGGAATTATCGACCGCTATTTTCGCTGTATTTTCATCCATTATCAATTTCACAACGTTAGATCGATTTTGCAATCGATAATTCCTTTTCTGGAACATGGAGTATTCTTTCTCCATCCAATCGCGAGTCAGGATTCAAACGGAAAAGTCATCGATGGTACGGCGCATTCTTCTACCGTCTACGGCGTGTGGCCAACTTCAGAGCGACGCGGATCTATCGTTCGAAAAACGAAGCGCACTTGTGTCGAACCGCGCGTTAACGACGCTTCGCCGCGAAATCGTCGGTCTTTCGCCGCACTGCCGATCGCGAAATCGTTCTCGCAATCGTCCTCGCTCGCAATCTCGGCCGATTTCCCCCGATGACGGAGCCGTCGAGGAGTCCAAAGCGGTTCGTCGCCGATGTGACGCGACGCGCCGACACGAGGTTAGTATTATTTTCGTTTATTCCCCATCTTTATATTTCGGCGAATTGGGTCGCCCGGAGAACGCTCGCCCGCGCGCGGACTTTAAAGTCGCTCGGAATTGGCGATATAATTGGCTCGACGAGGCAACGAGAGGCGATCACATCGTGTCCGCGTAGGTAGGCAAATTCGTTGATTCGTTCGTTCGCGTTCGGCGCCCCGTTATACACCCGGCGCGGTTCTTCGCCGCTTCGGCGACAGTTTGCGTTTGACTACTGTGATGCCGTCGAGCCTCGGCGAGCGCGCCGGCCGCGGCCGTTCGCGTTAAAGGTGAATGGAGGAGGGGACGAGAGCCTCTCTTCCTTCGTTGGCCTCTTCTTTCGAAGCCGCCGCCGCCGATTTGCTAATCGCGGGAAAAAAGAGCGCCAGCGTCTCGCGATATCCGGGTCTCTCTGTTCGCGAAATCTCTCGATCGCTTCGAAGCGTCAATCTTGAGCGAGATAGCTTGACTTCTGTTAAATGCGTTTCATCGTACAAACGATCTTGCGAAAAATTCGGAAAAATTCCAAAGCATCAGAGTACTTAATGGCAATAGTTTGCAAGTTGCGGAAAAAAAATGGCGAATGATATTAAACCTTCGGTAAAATCTATTTTGATTACTGGAGAAATACGTCGGCGAATTTTGCTCCAATAATCTGGTCACACTGTATAGATATCTGTGTTGCCACATTTGACGGTTTTTTTTTTAAGGTGAAATTATTTCCTTAGAATTTTGCGCTCTTCAAGAGAGCGAGAAATAATGATTTATGTATGTTCGTTGCGCTTGAAAGAAAGCTTCGAAGGAAACAAGCGGAGTAATAGTTAATGATGTGTAGAAAATTAATGATCTACCCGAAAGGGTTCGCATCCCGCGAACCTTAACAATTTTCGCATACGCTCGTACGCGTCATTAATTAATATTGCCTGCTAGTGATTGCGTAACAATGGATGTTATCTATCATAATGTTGAAAATTAATGGACTTTACCGTTTCTTTAATAATAAAGATGTACTTGTATTAGGAAGATATGCGCAAAGAATTTTCACGATCGTGTACGTCCACAATTAATATCGTAATTGTGCAATAACGGCTAAAATTCATTGAACACTGATTGGCTGACGTGCGTAATTTCTTGAATTAAGCGTACGCGCGTCGGTGACGATTAAATGGTGATTGTATAAATACAAAGTCGCCAAACAGGCGAGCATCGCCATCCGCGGGCAATTCATTACGCTATTTGTCGCAATTACCGCGACACACATGAGTACACACGCGAGACCGAATCTTAAACCTGACAAACGATAAATATTCATCATTACGACACGAAACACTTCGGCAAGACTTGCTTATATTATTTATATCGCGCGACGTCCTTCCCGATTACGCAGCCGTCGAATTTACGTCGTTCCTTTAGCGGTTTCGCGATCTTATTTTCGTTCGTTCTCGATGCACGTGCTTCGGAAATAGTTGAACCAGTTGTGTGAGCGCGTGCTTAGCTCGACAGGTGCAGGCGACCATATGTGACCACCTTGTCCGAGCAAGGTTGCACCGAAATGGCTAGGAACGGTGACGGTGAAGTCACGCTACGCGAGCAATCGGTCTAGACTACTAACCATTTCGCATGTTACACGTGAAATTCTGAAATTTAATCGCGTTAAAACTCTTGTCGTGAGAGCAGCCGGTTATTTTAAGATCAGCGAGGCAAAACTTCGACGTCTCGTTTCTGTTTATGACACTGGCAAACACTTCGTTATTACCATGACACGCACCGTTTCGCTTTCTTAATCAGACACGACGCTGATCGGAAATTGCTCTGAAAATTTACACGCTATGAAAATCATATTCTATTAATACGATATGGAAATATATCCCTTTCCGTTTTTACTTTTAACTTTATCACACGGAAAAAACGATAAGGTTACCAGATGTATAATTACGGTTGCCACAACCACAATAAATAGTAATATTTGATACAGCCATATCTGTGGTTGTCACATATTCACATTGATGTGAAGGCAACTATATGCATTTGGTACAGTAAACATAGTGAATGTTGAGACAAACATATATAGATGCACTACACAAAACAATATAGATGCCCCAACAAATCATACGGCAACATTGATATTTTAGTTGTCTCAACCTTAGCCGTTCTTTCCGTGCAGCATTCTCTTCTAGTGCTATTTAACAAATATACCAAAAATATATAAATAGCGACGTGATAAACGTTTACTTTTTTACGAACTGGTATCGTCATCGTAGAAATTCGTTCAAAACGAGAATCTATTATCCAGACACGGAAAAAACGATAAGGTTGCCACAATCACAATAATAGTAATATTTAGTACAGCCACGTCCTGTGGTTGTCACATTCACATTGATGTGAAGGCAACTATATGCAATCTGGTACAGCAAACATAGTGAATGTTGAGACAAACATATATAGATGCACTACACAAAACGATGTGAATGGTTTGGCTGAACCAAATATTACTATTATTGTGGTTGTGGCAACCTTATCGTTCTTTCGGTGTACGATTGGACAACCGCGCGATGCATTTTCGTGTGCATCGCCGAATTCGCGATGGTGCATCGAAGGGTGTCGTACATCGGCGGTCGGGCGATGACGATGTAACGGCAATGTAACCGCGGGGTAATACGGTTGCGCCTCGTGGAAAACGCGGTGGCGGTGCAACCGCCACCGGTACAACGACCGGAAGCAGGTGGTTCCAGCCACGCACCGGCGGCTTCCATGCCGCGTTCCGCAGCGCGAGCCTCGCGAACTCGTATGGTACGGTACGTACCTCCTCTTTGCGTGCCCGCGAGGAGAAACGACCGCCAGCAATCTTCGAATCGCGATTTAATAGCACGTAAAGCTGCAAGAAACTGCCGCGACGCGTTTTCACGTGGGATTTAATCGACGGGCAATGCCGGAGAAGCTTGTTGCGCGGTAGATCTGATCTCCGAGGGACGAATTGGCGTAGTATGTTATTATACTTTAAGATCTGTTAATTGATGGTTTAGAATGCACGCGTTTTTGCGGATATTAACCTTAAAGCTAGCGTATCTCGAGCATCTCCTCCTTTCGTTGTCTAGGAGTATAATTTATTATTCGTTTCTTTTTTTCGCGGAAACACTCACAATAAACGTTATTAAGACTTTCTTTTACTTTGAAATATTGCCGCTATCTTTAGCGATCTTGATTGATACTTGACTAATTTTTCTCCTTTGATATTAGAATATTTAGTAATTTAGCGATAAAAGATAGAAATAATTTTCTTTACGTATAGACATTCTAATTCGTAATATAATAGAAAAATAATACAATAATAAAAACAAAGATATATAAAATATAAATGTGAATAGGCCAAATGTCGGTCACCGCGGATCTTGGTGCGTAATAATATAATTTTTGTGAATTCCCTGTTCATGCGAAAGATATAAAAGTAACAAATTTATATATTATTGAAATTATCGTTAAAAAATTTTAATTGCAAATATGTTCATTTTTAGAGAAATATGATATTCATTATAATATTGAAAATATACAATAATAAAAACAAAGATATAAAAGTAAAAAATTTATATATTATTGAAATTATCGTTAAAAAATTTTAATTGCAAATATGTTCATTTTTAGAGAAATAAGAAATTCATTAACATAATATTGAAAATAATTTATAATCTTTTTAAATTTTTTTACTAAAACTTAACTGATTCAAATTCTAAAGTCGTTGGCTTAAAAAAATTAAAAGTAAACAGAGAAGTTCCTATTCTTCATTTTATCTAATCCGTTTATTTAAATTTTTCTTTTTTGGAACATTCTCTCTTCTTGTATCTGTGAAGATTGTATAATGCTAATTGCGAGTTGATTGGCGAAAGAAGATACCGGCCGTTTCCACTTTGCGACACATTTCCGTTGTCGGCGACGTGCTGTCGGTCGCACGATAAATCGCAGAATGAGCGTAAGAATGAGACGACACTCGTCTCGTCGAAAGAAACAAGGGGAGAACTCTTTTCTCCACGATAGAGAACTATTCTATCCGTGAGAAACGGATGCGATTGTCGCTGCGCGAAACATAATCGGCCCAGGTAGCAGCTTCGGCGAGAGAGTGAAATGCGTGCGAAGTGGGCTGTTACTCTCGAGATTATCAGACGAGCGTGGTTGATGGCAAAAAAGTAATCGTAATAGTATCAATGACCGTCTCATTACTTAATCAGTCCCGAAGACATCTTACTCAACTGTGAGATAAATGTCTCTCGCCGAGTGGTTTTCAAATTTTGTGCTATTGCATTCATCTTAAAAGGAAATATTTGTTCCTGTTTGATACAATTTTTTTAATTCGTATTTTAATATTTAAATATCTACACATTTGATAAAGTTAGAGAATAAATCTTTGTTATAATTAATATAATTATAATTTTATTATTATTAATTGATTATTAATGGGTAATTATCGTTTACAATTTATTTCGAATACTCATATGTTCTTTGCATATTAAAATTTCATTTTAATTAACATAGATATTTGTTCAGTATCCAATAATATCAGTTACGTCATATTGATTTATGTTATTCCATTTATATTTATCATAAGAAAATATTTTGTTAATTGCAAAACGCAAAAATTTGGAAACCACTGCATGAGCCGTTATGAGACAGTTGACTTTCCAAAGCGAGATAAGACATCTTTTTAAGACGTTTAAGACAAGTAACGGTGACCGGAGCAGCACTTTTAAAACATCTGATAAAATTAAAAGCCTGCGAAATAAAATGCTTGACGGTGACAGCACGATTTCTTCGTAATTAAAGGCAAGCGGTACGTTTAAAGAAGTTATAAAGTTCCGAGTTTATAATATTCTCATGAAAATTCTTTACCGCACACCGATGATAAAAGTCACTTATTATGAGTTCATACGAATATAATGAAAAAGAAGAAACTGATGTGTGTACGCGCATTTGCACATCCTTTTTCCTCGTTTTAACGAGATAATTGAGATTAATATGGAATTTTAATTTTTTTGGGAAGTTTTAATTTTAATTGCGCTTGAAAATTTCTCGAAGAAAATAATAAGAGAAACTGTTCTAAATTAATGTGGACAGTGTAGCGTAAGACGAGACGGAGGATATCTCTTTCATAATTTCTATAAAATGATATTATACAGGGAAGAGAAAATATTCACAGCAGTAAATGCCACGCGAATTTGCATCGTAGAAGGTAACGGAAGATATCATGAACATAGCGGAAAACGTTGCACGTTCGTTATCTTGCTTCCTCGCAACTAATTATAGCCGCGCACTTTCGATCGGCGAGGTGTTGTTCAATTATCACCTCGAACGCAGAAAGCTTACGCACAAGTCATTTCTAACGCGTCGATGATTCCGAACAATTCAATTTCCGCGGCGATTTCCCCCGTAGGCGAGAACTCGTGAAATTAACACTGGTGTCTATAACAACGCGATCGCATAACGAAATAATTAACGTGTTCCGATGCCGTGGCGACTTCAAAGCGGCCCCCAAGACACGGAAGGGGCCGTTTCTCTCCTCGCACCGTTTGCTCGCTATATAGCAGGTCATTGGGCCATGGAGAATCCTAAGATGGCCGCGAACGGATTCAGCGCGAGGAAATCCAATGTGCGTGAAAAATTATTGGATCTCTTTTATTTACTCCGCTCTTTCCTAACCGCGGCCGTTAATTCGTCGCGCGATTCATTGTTTCTTTCACGGCGGTCGCGAAAGCGTTTTTTCTTCAAAGCGAAGCGACGTTCCGATTTGTCGCGATAAATTCGCTCGAGCGAATTTTATTGTTAATTTAGAGATCAGAACTCTTTGTCTTTCAACAATCGGAAGATGAGACGGTACTTAACACAAAGTAGATCATAAAAATCTTCAAGAATAGTTTCACTAAAAGTTTCTAACGACGATTGTTCCTATACAAGAAAGACAAATGTTACAAACGCCAAATTCCTGACGCGATATTTTAGAGAGATCATAATTAAGATTATATAATTAGAAAATTTCTATATAATCGTTTTATAGCAATTTTTAATAATTTAATATATGTTTAGTGTTTGCAATATTTCTCGCTCTTATCGATAAGAGAAACAATATCTTACCGGTTTCTGTGACAAGTCGACGATCAGAGGTTTTCGATGATCTGCAAGATCGTTTGAGGGTCGCCTCGAAGTCACCTACAACGTCGCTAAGGTCCACGACTGGTGAGGGATGTGAATTTGTCTGGTGTCTTGGTGGTGGATGATTTGATCTCGGCGGAGTAGTCATCCCGTTCGCGGTCGTACATTCTTGCGGTATTTTCAGCAATTCGGCCTCTATGCCCGCCAGTGCCGGACTCACCTAGAATCAAAAATAAAGGAAACTATCTAACATGAGGACGCTTGTTCGCCACGTCCGATGTGAATTATGTCGGTGCACTGCACCACACTTTGTCGAGTGATTTATCTTAAATCTTCACGGTTTCGTCGCCCTACGATGAGCACGTTTATCGTCAGAGTCGGTAAATTCTAGCGGAAACAGAGTACAAACTAGGTGCGATAGTATGAAGTAATTTGATATAATGTTTGTTAGAGTTACTGTAATTTTTACCGTAAACATGGAATTAAAAAAGACATTTAAATGTAATAAGACTTATATCTTTACAATTTTTATTTTTATCAGGTCGTAATATATATATGCCGATCACGATTATTTTATTATATCCCACCTTACTTAATTCGTCAAATAAATATTAGATCCATTTTAATTAAATTCTGCTATCGATATCATTCAAGCAAAATTTCAAGCGTTATTTACATATTTGATATAGGAAGCATTCGGGAAATCGTATGCTGGTAATACATAACTGGTTTCACTATTCGTTAAGCGTCGCACAATGGCGCCTTCAGTATACGTAATTAGAGGTATCACTAATTAATTACCAGGCCCAGGAGAACCTCCATTGACTGACATTGTCTACGACGTTCTCGCTTCTTGCGTCTCTCCGTGCTGGGCCTGTCCCCTGCACTTCCGGCCGCAACGGCCTCGCAATAACGTACAAAGTCCAGATCGATGTGATATCCATAAGGGCAACAAAGGCATTTCGAACCAGAAACATACGCCTGCGTCCCCACTACAAATAAAAAACTTTACTTCAGAAAACTTCGTTGCTAAATGTTTATCTCTGATAAGACGTGTATTTACTGTTGAAACAACTGGTCAAGGTTACGCCGTCAAGATAACACAGATAATTTCTGCAAGCTCTGTTTCGAAAAACGTTATATTTCTTCCTTAAATCTAAATTTAAAATTGAATTAATTATTCATCATGATTGATTTATTATGCACACTGAAAAAGTATATGATATATATTAATAATGTTATTTTATCTAATAATTAATTTTTCATACCTACCAAAGACATATCATGCACGGAAAAAACAATAAGGTTACCACAACCACAATAATAGTAACATTTGGTACAGTCACGTCCTGTGGTTGTCACATTCACATTGTTTTGTGTAGTGCATCTATATATGTTTGTCTCAACATTCACTATGTTTGCTGTACCAAATGCATATAGTTGCCTTCATATCAATGTGAATGTGACAACCACAGGACGTGGCTGTACCAAATGTTACTATTATTGTGGTTGTAGCAACCATATCGTTATTTCCGTGTGCCAAATCATAATAGAACCGGTTATTAATATTATATAAAATTTTAAATTATCAATAGCGATTAATTAAATTAATTGCTAAAATAATCGACAGCTATATAAACGATTCCGTCCACGTGTTTCGATCAATTTAGAAAAGAAGTTTTCGGCCGATGAGATCTATTGTTAGAATTACATCAATCGGGCGTTGTTCATCTTCGTCGAACAAGCGTTTGTTCGAGGTTAATGGCCGCGATGCAACGTAACCGAAATATGTTGTAACCATTGGCAACTGTCCAGAGGAACACAGTAATAATAATCTCGCGAAGTTCGTTAGTCGGGTGAATATGGAGATTCCATTTAGTGTCATACCGCCCGCTCGTAGTACCGCACGTGGCAATGACTTAATGAATTCCGCCTCGACACATCTCGGTATTCTGTGTCGGATTCTCAATTATGTTCACTCAGGTGCCTTTGTTTTTATTTACATATAATTACAAGAGGGAGAAATAATATTATACAAAAGAATAATAACGGTAATATTACAACACAAAATAATTATACATTTTTATAATAAAACTATCCATATAAGAGAAATAATCCGCTGTAATAGTAACGATTATTATTATCTTCTTCATATTTTACTTCGATATCATATCGTTTTCAAACGTAAAATAATATTAAGCTCATAAATCGTTATACTTCCGCACTTATGATTTCCGATTTGATTACGGCCAATGATCTCCTATTATAGACGCATGCACTTTTATTAAAAGTGACTCACCGTTTCCATTGAAAACGCGGGTCGAGGGAACGACAGTCAGGGCCATGATCCCGGCTGATCGTCAGACGCACTTGCAGATCTGCGTTTCCATAATCCTGAAAGTGCAAATAAAACCGTACGTTAGCCGCGTAAACGTCATGCGTGCAAAGAGATTTACGCGTTGTTTTTGTACTCGCGCGCAGAAATATGCGAAGAGGAAGGAGTTGTGAGGGCGATAGATAGATTTTTCGAGCGAAAGTCGAAACAATTGCCTGCACGCCCTAATTGCAATTATTGCACAACCGCACGGCTGTTGTAGTTTCTCGGACTAATTACATAATTTTCCAACCGTCTGACATACCTCCGTCAAGAATCGCGCAGCGTGCCTTGATCTAGTCAGCCGCTTCGTCTACGTTTTTTTTAAGTTGCTTCAATTGGCCGAAAGTTCGTTTGCAACAAAATCATTAACATAATCAGTCAGTTGTAGCAATTAGCATTTAATAACAGGACCGCGCGATGCGAAATCATTCTTTTTTACACGGGATTGCGAGATATATAGAAAGATTAATTAGTCGCGAATATCTTTTCATCTCTCACAGATTTTTTCGATACTTTCTATACCTTGTACACAATCTCTGCAGTTAACTTGTTTAATTGTGCGACTGTTTAGCAATTTCTTATTGAATTATTCAAGACTTTTGAACAAATCTATTATACGTGTGCGTGGAATAAAACAGATTTCGGCATTTTTCTACTAATTGACAGCTATCCGCGTGGCTCGAAAATTTGCGACGACACTGTCGCAATATATCATCCACGCGTTCGCACGCTGAAAGAATTATTATACGCGGATGGTGCGGAGTGCGCTTTTAGGCGCCGAACGTTTGTCGCGCTTTAAACCGCAGAAAGGTATAAACCTCCTTAAACATGGTTTTCACGACGGGCCCGCGACGGGCGAGCTAATTCCGTATCCCGGATTTCTGGTCTGACGACAGTGCGTCCTCCCGCGGTTTCTTGTCTGTCGTCTTCACAAACTTTTAATTGTTCGGCGGGCGGAAGGTATTCGGTGCAAGTCAAAACTAGGATATTTTTACGAACATTTCCGGCGAACCGACCGGTTGTAATTTTTTAAATGCGAGTCTCTCGATTTTTCGCACATTCATTGCTTTCGTATCGATATCTTGAAGAGATATCTCTGTAGAATCATTATCTTTCGAGTGATACAAGAAATACAAGATGATAGACATGTTTTCTATTTACCGATAAAATAAACGTATTCGTTGATTCTTATTATGCATCTAAACCGTTTCAGAATTCAGAACAGAACTTTCGCTCGACTATTTTCTTTGATTTCAAATGATGGTATCACCTTGCATAAATTAATAATTTAACTGTAGCTACGTACGATAATTATGAAACATGATATAATTTGAAAATATGCACGGCTTTCACTTTTTATTCAAATCATTCGAGTCTTACGTCGAACAGTTTTTAGTATTATCTGTTATAATCTTTTCGAATCAAAAGTATATATATATATATATATATTACCCCAAGTTATAAAATATCATGATTACTTACTGATAAAGGAAATTTCTCGGAAATTTTTATCAAGAGTCACGTAGTTCGTCTACCAATCAAACAGTTTCCTTCGACAAATCGACTGGAGGAAGGCAGAGCGAATAAGTTTTTGAGCAGAGGAAGCGAGAAGAAATTTCTCGAGTCGATCGAATCGAGATGAAAGCACGTTCCTCTTCGCGACAGAAAACCGCCTCGGCGAGCTCGAAGGGACCACTTAGAGGCGACTCACGTACAGTGTAGGGAGACCCGGCGGCGGTGTCGTCGTTGAATGGAAAGTAAAGCCACAGCGACTCCGCGCGCAGAAACCATGGCCTAATTTCAGAAAAACGATGGACGCACGAACGTGTCGATAAATCGCGCGAAATTCCGCACCGGAACGCGCGAACGCGGGTTATATCGGAGCCCGTCTATCCGACAATGCTAAACTGGATCGATATACAGTGTTTCTGTCGCGCTGATAAGCCCGACCGCCTGATAACGAATTATAGTACGCCCATACGTGCGTTGTAAGAATTGGGGCGACACATAATGCGCGAGCCGCGACGCCTCCGCGAGAATTAATTATTCGTTGACTATATATAAGGTGTCTCGAGCTCTCCTTACATTTTCTCTTTCATTCAACAATTTTATAAAGTAATGATTTTGTTTCTTAGAACATGACAAGTAAAGGACAAATAATTTACGAATTAATTTCAGAATCTTTCTGTTATTTAAATTGTGTGAGCAGATATTATGTTAATAGATATTTCAACGTAGCTCAGCTAATCATGTTAGATTTTCCAGAATATATATAGGTGCAACTACATGAAGATAGAGAGTAGCAACAAGAACACGGCAGTGAATAATGATCGCGCTCGTCCTTGCTAGGCTAATGCCCTTGTACGACCACTTTCATCGTCGATTATCTATTAATGTCGCCAGAAAATTATCTTACGACATCGACGTATAATATACACATGAATGTTGTATATAATAAGATATTCAAAGCTCTTACACGTGTCTCGTTATAATCGGCGTGTAACAGCGTACAGGAAAATATGTGTGCGCTAGATAAAATGACTTTCAATTTCGCCAGTAACGTTATAAGAAGTGAATATTGTATTAAATATTATGAGCTCGATCGAGTCGAGAATTTCAATTATAATAATTAGCTCGTGGTACACTCTCGTTAACTTTATATGAATGGATAACGTAATTACACACTTTATTACGATGGACATCATCACGTTTTAACATCCGTTTATTATATATTCAATAAAATGAACATGGAACACGCGATACTGAAAAAATCTGAAATTTTAGGGAAATTTATTTGAAAATTTCGGTTTTATTTAATTACAAAGAAACTACCATATAAGTAGACGGATGACAAGAAGGAGATTGAAACCTGATTCATCCAAGTAGATCTCATCGTACCACCGTAAACGTCATTATCGTTACTTTCCGACGAAAGCAAGCTCCGTTTACTTCTATGTAAGGCTGCACCATAAAAATCCTCGTCACTTGTCACCTACGAAAGACTGAACAAGTACGCTCGAGAGCACTCGAGAGCAGCGCGCAACAATGTGTGTTTAACTTTCATTTTCACGGTATCTGCCAAAAGCGATCGAAGCGAACAATCGTTCGCGAAGAGAAACGCGAGATTCCATTAACGGTGCGCATAAATACTCGCGAGTACGCGGTGCAATAAAGCGGAACAATCCAGCGCGGGAAAATCCTGCTTATCTCGCCGACAAAGGGAAAGAGTTGTTTGCCCGGCGACGAAACATTTCTCTCGTGTCGGATCAGATAAGACTGCAATGTCGCGCGCCGTGCACAAGATGCACACGGAAAGAAACGCCGCGACGTGTCGCACTGTCGTCTCCTTGGCCTCTGGCCCGCGATTATGGATACAATGGCTCGTAAACAATAGAGAAATCGTGCAAGAGACCCCGCACTCGCATATTCCGATCCATCGTTTTCCTCCCTTTCGCCGTATGAGCGCGATATTATGATACATTCAGCTGCATTATGAATTATCGTCTCGGCTACCGTATGCAACGGATGCGATCGTTTGCATCTGTCCGGTGCAACGTGCTCGTTTCTCTGATCTTCATAGATAATATTGAACTTGGCGTGGACTATTATTAGATCTCTTGGAAGTCTCTAAAATTTCTATTTCCGATGTAATCATATGCAAAATTGTACGAATTACTCGTTATTATATATTTTTATCGTTATTATATCATTAAAAATATATATTACATTTAAAATATTAAAATCAAATAAAAGCTCTAAATCTTAATTAAATAAAGCCATTATATTTTTATTAAAATAATTAATTAATATTTTATCATAATAGATATTGCCAAAAAATTATGCATCATCTTTTAATTAATTTAAATAATTACTTTAAGAATGTAATATATATATCAATAAAGACTTTATATAATGTCAGATGATAAAATAATACTTGAAAGTTTTTTTTTATGTAAGTGTATATTCTTATGAACCTTTCAAAGTATACAACTTTAGGAATCTTCGATGTACGCTGAATAATTGATTACCGCTCGCCACCCTTACATTATCAGTATGAGGATGTAATACGATACAACAGGACGCATAACAATTATTAGTAACGTGAAGGGTTAGCGGGATGCATTAATATCAATTTCCTGTTTTTCCGTCAACTCCGGCTGCTGGCAATTTTTTCTCAAAGCATGATATTAACCATGGTACTTATAACGAGGCTCTTCGTCGTATATAAATAGGAGGAAACTAAAGGAGAGCGAGAGAAGTGTAAGATAAAGAGTCATGTGCATCGTCAAAGTGCAGGCACACGGATCGCAACGGACGAAAAGGACGCATCCTGCGTGTGCGACCGGAAAATGGGATCTTGACGATCCGCAGGATCTTCTTGAGAGTTATTTGGGAATCGTCCTTCCGCGGCTCGTAACTTATTCGCATCCTATGTGTTCGGGAGCTCGTAAAACTCCATCGTCGTCCCCAAACGAGATTGTATCGTGAAACAACAAGTTACAAAGCTTATGCGTCATGCTTTATGCCCGTCTATTTCACCTAACGCGGCTTTAGAGCCCGATAAAGCACGCATGTAAAGCCCAATATATCACGCATGTTTCTCAAACACCCTTGAACGCGTGTGTTTGTCGGCCCTTCTAAGAAATAGCGCTCTTTATGTTTTGGACCATTTGTCACTTTCAACGCGCGGAAACGGCAATGACAGCTGAATTTTTGTACACTCGCGTTACCTTTTAAAGTAATTTATAATCGTCACTCTTTCCCCCAATTTCTTGGTACAGCAAAATATTTAAATGTCCTCACTGCTACATAAAATAATTTTAAAGACCGCCTATCCGAAATATATATTCGAAATAGAATAATGGATTAGAATGAACAATATGCGTATTTATCCGTGCTGTAAAATATACTTAATAACCCGAAAACATCGCGCACACACTCAGGATCGATTTCTTTGCTATTCGAGCGACTCGAGCACGTCAATGCCTAGCCATTCATTTTCCGCTTTCTAGTGAATGGCCGACTCGAATGTCACATTACAAAGGTCGAGATATTCCGTCTGTTCGACGTCTGTTGCGCACTAAAGAGACAAAGTACATACTCAAAAGATTATTATGACGGATTTGTGTGCTATGGACATACACGCATATACGTAACATGTCCACGAGTGCGCCCACACGCCGTCCGCCCATTAAGGCTTTTCTCAATGAACGTGTGCACACCAAAAATATCGCCGCACCGGATGACGACTAGAGCCATAACGCGTATTTTTGTCATCTTCTCGCCGCGAAGATGCGGTCTCTCTTTCATGGCTCTTTCGCGGTGCAACAACAGGAAGTAACGACTCTGCCACGACGACAACGAGGCCGTGCGAAAATTCACGTGGAATCAAACGCGAATGTTTTGAAAATAAATAATCGGAAAGCGAGAAATTTTCAAAGAAAGTGAAAAGCAAAAAACAATATTGTAATTTAATATGATAAATTGTTATAAATATTTTATACCTAGTAACTATAAATATATTTACTAAAAAAGAAAATAATATATTATATCGACGCGTAGAAAGCAAATAAATTTATATATCCATAGTGCAATGTTTTTTTCAATGTTTAGTGTGACATTTTATGATATCGATTTTGCGAGTAATTAATGGAATGAAAGCTGTACGCGTCGACAACTGTAAAAGCGGTGCTTTTGTACTCACGACTTTAAATTCCGACTAGCGTTAATTAAGTTCCTGCGGCTCTTTGTACGCCGGCATTTCATTTGTCGTCGTCGAAATAACAAACGAGACATTCGCCTCAAGGATTTCCCAATACAACATGCCGATACTGCGGCACGCGATTTAGTTGAGCGTGAAATTGATCTCCATTTCGCGTCCGCCCGCGACAATAGGACATATAAATAGAAATTAAACTCGAATGTAGATTGCTATCGCCGGCGGAATCAGATCGAAACACTCGGAACACCTACGAGACGTGCCTCTCTTTATCCGCGTGTGCTTTTCCAATTGACTAGGCAATTGATTTAGTCTTGCATGCTACAGGATATCCCACATTTACCGAGGAATAAGCGCAGATTCTTTAACAAATTTAAAAATTGAATTTAATTAAAAAATTTCGTGTTCGAGAATCCGGTGATTTCTATAACGGAGAGAGAATAAAAAAGCCGGCAATATAAACTTTGATCTACGCGCAGATAGATAAAAATTACGTCTATTTACCGTGAATCTAAAGATAGCGGGAGTCAGCTGAAGGACAATCATGTCTCTCTTTGCTTGCCGTGTTTAATTTGTGATTATCATCGCCCATTACGTTGTGAATGAAGTGTGAATACCGTTAACTACGAGAAGGCCAGGAATCTTTTACATAAAAATTGCTTATTGATATTTTACGATAAATATTCATTATAGTAGCACATGAATTAATCAAATTTTCAAAGTTTTAAAAATTAAGAATAATAATACAAATGCATATTAAAAATCTTCGATAATTTGAAGTAGTATTTTCTATAGTTTCAGTAATTTCTATAGCCGTAATTAAATTGTTAGTTTAGAAATTAGCGGTTAACTGCGAAGTCACACAGAGAGAATGATAACATCGGAAGAATTTCACGTACTAAGAAGCGCAGTAGAAACACGTGAAACCGCTCGTAAAAATCATTTTATTATTTGTCAGTGCCGATTTTCTACGGATATTGGAAAAACGCGTAATTAACGTAGATTTTACAACGTTATCGCTGCTCGCCGTGTTGGGAAAACCACTTGCAAAATAAACTGCGCGATGACGCAGTATTGAATTTCGTGTTTAACATCCCGCGTTATTAGATTACCGTTATTGGGAAATCCGTTGTTCGACAATAACTTGGACGATTGCTCAGTCAGCCATTAATTCTACATAGAAGAAAATCACGACGAACCTTTTGTGAAAGTATAAGACCTCTGTCTATCGGACTCTAGTCTCGTAAAAATGCGAGCGCTGTAGGATTAAGGTATAAGCATAAATAACTTAGCACAGATAACATACAAAATCTTCGAAAGTTAGATTGCCATTTCGAAACATAGATTGCCATTTTTATAAATATTTTTCGACGTTATTCCGAAAAGGGACATGCACGATAACGGGGTCGCATATTACGTGAGTTAATGAGATCGCGCTTATACACACAAGTGTTGAAGATAAATTAGATACGCCCGTTTCTAGGCATAAAAGGTAAAGGCGCTTATGGCATTGTGTAGCGCACGCTACAGCCATAATCACAGCTATTAGATCGAAGTTAATAAAGCTACATCCACGCCACCAATTCCAATTTTTATGTATTTTATTAAAAAGACTCTATTAAGAAGAAAATAATAGAAATGATAAAATTGCCATACTATGCTGAAATCTTTAAAAGTTCGTTACATTTCATATATATATTTCGTCAGATCTTTTTCTAACAAGTGCATGCAGTAACATTGGAGGCGGAATAATAATCGGAAAGAGAGAATGTGGAATAATGAGAAGAATACTGAATGAAATGTTTGTTCCCGAGTGGCAGCTGATTGTCACAGATTATTTAGATTAATTCAGTCGCATCCTACTTTTGTTTTCTCTGCCGTAACAACGTGCCTCTCTCCCGAGGTGAGGTGAACAGTGTGAGTGTTCCTTTATTGGGCCTGTGGCACATGGGGCCTGTTGCAACGAGGCCTCGCGCGGGCCGCGGAGGCGTGCGATGCGTGGGCGTGCACGCAAGACTTCTCTCGTACACACTACATGCCGGCGTCGTAAACACACACGAACACGCACGTGTACGTAGACGGACAAATGTAAAGGGTGCTTAAAACATTCCGACACCTGTGCCGTTACAGGACTCCGCGCGGAAGAAGCTATTCATTGATTCGTCATGTCGCGTTAAAGGGAAGCACTGCCGATGCATATCTGCATGTATTATGCAGCCGGTGTCGCGTCGCTTCTTTTCGTTACTAGAAATCACGTAGACTTCGTGTGTTGACACTTTCTCTTTTCTCACCATAAAAAAATTGCTGACTTCTAGTGTATAGCAAGGAAAAATTGTGGGATTTGGAAAAATTTATATTGATGATTTAAATAGATATTCACATATTATACCGCATTGGAAGCAATTCAATAATAATAACGAGTTCGGTGTGACTTTTCCAAAATAGTTGATTTTGTTTTTAAATAAATTAATTTTCAACTATTTCGACAAATATTAATGATCTTTTAACGTAACTTTTTTTTTGTATTGTATATAGTTTTCGTAAGAACCTAAGTCTTGTGGGAGAGAAAGGGAAAGAAAAATATTGACATATGGTATGCAGACGTAGAACTCTCCAAGTTCCAGCTACCTGAAAAATTCTCACGACCATCTCTTCGCTTCACCCGGTACATGGTAACGAACATAAGCACACCCGTAAGCCCACCTATCAGCCTCTCGTTCGCCCATGCACATTACGCACACGCGTGCGGTGCGACTCGAATAATACGGCTCGCGCGGCGTGAGCGTATAGACTTCACTCCTTTAAGAGCGTTTAAAGCTTGAGAGCTGAGAATACACTTCGCGCCAATAATCGCCGCCATGGAAAGCGTCGTTCGTGAATTCCATTGGATAACTCGTCGATTTTTAGCGATAACGACATCGCTTTGCATAAATCTTTCGCTCGCGATCACATTTTTCAGCTGCAATGCTGCGCTTTATTAGTGGTTCATGAAAAACCGTATTTCAATGAAAATTGATTTTCGCTAATATTTTCCCCGAGCTCGACTTATGATGATAAAATTCATCGACATCGCTCGAATATTTGCACGGTAATATTTTCCCTTGCGATATTATTCTCGTGAAAAGTGTTAAATTTTACAAGTGGAAAAAACGAGCCTTCTATTTTGCGAGTTGAAACAATCGCGGTATTATCTTTTATCAAAATTCATTATTGACAATATTGGCAGTGTCATCTACTACGTTTTTCAGCCACGTTATTATTATATTAATCGAACATTCGTTGAGAGAAATCGTGGTCAAAAACACATGCGTCTCTTTCAACGCAAAGCATCAATAAAATAGGATTTGTGTGAAATCGAGTTTTAGATGTGACTGCGAGATGAATGTTGAACGCATCGTATTTCGCATCGAAAATACTAATGACATGTTTCAGCGAAGGTCTCACGTCCACCTTGATAGCTATTTTGTTTGTGATTTCACCAAATTTACGAGATTATCTTATTTCAATTTCACATGTATCTGAGAGCGATTAGGAGAATATTGCGCTCAAGAACGATTTCATATTTTCCGTAAAATCGTATTATAACTCGCGTTGTATTATTCATAGCACTTTTTATTGCATGGATGAAAATAATGATGATACGTTCGTACGTAGAAGTGATCATACCGTGATGGAGATTCTGTATATTAGTCTGTTCTCACAACGTATATTTAACCATAACGAAGTTATCTCTAGCTCTCTCTCCCCCTCTCTTTCTCTGATTGAGGTCTTTGATTATCGCTCTGGTCTTTCAATTAGCACTGCTTTTCATCAAAGCCAGATCGTACCAATCACAGACACGTTTATCATGTTTACCAAATATTATACAATAGATCGAGAATTCACTAATATCTCCGTACATTTAGGCGTAATTAAAAATTATAATGTCAATAGAATGTCTATTCTCAGAACAGAATTCTCTGCGATATTAATTATTCAAAGGTACATATAAAATTGCATGTATATAAATTTTGATTTTTCTAATAGCGAAAATTGAAAAATTCTTTCTGATGATATCTATAACATGGTTTAAATAAATGCTATCCTTAACCCTTTAAGGCCCAATGTACATAATTATGTACATTCGCGTTGAGTTCTTTCCAAATGTTTTGTATTGATAAAGTAGTGTAGCTGTCGGTATAATATTCTTGATCTGCCCTAAATGGAGCTAGATTAACTATCTCAATTCGTAAAACAACGATGTTCCCGCTAAACAAGCCACTATTGTGATCGTTGATTGTAAATTTTACTCAAACGAAATTGATCCCTGGGCCTTAAAGGGTTAAGAATTCATTTGTGTAATGGTGTACCAAAAGACTTTCTAACGAACTAAACAAAGTACAAATCATAATCTTTTACTAAAATATATATTGGAATTTACTTGCGTGGAGTTGAAAGTACTATTCGGACGTAACGAAATTTAAAAAACTGATACAGCAATCTCGGGTTCTCGTGCGAAGTTACCAAAAGTCATACGACTTTAATGCAAACGTATATACGAATTTACCGTGTCCCGATCGTAAGACCCAATGTGCCGTTGAGATGAGTATTGAGTAACAGATAGTTCCCAGTGACTCTATTTACATCTAATGTCCGGTATCTGTCAAGTCGCGCGCGTAACCGTTCGCTTCGACGACTGTTTATGTTAATAAACGGAGCTCATCATTGCGCAGAAAGTCATCCGCCGCGGGATGCTATGCGAATCTAAATAAACGTATAGTGTAATTCTAAATAAACTAACTGTGCGGCGTCTCTACAAAAGAGGTGTCTTATGTGGCAGGAGAATTTATCGATCGGATGGCCTAAGAAGAAAATGTGATAAGGTAAACGGAGTTGAACCGAAGTAAGAAAATTAATCATAGTATATAAATATTCGCAACACGTCGCAAACAGTTTGTAAGAAAAATCCTTATTCATCAATATCGATAAGTTATCGATATTCATGTTATTTAATCTTTATAATTGATAGTTCATTATTTATGTATAATAATATGTATTAATGTATTTATTTAAATAATTTTTACTTAATAGATTGTGTCGATACTGCATAATATTTCGCTCTCTCTTTCTTTGTCGGAAATATAAAATAAAAAAATGACATACATGCACACATATACGGTAAAGGATTCATTAACTCGACGACGTGGACGCTGTCGTCGTTTCGTCGAGCGTGATTATCGTCATATGGATAATTACAGGGGGCAAGTACAACGGGAACAAAAACTCGGCCAAGAAAGGTAACTAAGCGAGGAGAGATTTATTTTGTACTGACCGATTCGCCGGGTGTATTCTACCCGAGCCTCTCATTATTGTACATGTACGGTCGTGATGCTCGTGACCGATTTTTCATTTTTCATACAGCGATTGCACGTCAACGGTATTTGTTTATAGCACCATATACGCGGGGGAAAAGTGGCTCGCGTAAAATAAATTATGACCGCACGTCGCATTTCACCGGCGTGTCAGGAATATCGGCCGTCTCTTCGTTAAAAGAATGGGTTACGTAAAAAAAAGCTTTGACAGGAATTTGGAATAGTATATTGTTGCGTAATATAATCTTACTATGCGCTAAAAGATTATTCTGGTAAATACGTACGATGCGAAAGCCGAGAATAATTTATTAATTCGCTTTAGGCGTTCTGTTTTCAAATTTAATTCACAAATGTCAGTTCGATTAAATGTAAAGTATCATTTTATGTTTACATTAGCTACAATGAATGTAATTGTATTAAATTCAAATCAATTACATATATACAAATCGGCGTTCAATATTACAATTTACTAATTAAGCTTAATTATAGATCCGCGCAGTTGATTCAATTTAAATTTACACATGATAAAGGGTAACGCATTTTCCTCTTATACTGATTTAAGCATATCCGTTTCATGAACGACTAATGAAGAATGAATACGAACCTCGCAAATAACAACGTCCGCGAAAGGATTATGTATCCGAGGAGCGTATGCCAATGCGATTACGTTTTGTGTGATGACGTCGTTCGCGGTGCTTCAAAGAGATATTTCCTTAGTTGTCAAAAGCGTAACTCGCGATTATTTACGCGACTCAATCGAGCTCAGAAATAATGTCAAGGCCCTGGCATTGTGAATAACGTGTTACTCACTTTTATATTTTACATTCATAAATGCCTCTCACGTACGTTAAAGGCAAGCGCGAATGAGAAATATGTAATTCATGAATACATATATACGATAAACAAAAGTAAGCATTATTTTCAAGATTCAATAAAATTTAAATTCTTGAAGAAAATAAAATACACATTAGTAAATTGAATATTACTCGTGTACCTATATTAATTTATCGCGTATGTACACAAAAATAGAAATGAAACACAGGGAATGAGATGACTTGCCACGTCTATGTTTATTTCTACGAATTTCGCGTATGGATGCATTTTAAAGGTTGTCTGCATTCTAGACAGATGGACGAAATAGCTACTTATTAGTGGTTCGATGAGAAATCTGTTACTTATGTTAGACAGCTGCATCCACACGTGAGGTATCGTGAGAATGCACGCATTTCTAGAATCGTCTTAGAAAACTATTAAGAAGAAAGTGAAACCATGTTCGGATTCAAATATTAGTGTAAATATTTTTTCAATTTTTGTAAAATTTATTTTTAAATACGTATTATTAATATTTTAACAACAAATTATATTTAAAAAATATGAAGTGCCGATTGTTCAACCAAAGCAACTTAAACGTTTAATGAGCACAATGAATTAAATCCTCTTATGTCCGTTTCTACCAACGTGGATTAACTTTAATCTCGGTTTAACTTACTCTTTACCTTTTTCTAGTTGTAAGAATTAGAAAAAGATAAAGAGTAAGTTAAACCGAGATTAAAGTTAATCTACATTGGTAGAAATGGACATTAATCGAGAAGGGAATTTACAGTTTTTAAGTATTATTGTCTTGTTTTTAAGAACGCGGAGCTCTCTTCGGTGGATGATACGGCAATTTGTGCCGCACATTAACATAGGAATGGCGTACGGGTGATTGTGTGCTAAATACTCTCTTTTGTTACAAACCAAATAGACTGGATGTTGTAAGGCGTTATGTAACAGTGCACATGTGCATTGACGCACGTGTGGACATAGCTCAGGCAGGAAAAAAGACGGATGAGAGTTTGTTTGCACCTGCTACTGCATTCTCGAAGCACACGCGAGAGCTCGATGTTTTATGGAAATATCTTATTAAAGACTGATAGAAAATGACGAGACGGGACGATGTCATCGATAGTAAAAGCCCACGCAAATTAGACATATTATGTTGGAATTGCCGGTTTGACATAAATAGCTCGAAAGAATATCCGATTACCTACGCATTATCAAGTTAATGTAATTACATATTTCTATAGCAGTTCAACTTTCTTTCTATCCACACGGTTTTAAAATAAAACAGCCAATTTCGACTGTTTGTGCTAAATTACATAGCGTGTTTTGTACGATATTTCAACTACTTAGGTATTACATATTTATGCCATATAACATTATGTAGACTCTCCGACAATTGCGCAAACCTCGCCGAGTGCAATAATATTCGTGTGTGTCGTGCCGAGTGTTAATCGAAATGTAAATGGCGATGGCAGGCGAACTATCTCCTCGAGTACTTCACTATCGCTTCGGGGCGCAGTGCGTGTTATCACGGAGCGCGAGTAGGTGTATCGCATCGTAAAGCGTAGTTAAATCACGCTTTTATTCGCTCTACGCGGAAACGGCGGTTACGCTGTCTTCGCTTTAATGGCGAACTAATCCTCGGGCAATTACGACGGCCTGTGTAATCGAGCCTATGAGGGCATTAATTACGCGAAACAAAAAAAAATCGCACGCGCGCCAGAGGCTGCGCGCCTTCGTTCCTGAAAAAGATGTGAACGCAAACGGGCGTGGAACGATACGAGATATACGTATACGTTTATTATTTCGTTGTGGTACATTTGGAAAGTTGCTAGTGTTTGTTACAATCGATGATCTCACTGCTATTACTTATGTTACTCCAATGCTAAAGTTTTTTTCCCTGCAACAAATAGGCAAATCTTCTAGATTTCTGGATCTATCTTCTGCTGTGCATTATCAATTTTGATTTATTAATTCAATGTTCTAAATTATAAATTTTATTTAAATTTTATATTTAATAATTATAATCTCTACAAATATTAAGTTTTTCTCTACAAATATTAAGAGTATTACAAAATCTTTCTTATATTTCAAATTTCTCTTAACTGAATGAAGATAATGTAAATAATTTCCATTATATATATATATATATTGCACTTATTTCGAATTAAGTGGAATAAAAATCAAGAGTCAACCGTGTTGACTTTTTGACATTTAAAGCTCTCGTTCTTACGAACCGTTTATCAAAAGGCGAAAGCATTTGGTAAATGCCAATCACTTATGCGTCGGTCTAATCGTTAATAACGTTTCCTACGTTACGCTTGCGGACTTGATCACATTGCTGTCAATCGTAATGATCGTGACTCGGTGTTTAGCATACGCGCGCTCTTAAATGAGGCGGTGCACGCACTCGTGTGTAGATTTGTATGCAGGAAAGATTAGTGTAGTTAACCAGCAACGTGCTCGACGCGATGTCTCCCTGTGTGTTTGTTAAAAATACGTTCGTCTTTTATGACAAAAATTTCGTATACCGTTTGGCATCGAATTGATAATAAAGCGGCTGCGTGCGGAAACGCCGTATCAGAAGATTTATGTTTAAAAATAACATTCGTAAAATAAAGCCGATGCATGATATATGGGCCTGTCGTAAGGGTGTCCGATAACATGCCTGATACACATATAAAGAGATAAGTTGCGATCGAGCGTACCTAGAATATAAATAACGATGCAATCGTTCATAAATAGACGTTCTGTAACGCCGCAGTACAATATGCAAATTGGAAACTGTCGTGGGTGTCCCGACCTGCGATTGAAATACGATAATCATATTATATATATCGTGCAAAACTGATCGTATATCAGTCCCTAGACTAAACTAACGTGATCAGACATCAGATAACGATTTCGCCGTATTACTGACAATGAGAAGGAACATTGAATCAATATTCCTTAATTTCTATGGCTAATGAAAGAAGCAATTAGTAAAGATTTAATTTTTTTGTTATTATAGAAAAAAGAATAAATATAACGGTGATGCATATACATATATAATATATATATATATCGAAAACTATCTTGTTCATGCTATTATCGCGATTATACGATATAAATGTGTCATGTTACTGCGACATTAACGCACCATTCCCAACAAGAGTTTATCGTAAAACAATAACACAATTGGCCTCATATAGCACGGGTTATTGACTCTTTGGTCGACGTTCCAGCGACTAACCGATGTGCAACAAAGAGCACAGCATGCGTGAAATAATTCAATTAAATTAATAAACGCATTTAACAAGATTCGCGACCCCAGTTACGAAATAATAACGCAATACGGCAAAATCGCCACAATCTATTCCAGATGCTTATTAACATGCCACAGCGAATAAATTTAATTTATAACTGTGTTACTCAGGTAGTCCGCTCGTCGTAGGAATCGCATGCGCTCGGAATTGGCTCTAGATCTAATTTAAGATTCTAATCGTCTCAAGCTAATCCGAGCCTTCGCAACATAATAATCGTTTAGCAAGCATAATGCTTTAACTAAAATACCTTAACTGAAACATTAATCTTCCTTTGTGCAGATTTCAAACTCTATTAATTATAATTTCAACACAACAGTGAGAAAAGAGTATCTTAATCCATTCAAGTAAATCCAATAATGTACGTTTCAGCGGCATGCAAAAAAGCTTTTTCAAAATTACAAATGCATTGCAATTCTGACATATTGCCTCTTGATTTATCATCTTCACATTAATTATCGTAAAGCGGAAATGTCATAAATGAATTAGTGAGAAAAGTTTTAATCATTATTTATTTAAAAGATTAATCGCTTTTGTTGCAAACTTCTTAAGCTTTGCTAAATATATAGTATATATGATTCGGAGTAAGCTAAAAGGATTTCTTGATTAAATATACACAGTATCCCTTTACGACCGCAAAACCCTCGTTTCTCACAGTGGCCTTTTTTTCGGTCTGAGTTTCCTCTCAGGTAAATCGTCCACAAATGGACGGACCTATTTATTTACGTAAACACGAAAATGACCCACCAACCTGTCAATCCTTTTCATCCTCGCTCGCCACCAGCCGCATCATCGTCGCGATCGACGTGCGTGCGATCGTACGCTACGACGACGACGACGAGGACGGCGCGGGCGGCGACGTTATACGCCGATCGATTGATCCTGCACGGTCACCGGCGAGATCGCGCGCGACAATTTCCACACACACTGGTCCCCGCACAGTCTCGGAGAGGTGACTGGGAGATTCTGTGGACCGACGGTTCTGGTTCACGACTGGTTCTTCTCCTTCTCCTTCGGCCTCTGGCCCCTTCCATCGGTGCACACACCGTTCGCGGCAAGAGACGTGGAAAAAGAGACGCGAGTAAATGGGCGGCTATGCGAGTCAGGAGGATCGAAGAGAGAAGGAAGAGGCGGATGAGGATGCTGGAGCTCTCGACAGGTTGCCCCCCGTGTATCCAAGGAAAAGGGACGAGACGGGGTGGAAACTCTCGGACCCATTACTTGCCGTAGGGATCGGTAGGGTCAGGGACGCATTCGCGGATTTTGATTTTGTTCTTTGCGTTGCTACACTGAAAAAAGGTTTTGGTTATAATAACCAAAGCTTGGTGAAATAGTTTCAACTAAACGGTTTAGTGATTATGACGAAATAATTTGGTTAATGTTAACAAATTTGTTAGCATTGTTAATAATTTGGTTAATGTTAACAAATTTGTTAGCATTGTTAATAATTTGGTTAATGTTAACAAATTTGTTAACATTAACCAAATTATTTCGTCATAATCACTAAACCGTTTAGTTGAAACTATTTCACCAAGCCTTGGTTATTATAACCAAACCCTTTTTTCAGTGTATTCAGCAAGATATGTATTCCATATCTATCATTCATTTAATTTTTAAATAATATTCGCTAATTAAGAATCGAAAAGATTTTTATAGTATTTATGGCTTATGTTTAATTGGTTTTTCACTTTTGTCGCAACATTAGTGAAATAAATAGAAACGCTTTGTTTCCATGACACGTTTGATTCAAAAGCCTCGTCATTTAAGAACAAAAGATAGATAATTTTTTTACATCTTTTAATCTAATTTGCGTCTATATTTTTGTTAAAAATTATTTGTTAAATGTAAAATTTAATATACATTCTTTATTTAACTTTTATTATTTAATTTTTTCTTTTAACTTTATGAAAATGTTTTGTAAAAAATGTTCATCACATGACAGAGTTGAAGAAATAATGCTTAATACCAAAATCAAGGAACATAAAATAATTATCTGAGTTTAAATCAAAAGCAAACATATTTTAGTAATAAATTGGTTTGGAACTGTAAATATTGTATATAAAATTAATTTTGGGAATTAACCATATAGTTGGCTTTAACATATATCTGAATCATTTGATGAATACGTCTTATATCCTTTTAAAAGTGATCCGAAGCGGAAAGAACGTATCAAGGAAGGGATAGGTGACGCCAATAAAAAAGAAGCATTCTCCTGGCGAATCTTCGGCCCTGAATAGGGCCCTTCAGAACTTTACACCCCACTACCTAGCATCGACGTGACCCGACCAAGTCCGAGAAGGTTCTTACCTTTGTCCCAGGTAGAAAACCAATAGCTCCGAAAGGCGTTTTAGAATAAAAATCTTTTCTGTAGAGATTCTTCGCTGAAATCTCTTTGCGCAGAATTGCGATGAAGCTCGTCACATTTTTTTCATTAATTACCAATTTTATCTCATCAAAAAAGTGCTTCTTTTCGTACAATAAAAATGTTGTATGAATTATATGTCGATAATTATTAATACTGATTACATTGCGACTGACAATATTCTTTGATAACTAGCTATTACATACAAGTCTCTATTAGATAGTAGCTTGGAATGTTTGCGATGACATAAAACCAATTATCAACGGGCGGTAGCCTAATGATGACTTGTTTCTCGTCAAGTGCCAAAGTCAACAAAGTCTAATAAAGCAACTGTACAGCGGTGGCAATGACCTGATCGTGTAAGAGCGTGAATTCAGCAACTCGATCGGCTCCAGCTGGTGCACTTGCATAAGTAATAAATGGATTTCGCGTCTCCTTATATCTCGAGTTACTACTTAACGCTATCTTTATCTACGTTATGCTTGTAATGTATTCGAATCAAACTAACGTTTCGAGCTGAACTTTAATTATTTTTACGAATTAATCGCCAAGACATTTATAAATTAATTAAAAGACTGTTAACTTAGATTGGTAGTAATATATAAAAATTTTAATATAATATTGAAATATCAAATTTGTTCTATTTTATTAATAAAATTTCTGACATTCTCGCCCTGGGCTATTTGGATAATTAAATGTTCTATGCGCAGAATATATTTTTTCGTTTTCTTCTCATTTGCGTGCGGCAAGTCGATTAGGTCCAGCTGGAGCACTCTACGCAGCCATACAAATAGATCTTGCTCTCGTACCTTACGGTGATGCTATCTTCGTGCGTTGAATCGCTGTTCCGTATTTAAAGAGCGCGGGTCAAGTACCCATGCTAAACATTCAGACATCATATCCGTGTACGATGACATCAAGTAATTATATATACGTAACTATCGCTTCCTTAATCTTTCACAAAATATTCGCAAAAGTCTTTGCAAATCAAACAAAAATTGTGACGAGTATACCATTCTTATAATAGAATATTGGTATTTCAATTGATACACGCTGTTGTACTAAATAACCGTCTTCGATGATGACAGGTAGTTATTAAGTCACTTTTAATAGATGCAGTCCGCGCTTTTGGCTTCGATATGTGCATGCCTCAGTTCACAATCTCTGAATGAAAAAATCTGGAATTCTCAGTGGGTGGACCAGTTTCCCGTCCCCGAAGATCTGTGCATGACCGTTGTGTCCTTTCACGTATCACTCCTTCTTACGAGTTTTACGAAGAGCGGTGCGCGCTGCACCGTCATCCTGTTTTTCGTCGAACTTCCCTTTTCGGCCATTACTTTCACTTTTACACGTTGCTTTGGAACTATTCCTTAAATAGACATCCAACTTTACGTTTCCGAAACATTGAAAGCTATTAATTTGGAAATAAGACAGTTCTTATAATAATCAGTCTCACAATACTAATAACATTTATATTATTCATTAATTTTTATTAATATTTTCAATGTTCGTTATATTTGTTAAATTAAAGTAACGGAAGATTGTAAATAATGTATAAATAAGAAACTAAAATAGTATCTGGCAAATAGAGGACTTAATAACGGAATACATGTGACGAGATAAGATTCAGATCATTTTATTTCCAAAGCTTTTATGCACATGTAACGATCAACTGCGTAACAATACTGTTCCTGGTGATTATAAAGGAGATTTTTTTTCTCTTTTAATGCACACCGTTGCGATACGTTCGATTCTTTGCTTCCACGATCGTAATTTCTCTCTCTCTCTCTCCCATTTGTTGCAATATAAAGTAGTCAAGAATTAAATGGTTATTTGTCGTACATTATATAGAGAATATACCTATAGTTCGTTACACACGTAGTTTCTTCTTGTAATCAAACGGCGAGCCGCGTGAAAATCGCTCGTACAATAAATCGTCGTAATACTGCTCGAATTATCTCGAGTAAACGTACCGAGAGTGCGATCGTACTCTAGACAAAAACGCACGTTACTAACACCCACGAACATTCTCGACGAAAGAAGCCTAAGGATACGTTGCAGTGACGTTTATACAAGATTAGTTCGAGTTGCGTTAGCGGCAAAAATCACTGCACATCTCGTTTTCTAGCTTACATTATGGTCGACTATGTTGGCAATATAGGATTACTTCGAGAATCATCGAAATCGGATATCAGGAATTGTTTTCCTCTAATGCCTGAATATCCTTCCCGTCTCTTAAATATTATAATTTTACATTAAGACTTTTGAATAGTGAACGAGACCGCGCATAGTATTACGGGACACGTGAATCTTCTTACGTAATACGCAAATAGGAGAATTCCCATTCTTAGGAATATATAATGTTTGAAAAGCACTTCCTCTTTTCCCACATCTGTATATCTATTTCGTCTATGCGTACGATACTGCTTTAGCTTTTGCGATGGAGAACACCGGAAACTTACGTTCACTCTGTTCTACTCTATAAAAATCGAAACTACATTTATCTCGCGATTCACGCGAATAATCAATCGTAAGACAAAAATATTGCTCTTTGAAATATGCGGAATAGATCGTGTTTTTCGAAACTTGACCATTTTATGTATGTAATTTGTGTCAGAGAAAACTGGAATCTACAAAAAATCCTGCGCGCGTGAATCGAGAGATTCGTGTATCTGGAAAGATGCATTACTTCCTAAACTTCGTAAAGTAATAAAAAACGATCGCCTAGAAAATTTATAAAAGTGTAATACAATAAATACTGTACGTATACTCGTCAACGAGTAGCACGGACTTGTTGACTGCTCGTGAGAGAAATTGATCGTCGACGATGGTCGAGGAGACACGGAAAGATGTTTATTGTACAAGCTTTTTCAATAGGGACCGACTAGCTTCGATAGTAGTGATTACGGGAAGGAGTTACATGATTTACAAACATGTTAAATACCTGAGAAGAACGTGATCACGAGCGCTAGCGAGTCAAATCGCGCGCTACCCTATTATATCGTTCGTATATCTTTTTCTTACAATGACACGACTGCCACTACTTGTTTAATAATCGAGACGTCGATATCTATATAAAAATCGAAGACCTATGCGAAAAGTTACGACGATGACGGGGCAAAAACGTACACGTATAAAAAAGTAAGAATTCAAATGGACACATCGAACACTTTCTCTCGCTACGAATTACGTAATATCCAAATTGATATTCCACATAGTCGCTTAGCATCTCAGAAACATCGCCTAAGTATATACAGAAATTCGTCGAGAATCGTATACGACTGAGGATCGCTCCGTTTATTATATGCGAGTAACTAGCAAATAGTCATTCGAATGACTAAAAGATTTGGCGAACATTCTTATTGTGTCGGTATTATAATGATTGCAGATTCTCGAAACTGCAGTTTTTGTATCAAATGGCGACAGTAGTATATCTACTTGTTGTATATTTGGCGGAAAATTTACATAAGCACAGCAGGGAATTTAGTAAGAATTTTACTATTTATTTTAATAAATTATCTAGTTAAATTGGAAAGCAATTGCGCGTAATTCTAAAAGTAGAGACTAATTCTTTTTGTAGATCTTATGATTTTTTAGAAAAGGTTTTTCTCGGACTAATAGAACTGTTTTCTTTTTATAGAGCAAGTGTCGTTTGATTCTAAAAGACGACTGTTGCTATTTTATGTGTGTATCTTCTAAATTTACAATTCTTCTCCCAAAAGGAAAAAGCGTTTGTGGAGCATAACTGATTTTGAAATAATTTGTCTTCTGCTACAACATATCGAAAATTGTATATCTATTACAATAACGAAATATGGCGATGGTTGAGATAGTAAAATTGCGCTGTGGTGTTTTTCTTTTTTTACTTTCTTGTTAATCTTTCCGTCTCGGTCACGTAATCCGCCAACAATCGCATTGCGCAAACATTAATGATGTTTATGTAACCTAATAAATAAAAAACTTAATATTTCACTTTATAAAACACATTTTTGCTGATTGACGTTTGGTTTTTAAGATGCTTTAGGATATTATGTTTTCTTGGTCAGTCTACGGTCTTTCCGTCCATTTACGTAACTTCGACCACGATGAGTAAATGGAGTAATAAAAGTATGCATGTTCAGTCGGAGGCAACGACCTAGTGTATCCCGAAAATAATGTATGCCAGCAGCAGCATTCCATCCTCGAAAAAAATTTTAACCGATTTACTAAATAAACCAATTTTTATTAAATAAAAATTTTATTCAAGATTTTTATCGTTTATAATTAAAATTATAAGTTATAAATAATAAAAATTACATTAAATCTGAGATTAGACTTTTGTTAAAAAAGAATAAGATGCTGTGTATTTATGACGAGAAATAAAATATTGCTACTGAGATACGTATTTTTTAGAATTTTTTAAAGAGCACTCATGAAGCAATTTATTTATATATTTATACGATTAGAATTTTAATGAAAAAATTTTTTGATGTCATGTATATAATAAACGTTTTGATATCACCGATACTTTTAATTCGTAATGAGCGATAAATTAATAAAATTTACACATCAAATAGAGAGTGAAATTACGAAATCACATGATACAATTTCAAATATTTGTTAATTATACATGCCGTATTAATTATCGAATAATTGTTACAACACATGGATAATACGACATAATTGGAATATCGCATCGTAATATTTACAATGATATGTGATATTAAGCGACAGTACGTATAATGCAAATTTTGTACGAGTTTCTTCGCGATATATCTCAAATTCTTACACGAAAGTTTCTCTATCTACTAGCATATGCATATGAATAGAAAAAAAGATAATAAATTGATGAATGGGTGTAAGGTAAATGGACAAATAAAAAATCGATTTACAAATAAATATAAAACATATATTTAAATTAAATGCCACAAAATATCTTGCTTTGCGATAAACCTGAAGTCAGAGTGTCCCTTTTTTTAGTTCCTCCACGTGAAATTACAGTGCCAAAGAGAAATAGATCGACTATCCGTCGTTCTATAACGGTAACGTGCACGTCATGTTTCAACAACATGATAAAGCAATATATTATCGGTACGTCGGAAATTAAGTGAACATTATATGTGTTATTTGAGGAATCTATAAAAAAAATTCGCTAAAAGTCACCGGCAATCTAATTCGCCGGATGAGTCCTTTCGATCTCATTGATATATTCAGTCTTCATCAATTTATCAATCTACCGTGTATCAATCCACCGCACCACAGTTTCACGCGGATTCGTTAGAATTAATTAAAATACTAATCGTTTCGTGCCGCGCGCGCGCTAACGAAGCAAGGGGGAGTCGAATCGAAGAAAAATACAATTGTCGCTTCTCTCATTTCTTTCTCCTCTGTTCCCTTCCCTTTTTTTGGGACTAAATGAAACATTCTTAGGTATGTAACGAAGCGGTTTCGGTCATTCGAATGCGTTTCGTTTCTATAAAAAAATAAGTACATCAAAAGAAATTCATAGGAATCCACTTCGAATTCAAGACTAGATTAAAATTTTATTTTCTTCTACCCCTTTTTTAATGTCACCAATATATATGTGGAGTAGAAAATATTTTCGATATATCTCCACTCTGATTGCAACTGTTAAAACAGATATGTGAGAAAAAGAAATTCAATATTTTAATAAATCCAAAATAATTCTTGATTTGAAAGATTTGTATTTTGTAAAATGAATTTCTGTGAATCTCTTTCAATCATTCTTTTTTTATGTGATTAGTTCAGAGAGATGCAGCATCGATATTTTCTACGTTTTGTCGATGATTGCAAGAGCGTAAGAGTTCTCGGAAACGAGTACGCTTTCTTAATGACACTTCTTATACAATAAACCAAATTATTATTGCTGCTAAATCGATCGTGGATCGTATATTATTGCTCTACAGGAGCTTGGACAATAACGTGAAAAATCCGTGGCTCCTCTAATCGTTGAACCACTGTTAGCCAAGGAGCAGGTATTTTAACGCCGTTTGTTATCGAAGTCGCATCGTTTCTCGAGACCGCTCACAATCCGTTGATACGATCGTTACGCGCCGAGCAATGAACACTAATTGTGGTACATACAGGTGGCTTTTAGGAAAACAGGAAACCGTATCATTTCGCGCATGGACGTAGCATTTCGCGACATTTCGTTGATTCGTGTTATTTCGCATATTGAGTTAACTGTAGCTGCCTGTTTCTCGTCTCTCACGTTGATATCGAGCGACTGAAGCTCAGACTTAAGCAATCCGCATTCAGTGTTGAACGTCTCCCCGTAATTTTCATCCTGCGATTCTTATGTCAGGTAAATGACGCTAAGAATCAAGAGGATCATATCTAACACTAAATGCGGTATTATGCGCACGAAATTACGTAAGTGAGACGCTCGTAAAGCAATTTCAATATTTGCGAGTTCCAGCGGATTCCTCCTCCCCCCTCTGCAATATTCGCACAGATGCATATACATCATATATAATACGTCCTTATGCAGCTATGCGGCTAATTGATATCCGTAGGTACGTGGGTAATTATCTGCTTACACGATTTATGTACAAGTTATCACGATTTCAGGTAGCCGAGAGAATCAGTGGCGACGTTGTGAAGCATCGCTCTATACTGCGCGGTAACGATATTCAGCGCCTGTTTACATTCGACATAACGTAACACACACGTACACACATACATACATTTCATATTCCTCTGCCTCTTGCTAGTCTCCAAATAATTATCGCAAATTGGCCTAATTTTCATTAATTTTTCACTACGTTCACCAATAAAGAAATTTGTTTATTAACGCGAGCAACAACTAAGCGGAACAACAGATTGTCTCCGCAGGATTAGTAATTTTTTTTTCTCTTGACAAGGCGAAATCGATGGGAGTCGGCACAAAAAGCCTCTTACGCACAAGATGCGCCGTCTGCCATCAAGAAAAAAATAGAACGCGCTACGTTCTTACCGCCGAACACATAGAGACACATCTACAATTATCCTACTAATCGTTAATAGTTAAATATCACAATCTATGATAAGAAGTCCGCGTATATGCGTCTTGCCGCATCGCTAGCTACCCGCGCGTTTTTCACCCGTCGGAAAATTGCAGTGCGCAGAGATGCAAATCAACGAGTACGTACAAAAATAAATAATCGTCTTGGGTGAATACAGCGGGATCGTGTAGCTCACTAATCTGTCTGTTTGGGTCCGCGTGCAAACCTACGTTGTACGCCTACGATTTATTCGGAGCGATCGATCAATCGTTTTATAAACGAAGCGCTAAAAATAAAGCAGGCCTGAGTCGTAGAAAAGAAATTTTCGTAAAAAGAAATTTTCGAAAATTTTATCTATATAATATATACTAATTCGTTTATGCCATACGTTGAGTACGCGTCATGATCCAATAATTGTATAGTAATTAAATAGTAGTACAGCTACACACTATAGTATTTAGTCATATGTATCAAAAATTTTGTTCGTTTTATATCCTACAGGGATGAGGAAGGATAAAGAGATCTAACACTTTACCAGCGCTTTAATCAGTGCAGTAATCGATCGTGCCACACAGTCGTTCGCGTAGATTTACGCGGACTTTTACCGGTAAGCGGAGATGAATACAAATTTGCTATTATTGAAAGGGCAAATAGATGAAGTAAATTTATCATATTTTTACGAAAAAGAGTTCCATTTAAAGAGACATTATTATTTCTAATATTTATCTTATATGCCAATTCAAGACCGATAGAATTAAATTTTCATCCACTGGCCTCTTCAATTTATATATCGAAACGCAATTTCTCGAAAGAGATTATCGATTCGATTTGTCCCTGTACATCACAAATTAGTTTCGTCTTGTCGTGAAATCCAATGTAATGTAGAATGAAATCAAGTTGAAAAAATCACTCGGAGCTACAATTTCTTATTACATCTTTATGGCAAAAACGGTAAAAAAGAAAGAAGCGAATATAATATCAAATAATGGCGCTTCGTATTTTCGGAGTATACATATATGCAAAAGGGATAAGAGATCGTGATCGATAAAAAATATATATGTATATATATATATGTATATACAATATATGTACAATCGAGACTGTACCATCATATGTACAATCTGCACGCTGTTCATATCATGGAGAAATAAGTCAAAGTTTTTTCTCCTATGCAAAGACTATATGTTTATAGAGGATAATAACACCTTTCTATGTACAATACGGGACAGATATAATCTGCGTTCTATTTACAAAATTTATGCACAATTCAATAAAAAATGCACGACATTCCGTATTGTGAAAATAATCGCGTACTTATAATTTTACCGTTCAGTAAAATTCTATATGCAATTATCAATTTTTCATTCAATTAAAGCTTTTAGAACTTGGCAATAATTTAAGGAAGCAATACATACAAACTAAATTTCAAAATGTAAAAATTATAAAGGATACTTCATAAATCATGATCTTTTTTGTAAAAAAAAAAAAAAAATTTGACTTTTTAAAAAGCCTAGCATAATAAGTTTTAGATTAAAAATAATTCGTAATATCGTGACTTAACAATTTCAATTTCCGACTATGATTACGAACCTACATCATCATTATGCTTTTAGTAGAAAGCTCTAATGAAAGATTTTACAATTAAATCGTAATGTCGTTCGATTTATAACAGAAATATTCCCGATACAAAACGCAGACTCTTACCTTGAAAAGCACTTAGAAATCACCTAATAAAGAATTCGTCTCCGTAAGCACTGCGAGGAAGTCGTGACGCGTGTTGTTAAGAAAACAGGACTGAAGGAATGTTCTGCGACGTCACGAGCTGTATAATAAGTCACTCAATGGTACACCGTGAAGATTCTATGCAGAAATTTTTTATGGTATCGCAATGTTGTTCTTCATTCGCTGTTATCGAGACATGCTCTTGTATCTGCAATCGTTCTCGTATCTGTTTATCTCTTGATCTCTTTATGTCTATTATACATTATAAATTCAGCGAATAAATGGAAGTGTGGGACATCACAACTCGTTCCTTCTTTTTATGTTCTTCTTTTGGAATTCCACGAGTTCAGGTACACGTCCAGATACGCGATCATCATAAGCCGTCGATCGAGAATTCTTCCTCGATGCTCTACGGCAATCAGCGTACTCGTGATCCGAGTCTGAAAGCTTCGTGCTGCGCGATATTGCGGAAGATGACATCGCGCATCGAAGGCTCGACGGGAGTGTCGTCCAGGGCGATCTGTAATACATCGCGCTTGCTCTCGTTGCGCGAAGTACTCATATCGTGATGATAGCGGAAACAAGAGTCTTCCCCCCTCGACGGGCTGCGGACGCAACATCGACTGTGGCGGCGATGACTAGGATAATGACGACGTGGGCGACGGTGAAGAAAAAGGGGGTCTCATGAAGATAAGGAGGTAGACAAACGACGCCCGCGGCACACGGTCCTCAGCCCGGAGTGGGTGGGGTCTTGTGTCAGTGAATATTGAAGTTGTATTGTTTGCGGCTGGACGAGATGCGGAGCCATCGGCTAACCGCTAACGGCTCCGGATGACAATTCGACCAGGAGATGTCGCCGAAGTGCGGATACGGTGAGGATGTAGTCGTTGCTTCGACCTGAATCGACGCAGACGTTGGGAAATCTTGCGACGATTGGCACGATAGTTGCTCATGCTGCGACTTGTGCCTTTTCTGTTGCCGCAACGCCGAGCTCGCGTGGTTTAGTCTCTTGCCGTTGATTTGACTGGCATGCTGTTGCTCCAGCTGTTCTACCGGTTCAAACAGGTTCAGACTTGGCATGGAAGCTTGCATCTGCTGATAGCTCCTAACCGAGATGGGTGACTGTGACGAATGACTATTTGGCCGCGATTGTATCTGCATCACTAGCTGAGACTTGGTATCTTTGGTAGTATAAACGGGCGAGTACATGGATATAGTTTCGGCATCGATATCCACCGGAGTCTCGCCTTCGAGCGTGGCGACTACCGTAGGTGGTTGTACGCAAGTGGCTGGTAGTGATGCCGGTACGACTGGCATCGCGGGCGTCGTGGTAGTGCTTGGTATCAGAGTTGCTACTCCCGGCGACTCCTCGCTGTTGGCACTCGGTAACGGAGACAGTGACGGTAGCATCACGGATATTGGTGCCATCATCGAACTTGACTGCTGTTGCGATGAGCCGCTGCTGCTGTTGCTACTACTACTACCAGCGACGGTAGAATTCACCACCAGCGTGGACTCTAGATTCCGCAGCTCCTCCGAATTGACAAAGTCTTCCTCGAGTTTGGTCTAAAAAAGAGAAGCATTGGCAATACGTAGAATAAGAATCATAGCTCCCGTAAAAAATGGCGTTTAAGTGCCTAAAAGAAACCATGCCTTACAGGTTTAGTGGAGCCATGCGGGGCCAGACACCGATAAAGCAAATCAACAGCCTGCAATAACAAAAACAGAAAACAAGTATCAACCGACACCCTCTGCGTTTGTCTTTACGCGAGCTAGCTTGTAGTTTGTGTTTCGACGCTGACTCGACTGGGTCGATCGATCCATGTTTGTCAGCAAAATTGCATAATTCTAGATTTTTTCTTATTTTTATTTTGATTACGAAATATTTCTCGCATCTAAAGAAAAGAGAAGATTGATGACATTTATCTTCTTATCACAGCTGAAGTATTTTAGAAAAATTATATTGCTTATAGCAAATTAAAAATATGAAAAATATTTTATATATCTATATACTTTTAAAATGCTTTTGATTCTTTCATTATTTATTAAAAATAAATATTACAATTAAACATTTGTAGCATGAAAATATACGTACTCTGATAAATTTTGCTTTTAGCAAACATTAAAAATAAAATTTATGAAACAATATTAAAAACATAATATTAAAATCGTATAACGTAAATTTAAAAATATGGTGATATATCAATATGAATATATATTAGATTTGGTATTTATTTCTGTGGAAGGTATGTAGAAAATTGCGAAATTCTGTTGGTATTATTCGATTCTGGACATATCCTGAGGACGACTAGAATTTTTCGGATTTTGAAAACAGTTATTTGAGTTTGATTTAATCACACAAGTGAAACAAATTTATCTTTACATCTCCAGACAGAAGTATTTCTACATCACCTTCTTCACGCCAGCTTTCCAATATCTAACACTATAACAGTATGCAGAAATGAAAGTTCTTTTTAAAGCATAATACAAAATAAGAAAGAGGAACAACATCATGCACAATATCTCATACTTATCGAAACGTACACAATAATTTCGACAGAAAATAAGAAAGCCACATATTTGTCTCCCGCATTTTTCTCAGATGCATCGAAAATAATAATATGTGTACACAAAAGAATAGTACTTATACAACTTTATTTCAACTACACACAATCAAACTGAAACTTTCATTTCACCATTGCGTCAGCAATCTTGTCTTTTTGGCACAGATTGCTCGCGCAAAAGAATCTAATGATAATAGTAACAATAGCGTGGCAAATGAAGAAGATTCACACTGAGGACAGTACAGAAACAGGAAAATTAGGGAGGAGGGAGAGAGAGAGAGAGAGAGGAAGTATATGTGTGTGCGTTTGAGAAAATCTTACATACAATATTGCGAATACAAAAAAAAGCAATTGTTTGCTTACCTGTGGCAGTGGATACGTGTCCGGTAGAGATAATACAGGCGGTGAGCTCGGCGTTTCCGATTCGGCGATGGATACTGGAGTGTTGGGGACAAGGGGATTATTCAGGTTGGATACAGCGGCAGCGGCGGTAACGGCCGAGGACACAGTGACGGTACCGGAGACCGTCACCTTCGTCGTCTGCCGGCTACCGCCGCTATTCGGCTGCTCCTTCGCAGCGCGATGTTCCGCGAGGAGCTTGTCGAAGGTTTTGCTGCGACCGACGACCGTTCGGCGCAGCGAGACAGTGTGCGCTTTGCATGTGAGCGACCTAGTGCAGGGCTTGCCGGTCTCCTCGTTCCATACACCACAGTGCCGGTCGGGATCGTACTCGCGATCTTTAAGCAAGGAGCGATCCGTTTTGAGCCTCTTCCGACGAGGCTGGCTGCCACCACTGCTACTGGGACCAGGGCTTTTGCTCGGACTGCCTCCGCTGCTTGTCGACGCATTGACAATATTCGAGGAACTGGCCACGTTAGGAGAGGTAGTTTGCACCGAGATCGACTCGAGAGGTGATCGGGGTGACGAGGAGATCGGCAGCGAGCCACCTGCAGACAAGTTCGCCTGATCCGCAGTACGCTTGACGGTCGTGTGGTTCAGCTTCGCACCGCCAACAGTAGGAATCGAAGAAGAAACTGAAGAAGGAGCTGGTGGTTGGGTGCTCCTCTTCAGTTTGGAAACCTTGCAGAAGGGAGTTTTTACGGACGGTTTTGCGATCGGGGTCGCGGGAGGCGGGAAATTTGCCATGCCGGAAGGATGGCGACACTCTGCGGCAAAATAGAAGATGTGTTTACAAGTTTAATACCTGCAAGTACGCATACAAGTTTTTAATGAGTTGCGAATATTTTGATAATTTGAATAAATCTCATAACTGTGAGTGAAATCAATTGTGTACATATATACATATATCTTTTACAATATAACAAAATTATTTTTATCACATTAAAATTTAAAAACTTTGATTTATTATTAAATTAAATTGTAATAGTAATTTTTTAAAATATATAAATTGATAAGTATATTGTCCATATTTTTTAGAAACATATAAAAATTTGGTATATTTTGAATTTATATTGCTAGTTGTAAAAATAATTTTGGATTATAATTAAACCAAATAAAATCAAGAATCAAATTGTTTTATGTTTATATCTCTATATTTAATAAATAATAATAAAATTCTTGACTATACTTTGCCTCTATAGTTATTAGTAAATCCAAAGCCTTATAGTTATTAGTTAAATCTATATTTTTGTTTATACTAATTATGTTAAACATAAAGCAGTTTGATTATATTTCATTACACTAATGTAGTAAACAATAGAATATGAATATATACCCATATGTTGAATGAGAGCTTGCGGTTTCACTATGGCATCGCATATTTCACACACTACTCCATAGAAATCATCTCTTTCTGGACAAAAGCCATATAAATCAATATCTGAAAAATGTTTCAGTATTAATACTATGGCAAGCATATATGTAATATATAAGTAATATATAGAGAGAAGGAAGTAACGAGCTACATGGTTGTGCATTATTATTATTTTGTTATATATTGAGGAAACTAATAATTACCATCTGAAGAAAGACGTGTGACTGAGCTTGATGGTTGGACTTCTGTTTCTTCATCACCTGAAACACGCGATATATTCTTATAACAGTATCAAATATCAACCAAGAAGATACTTAACCCAGAAAAAAAATTTTATATATACGATTTAATAATATAAAATATTTTAAACCACACGTATATTACATTTATTAATATAAATTATAATCATGCATACGCTAAAGATCTGTCAGAGTTTTATGCTTAATAATATTACATGTTCAAAATATTAATCATAGTAAAAAAATCTATTATTATACATCTACACACTTAATATATATATATTATTGAAAGATTATAAGATATATTCCATTCTCTAATTAATAAAATATCCAAAATTTTCTCAGCAAAAAAAAGTAATTGAGCTTTTAAATATAAATATGAAATAAAGAACACAGAACTTTATGGGTAAGTCAATTTTATTCTTTTTATTTACATCTAGTATACATGCATAATAACAGCTGTTGTACAGAATTCACGAGAGGGTGAAATCTACGGGAGGAAAATGTCGCGTGATTCTCATTTTCTTTCGGTAACAATGTCTCGTGTCGGAAACACCATCAACCGAGCCTATCTGCCGATCGTTTTATTCTCGGCCGATAATCGACAGCGTGCGCTCGTTCGAATTACATAATTGTCAGTCCTGAAAATCATCCGCGAAGCTTCATGCGGCGACGGGGGCGCACGCGGGGAGCACGCGACTGCGAGAAATCACGGCATGCTATCGTTCCCCCGTGCCGTTGATAAATCGTACACAACACCCCCTTCGACGTAGCCCCCTGCCACCCCCGCGATCGTTGGATCGCTCGCTCGCTTGCGCGCGCGCGCTCGCGTGTCGCGCTATCGTCAGCCGGACAAAGGAGCGTCGAAGTGAGGTTAGGTACGCGCGCCTCCGACGCCCGTCGCCGTCGCGGCGTGCGGCCGCGGGCGTGCGGGTGCGGCGTCGCGCGATGGACAGATTGAGCGCACTTACTCAGCGGCTTGTCCCGTCCGATTCTTTCGATCCAGCTGGACCAGGGCTGGCCGTGAAAGAATGTTGGGCTGTCACTTCCCGACATTGCCAATGGCGCTCGCGTTCCGAGTGAAACACGGCGCGGTCCTCGCGTGTATATAGCGTGACGAGATTGTTTTTCGGGGGCCGGGCCGCGTGGACTGTCAGGTGCGGCGCGGTAGTATACTCCACGCTATATCTACTCTCCCTCGCTCTCTTCCTCGCCCCCGCGATCTCCGTCGCTCCCGTCGCGCGCGTGTGTGTGTGTGTGTGTGCGTGTCGCGCCGCCGCCGCGGCCAGACGCATTTGCCTCCTCCTCCACCTCCACCTCTTGCTCCTGCTCCTATCCACAGCTACCCCCGCCCGCCGCCGCGCCGATTCCACTAACAATAAGTACGCGTAGCACGCGCGACGAGATGCCTCTCAGACATCGATTTCGATCAACATATTCGCGCCTGATGCAGTTTCGCGACGCGTCGTCGCGCGACCAAGATGCTGGCTCCGTCGTCCTCGCGTTTCCGCGTGGCTCCTCGAACCCACCGAGTACACGCACACACTCTCGCGTACCGCACGCGCGCACGGCGAATACTGCGGATCTGCGAGACGGCATTGGCCGACGGTGCCCTGACGTCACGAGCCGCCGTGAGCACGACCAACGTGCGCAGAACGGCCAGCCAATCGCGACGGCTCGAGTCGCGTACGACGATGCGCGTAGCTCATTGGCGTGCCGACTGCCGACCGTTCTGCACCGTGCACGGCAGGTGGATCGTGTCGCACTCGCCAAGTCGCGACGCGACGCGTCACGCGCGTTGCTCCGGCTCCGGCCGGTCACCGGTGTCATTCACATACATGACTTCATTGATAAATTTCTATTGAATGCAAACCGCGCGATATCCTGTCACCCTCCTCCCGCCCGCCCAACTTTCCTTACAAAACCAATGATAATACTGCAAATAATATATGTTGCTTTTAAATCGGGGCTTCAAGGTATCGAAAATTTTAATTATAAGTCTTCCCCCACGAAAATCATTTGTAACCTTTATCGCCCTGTGCATAAAGAATACCTATGACTCAGCGAAAATTTTGGTTGTAGGAGATCACAATATGTAGATATATACATATATATATATAACGCATCACTGAATCGTTAAATGTCTCTCCAGATAGCAAAGAGAATCCAAAAAGAATTCTTTTGGAATCCCCGAATTATGAGAGATAAATTCCTTTTTCATCCCATTTCTGTTCTAAAAGCACTCTTAAAGCCCGTATCAGACCAGAGATTGAGATTGAGATTGAATTGAAATTTAACCAATCAGAAGAAAGAAAACGAATTTCAGGTTTAATGAACTTTGCTTTGATTGGTCGAATTCCAATCCAATCTCAATCTCAATCTCTAGTCTGATACGAGCTTAAGAGTTCAAAAAGAATTCACTCTTATGTCACCAATTCTGAGCTCTTTTTCAGATACAAAAGGAATTCTTTTTATACTCCATAAGAATACTATTGAAAAGGAATTCTTTTTCAGTTCATTTCGAACAGATTACGTTAATTCATAGAATTTTGAAAAATAAATTCTTTTTGAATTCATAACGACCACCTGTGATATCTGGGTCGATAGTTCCAGTAACGTTTTGAAATAAATGCTTATGGTTATTTTCTGGAAATATTAAAATTTATTTTATAATTAAAGTTATACAATATCGCCATTTTCTGTCTTTTCGTATCAAAATTATAGTATAGTGACATTCGTACAATCACATGACATTTGTTTCAATCGCATCCGAATCCTCTATCCTCGAGAAACCGGATCGATATAATAATCCTGATTGATGACTCTTCGAAACGTGAAATCGCATTTTTCTCCAAAGATACGGCTTTGACTAGGAATAACCGCTATCGTCAACGGCCATAAATATCGACGATCGCGTCCTTATATCCTACTGCTAAAGGCAAGTGCTTAAATTTACAGTCTTGTCGGTTGTCCGATATAGAATTCATTCAGTGTCTTAACCCGCGAAGAACGGTCTCGGGTTCGGCTGCGTCTGGGCTGGCTGGGCAGTGTTGTTCACGTCGCCACGATGAGCTTGGATCGCTTGCCAGTTGATGTACCAGAAGGGTTGTTTGTCCCTCGGCCAGGTCTTGATCCTGTTTACCAGGTCAATATCGCCGTGAGCATCGACTGGTAAATCGGCTGGATTTATAGTCGTGCTCATGGGCGGTGCAGCTGCAACTGCAAAGCCGCTTTCTCCACTGTCGATTCGATTTCCGAGCAGCGTGTTACCGGCACCAATTGGAGTTCCTTGAGCTCCTTGGTGCGTTGGAATTTCTTGAGCCCCTTGGCGCACTGGAATTTCTTGAGCCCCTTGGCCCAATGGGATTCCTTGAGACCCTTGGCCGACTGGAATACCTTGAGCCCCTTGACCTAGAGGGATTCCTTGAGCCCCTTGGCCCACTGGGATTCCTTGAGCCCCTTGGCCTAGAGGGATTCCTTGAGCCCCTTGGCCCACTGGAATTCCTTGAGCCCCTTGCCCCACTGGGATCCCTTGTACCCATTGGCCCACTGGGATTCCTTGGGTTCCTTGATTCGCTGGAATTATTTGGTCCCCTTGAGCCGCTTGAGCCGCTTGACCTGCTTGAGCCGCTTGCTCCGCCGCTATTCGCTCGTCGATATATTGAGGCAAAACTTGGGGCAGACGACTACCGCTACCAGCATGCCATGGCCGTTGCGACTGCACCATGTAGAACACGGTGGCGAAAAGTACAGTGTATTTCAGCTGTAATAGAGAATCTCAATTTAGATGAACGAAGAATGGTACCTATATTAGCTAAACATTAATACTGAAGTAACACTCATCACAAAATGAAGATTTATATAAAATAATCGATACAAATATTGCGGGCTAAAATAAATATAAATTATCAAACAATCTTTCTTTCAAATTAGTATTTCATAATAATAAATGTTAATACTCTTGATATTAAAGAACAATAAATCCTCCCTCTCTTTCGTTCTCTTTGTGTAAATGCTTGCTTATAAACATTTTTATTTAAAATTATCTAAAAAATTATACGGAGATTATTCTCTTAATGGAAATAATTATTATATAATGTACTGCAACAGAAACGTCTATTTACCATGATTGTCGAATATCTCGTTTAAACTTTGAACTCGATAAACACGCGAAGATTTCACCAATAATATCCAACGAGACCGGAAGATTTAACGATCGTGCGATTCACCGTTCGAAACTGAAGTGCTGGTGTGGCAAGCATTCCTTCTTCTATATAAATCGCTCGTCTTTACCGCGATCCCCACTACAAAGCCGACGAGTCATGCGTCTGTGGGAAACTTGACTGTAACTTCCCCCAATCGTCGGATTCGTAATATCTTGCTGGACGTAAAAGTCTTGCCGAAGTGATGTATACAAATTGTCACCCGATAAGATAGTATTCCCCGAAAGCGCGTCTGCGACGATCCAAGTTTCGCGGAGAAAATGAACTCGCAATTTATCACGGCGATAAAGTCGTCAGTCGCCCTTTCGATCTTGGTTTATTCATGCGCGTAAATACCGCAATCAGTGAATCCCCAAAATCTAGATTCGCACAAGATTTAGTGATATCATTTGCCGAATGTTAGTCTAAATGCGGAAAGAATATGTAGAGTATTTATATCATTGATTGATGCGTAAACTTGTAATGAATTGACAATTAATAAAGTGACAATTTAATTTAGTCCATTGTACTTACAGTTACGCAATTCGCAGATTTTAAATCAGGTAATAAATCAATTACATGTTTACAAGATTAGTGATAACATATACAGGATGTGGTCAAGTTATAAATTCCTTAGTCATTCCACTTCGCAATTATACCGTAAGATGCATTAAGTCTCGTTTTAATAAATAGTCGTTATGATAGAAAAACAGACAAAAAATTCTGCATCGATATTTTGCATATATTATTTTTTCATTAAGAAAATCTATATATATCTTTAAACCTGATCTATGCAAGGTTGTTCGTAATTATACGTTAATATTGCAATAATATTTTGTTTCGAATAACACTTTAAGATATCTGCAAACAAGGTTTCGTTCTATCTATTGCATCGTGCTCTTCTATAATATCAAAAAAGGAAATAAATAATAATATTTTGCAATTCAAAATCACAAGCTTTCAGTTTGAATTACTTCTTTGGAATTGCAATCTTTTGGAGAGCATGAAATTTACAAGAATTCCATAATTCCAATGTCATTTTTCTGTTAATTTTTAATTAATCTATAATAATCAAGGATGAATAACGGATACACTCATTTCCCAGGAATGCATTCGGAAGATTATAACTATAATCTTGAAACGACTATATATATATATATATATGTTTAATTTTCTGAATAGCGAGCCGTGAAATTGCAAGGTCAGCAATGCTGACGAATTTCATGCCTTTCCAGCTTCGCCAGCATATTACATCTACGCCCATATTTATTGTGGCTTTTCATTGCGGTTTTAACAATATGTTGAGGCATAGTTGAGGCATTTAATTAAGCCGATCAATCTACGCTCTCGTCATCGCGAATCCGCAGATATTGTTCGTGAGGAAAGAGATATACGAATTGTTTATTCGTACGAACTCCTCATGGAAACAGCGATAGTAAAGCAAACTCCACGATTTCGATGCGATTATTTAGCGAGAAATGATTAATTAAAAAATGATATCTTCTTCGGTGCCGTAACCTTACGAAGACCTTTGGAAATCATCGATTTTTTCAACATTAGTACATTTTCAATATTCCTGGAGCACGCCGTCATTCCTGATTAATGTTGGAAAGATAAGCAATGTATGAAAGCAAGAACGGATTGCAAAAATTATTGCACGGTCGACAGTTCATGGCAACGTAATCTTTATCATGCGCATAATAAAAAAGATGTATGGAAGATAAAAATTATTATTTATAGTATATACATATATGCTTATTATTTATAGCGTATCTACTAAATTTCCACATGTCGTTTTTTTAACTGAAGATTCTTAATTATTACGAAGAAATGAGAGTAATGCCAAAGTAATCTCAAGAATTACATTTTCGCAAGTCTTTCATCATAAATCATACGCAGAACGTTTAATATAGGTTGCATTTCGATAAATATTATTACTTCTTCAAGCTTATGTGCAGCGTTTATCCACATAAAAAAACATCTTAGGTATCAATTAACTTCGCTTATAGTTTCTATTGATAATTCACATGAGCTGCGGTAATTACGATACAACGACGCAAAGAATTAATGACACACAGCGACTGGAACGATGGAGAATTAGTACATTTTTCTTTGGAAATTTTCCTAGAACTCGTTTTTCCGTTACATTCCGACTCTTGTCTTTAGATTTTTATCTCCGCGTGGTTTTCACGGTCAAGCCGCGATTTCTTTATCGGATCTGGAAACCAGCTTTTGTTTTTTTTGTTCTGTGGTGATGAAACGTGCACTCTTATTCCCAGTGAAAGGCTCATCGTTTACGTCGAATAATTGGTTTGACCGGAATTCCGGTTTTGCTGTTAGCGTATCGGGAATACCAGATCAGCAATCTTCTCTGCTACACACAGGATGTCTTGATAAATATTTCAAGTAGCATCGAAACACGAAAAGTTTAATTTTAATAACGCATTAAACCACATTACGGAAATAAGATTTTTAATTTGTCGAGAGATATATGCAATGCAAATATTTCTATATATCGTATACCTCATTACTCATTACAATAAAAAATTGACATTGTAGTTTAGTTCGAGGGAAGGATATCTTCGGTCACATCTCGAGTCATTCTAAATGTCAACGAGATTTTCTCCGAAGTGATTAGATGAGGTATACGGTGCTTCTTTGTGAATTGCATTATCTTCGTGCTTGTGCATCCAATCGAGAGCGCTTTTACGATTTTCCGTTCTCGCAAATCGCGGTCACGCGAAACAGAAATACAGCTGGAACAAAATATTTACGGCCGTTCTTCTCGCCTGGCCGTGACGGAATCAGATTGTGAGGATTAAAGGCCGTTGCTGCTGCGGGCTTATGGGAACGGTGCTGAACTGGGTTTTTCCCAACCAGCTCTGAAACATCAGGCGTAATAAATTTCACCGTGGGTTGCCAACGAAAAGTCATAGTTTCCGTTAAAAATGACAGAGCGAAATCTCACTTGCAGCGCGACTTTCATGAACATTTGTTGTCATCGGAATTTGCAATGGCAAAACTGCCCGATCACGATGAGACAATTGGCGTAAGCTTTTAAGATCATTTTTTGCGATAAATATAAGTTGCGAAAGAATACAATAAACGTTTTAGCAAAAAAATTAATTCTTCTCATATCCATATCATTAATGTGTTATTATATCGGTGTGGAAGTAAGTCATCCTCGACATGCCTAAAAACTTGCCACGTGCGTTTATAACATGAGCAGTCGCCGCGTAAAGTTCGGAATCGCCTACGTCATTGGAATAACTGCGTCAGACGCAGAATTGCCCGCCTGCATAAATGAAAAACGATGATCTTTGATATGCAGATCAGTGTAAAGTAAATAACGATGCATTCCCACATTTTACGCACTGATAGTTACCAGAAATTTATGTGCGTTTGTAAAAAAAAAATATTAACTATGAATAATATAGATATATACAACCATTTATTATGTATATATAATTATTATCATTTTATTATATTTTATTTATGTCTAGACATATATAAATAATTATAAGAATAGATTATATATAAAAATAGATATAATTATAAACTCTTCTTACAGACGAATGTAAGTGATATAGCTGTTAAGTCAAATAGTAAAATTAATACAGAAACAATAACTGTATATTAAAAAATCTTAGATAATAAATTATCGCTTAGTTGTGTTCGTCATCGCACTATCGCAAGACGAAATGAAACTTGAATCATACGAAGATCTTATTATAAAAATATATTAATCGCTCATAATAGGCATTTTTCTCCTGTTGCCGAACAAAAATTACGACGCAGAATCATCGACAAGGAAATGTATTGGAAACCAGTTTAAGCGTAATGCCTTTAGCGTAGCGAAATATGCTAATCTGTTCATTTTTACTTTAAGACTGGATTTATTGTGAGTGTATATACATACATATATATATATATATATATATATATATATATATATATATATATGCGTGCGTACATTTGTAATACCGGATGACATAAAAGATGTTGAATGTAAAAGATTGTGTGTGTGAGTAACAGAGTATTGTTCTCTTTCAATTGGACATCTCTCTTTTTTCATGTTATATTTTAAATGTATCTCGAGATTCTTGCGATGCACATCTCCTAAAAAATTATAATTATTACAAGAGCGTAAAAATTATAATTATTACCTTGATAGAATAAACAGCCTTCTTAAATGGCTAAATATAAGAGGAAAGATAACGCATCTTATAAATTGGTATAAATGCAACAGTTCGATTTCCTGGTGCCAGGATGGTACGGCGAAACTATGTTACGTAAGAGCTATTATTCTCTATGAGTCATTTATCAATCCTAATCTCCTAATCTCCTAATTCAGTCTTTTCAAGTCTTAAATATGCATTTATTTCTAAATAATACAAAATCGTAAAATATAAAATTTCTTAAATTATATTTAACTTATAATGAATTAATTAATAAATTTATGATTTATTGGTATACTTCAAAAATAAGCATATATATTTATGATGTATGTATCCATGAAACACAATATTCAATAATAATAAATCATAAAATAAATATATATATTTTTTAACCATCTAAACTTTGGTAGTTACGCGAACTTCCATAACTGTTGGCCCTTAATAGTACTTTGTTAGTATTTAATATTATGTGTAGGAATATATTCTTGTATTCATAATGTATAAATGAAAAATTTTATCACGTCTTTAAAACAATTTCAAAATGATATTCTTTAAATATAAATACATAAATGTTTTAAAATATATACATTATACTAACATTATGAATTTAAAACCAATAAATAAAATAAAAAAGAGCTAATGAGAGTCAGTGCAGTTCTAGGAGCACAACGTATTGTGTAATTCTTAGTTAATTTACATGCATAAATTTGATTCGCAAATTAAATTAGATATAAATATTCGGACGTTTCGGCTCCTATTCGGGCCATCTTCAGTGGAAAATTCCTATTACGTTCCCATTTTCTTCTTTACATCTAGGGCATACTCTCCACGAAAGACTTCGGTTACAAACGGTTGGTAGGCCGAATATGATATTGAAAAGGCCGGCCAGGTGGAAAGGAGAAAGAAAGAGCGAAAATCCAATTGTATACATCGTGGTATTAAAAATAATAATTAGTCAAGTAAATTAAGTATAAAGGTAATCGAAGTCAAAAGATAAAACTTGAAATTTCAAAGCAGTCAGAAATATAAAACTTATCCGATCAACGGTCAATATTAAAATAAATTATGGATTTGAATTGTAAATTTTCATTTCAAGTTTTAAATTGATTAAAGTAATTAATCTAATTAGTTGACTTATCTTATACGCTTATGCCTTATGTATATACATATGTGTATATGTATACATGCCGCACATAAAATGTGATGCTAAAAGTAACATGATTACCCATCGAGAAAAACATATATGCTTCTAGTTTCGGAGTTTTACTACCAGATGGCTACACTAGTTCTATTTTGAGAAATCGAACATTACAATATTAATTGTTATTGATACGAAAAAATTATTGCAATTTTTAAAAGCAATTTTGGGCACGATGTGTCACTTAGAATTTATATATATATATATTAATTAATTATACGTACTTATAACAATGTACATGATTCAAATAAAATTATTTATAATTATGTTTGATTTATACAATAATAATTGTATACAAAAAACATAAAGCTACATTGCAAATTAACTAAAATGGAAATATCTGTTTTGACGGTCTTTAAGTTAAAATGTTTAAGCAGCATAAATTAGCATAAGCTAACTTTTATGTCACATCTTATCGGTCATCTTACCTACTTTAATATCACAAACGAGATCATTGTCTTATCCACGTGTTAATGGCAAAATTACATCACTTGATCCGCGAGAACTCCACTTCCAAGTCCGAGTAGTAGTCACAAGATATTCCACAAGTTACATTTTCTTGAAAATTCGCAATACCGCAAATTCTTTCTTAAATTTGCGACGCACACACGGACGTATCAATCGGTCTGATTTATCGCAGCGCTTAAATTTCGCAGACAATTTCTCCGATACACTTGTAATTCAAGAACTTGCGGAGAAAGAGATGCATTGCATCCAGAGCTATGTTAGCGTACAGAATTGCTATATCAACGTTTGCTTTTGCTAAATCATCCATAGACCGCGATGTCGAGCGCACTTGATCGCTTATGGAATCATTACAATGACCTTGGGTCAATAAACGCACTCCGTTGTATCGGCCGTTCAAATATTTTATGCCTCAATTATGACGCGACCATACCGAGTCTTACGACATATGTTACGCGTACTCCACTCCAAGAGTTTGCGATCTCAATCTTGTTATAGTTATCCGCACACGCACTCTAAAGGATTTTATTTATATATATATAGATTATATATGTACATTTTTAGCACGGCGATAGATGGTATTCTTGGTGCGCCGCGCCGGTTCGTTAAACTTTCGATCGATAGTACGTGACCGAATTATCCAGCAGGACAACGGAAGAAATTGGCTACAAACGAGATGTTATTTCATTCAATCATTCCGTTACTTCTTGTCAATCGTATCATCTGATACGAAGGCACAGTGTACCAATGCGTCACGAGTACATTTTAATATCTGCCTGTATTATAGCGCCTATATCGTACATATGTATGTAATATAAACGCGGCTTCTCGAGAAAGAAACCAGAGTTGTCCACCGACAGTGGTGATCGTCGCGATGGATTTCGTTATAGTGCCGTTTCTCCTAGGTCAGTTAGGTCTACTCGATTACTCGATTAAGACTCATCACCGTCTATTGTCAGTGTCAGCGATCATCCGCGAAGGGCAGATTAAGATCTAACTCGGGAAAATCTTAGTGCGCGATCGTTTTTTCTCGCGTATATTTGTGGTATTTATTAAAAGCGTACTTTCGTCGAAACCATGTGGAAATTAATATTTAATTCATGATATGGAAAGACAGATACAATTTGTAGTAAGAGGTCTTTCGGACATCTTACTTGTTTTTTAGATTTCTTCTTGTGAATATTACTTTTCATCGTACACAGTCCACGGATAAATCACGTTGGTGTTTAACGACATTAGCTACAGGCTAATGAGAAATAATTAATTTAAACAACTGATAATTAGAATTCGATTCTCTTGAACGCCTATTTTTCATTAAGATATATTATTGCTCTTTTCTGCAATACAATTTGTAAAATAAAGTGTCACAAATAAACATAATACGAGCAAGTTTGATCCTTGTAGGCTTCATCGATTATCAGGACGCTAATTTCGAAGCGCAACTTTGAAACTAGAGTAATAATATGTTGTTTTAATATAATCTAAATGACTTGGGTTCATTACTCGTCATATTCATCTCTTTTTCGAATCGATGCAAAAAAAGAGAACGTGTAATATAACTTATTGTTAGACAGTTCTTTTCTTTATAATTCAGACAACGATGTTATCGTATATATAACGCACATTTTTACACTTTTATATCAACTGACAGCGACATGTAGCAATTTATTACAAATAAAGCGGCATATACACACGAATATGTTTTCTTCTACTTGCCTTATATATGTTTAAATATATGTGCGTTTGAAAATAGAGTTTATTCCGTGGACGAATAATCGAATCCGCAAAGCCACTTTTAATCGTTATTTATTTCTTACCCGAATCGCTGTGCCACGTTGATCCTTACAGATGTTATTTTTATGTAGACGCTTTATTTTCCCGTGACAAACGCAGAACGGCTTTGGATAAATTGGAGCTCGCTAATCGTAAGAAGAGGTCAGTAGTGCAGTTTAGCCGCTCGTATAAGAGCAGCTCGAACATCAGTAACTCCATTAAAGTAGATCAACGTTGCACGGTGTCACCATGAACGTGGTAGTGATACCGTTCTTTCTAGGTGAGAATTCAGAATTATCGTGACACCTGCGTAGGGACTGACTCGACTCGAATCGCGTCCGCCGTTTCCGGTACTTTGTGATCGATTCTCGTTTTGCCGAAGGGCATCCTACTGTAAGTACCGTCGATAGCCAGAATGATACGCGTCTGAGTCGGCGTGTCGCGAATCGAACGACCGATCGCGAAAATGAACTGGCTATCGAAACACGAAAAACGTTAGGTAATCGAGATATTTAACTATAGACAGCTATATCGGCCCGCTTGACGTCACCGCCGCACTAATCTAGGTTCATTCAAGCTTAACCGGCCCATTCAATCGTTCTGGCGGTCGAATAATACGTCGCTCGATCAGCTGCCATAACTCCTGCTGTCCAGTGTCCGCAATGACATAATGACCTTTTTTCCCCAGCTGCGCATCTCACCGTGGACGAGCCGTGGGAATATGGGCCGGAATACACGTTCCAAGTCCAGGTGAACTGCACGGCGATCCCAGAGGAAGGTATTTATGGCAGCGTACGACTGAATTTGGTATCGAAGCTGATCTGCCAGCCAAAGGGCGGTCACACGTTGAGCTGTCATTTCGAGGACTCCAAGGCGAATAGCTTCGTCGTAGATAGCCTAGATCCGTCGGAACCGGTGGCGCCAGTCGGCCCGGTAAATCGGCAGCCGGCTTATGAGATCAATGAAGATCAGTTTGAGATCAAGTTCAATAAGCGGGGACTGGACGGTCTGGTAGTGAACGAGAACATTCAGCCGCGCGAGCTCGACATGATCCGTATGATCGTGGGCCAGTTGAGCATAGGTGCTATCCTCGATGCCGGCGGGAACGACATTACCTTCGACGCGATGGAGAACTTCACTCAGGGCGAGTGTTACACGACTTTCAAAATCGACAAGAAGCTCGTGGGACGTTCGTCATACGCCAAACCTGGCTACGCGCTCAGGCCAGTCTTCGGCCTGAAAGAAGGCAAGCTGGTACAGATACGGAAAATCCGGAACCTGCATATGTGCGCGCACAAGGTGCCATATTTCTTCGGCAACGCCGAAAGTTTCAGGGAAGAGAGCGACATTATGTCTGACATTGTAAGCACATTTCTGCCGCCTCGGTGCATCTATTTAACATTTATTATTCGCACATTGAACGTTCCTCCGTGTTATTAATTTACATAAAGATTGCAGTGCGATCGTTAACTCTAATAGATGATTGACATGGAGAATATATATATAATATAACTAATAGACCCTTTTTTAAAAATATTTTTAAAATCAACTTTAACTTAGTATAAATTTAAGTTCAATTCTACTTTAATTAAAGTAATATGCAGTGATGTTTAATACGTTATTACGTGCGACCCTTTTTTTCCTATTGCAGAGCTTGTCGGATGGTCACATCATCATAACATCAACAGAATTTATAACCGGTACATCGAACGTGATAACGACGAGCAAAGTAACTGAGGCAGTGATAACGACCCTTTACGAGAACGTACGGCTTAGGCTCGAATCGATTCAAGCTGCGAACAGCGAACCGCCAACTGTAAAAGAAGCTGAGCCCGCCAGTATCTTCATAGGCAGGTGGTTAATCAACGATTCGTCGTCGGAGGAAGATAACTAAATGATTTCATTATCGGTGCTACATAGTGTGCGAACAGACGAACGTTTGATGTGAAAGACGAAATTAAGAAATTCACTTGTCGCAAAGTGACTTATCGATTTGATTTGTTCTTCCCTCTATTATGTAAATTTCAAGCGGTTACGGAATTGTGCAACATTTTCACTTTAACATATTGCAATTTTATGTTGTGTGTGTGTGTGTGTATGACATCTGGGATAATTCTAAATTAAATTATATATCGTACTAAAATGTTGATTAATAAAAAGAAAATCGTAGCAGAAGTGTTGAATTTTAATGTGTGAGAATGTTAAGCTTTATTACCTGTATGAATATTGTAAAAACGTCAAAAAATAAAAGTATATATTAAATTTATATTGGTTATCTTTGTATACTTCAAATACTTAAAATGTGCTATATTATAGCAATATTTAATTTATTTTCTTCTATTTTATATAAATTACACTTTGATAATCAAGAAATCGAGAAACTTTCTATATCACGAATAATTATATATATTTAACATAATATCATAAAGAATCTTTTAAATATTAAAAATATGTTTTCTGTTTTAATTTCTACGTAGTTGTTAACGAATGCAAAAAAATAAAAACAGGAGAGATGGCAAATTTATCAATTACATCTAAACCTTGCTGGCACTTGCGATGCGTGCCATTCTTAAAGCAGTCCTAAGTACAAAGGCAACGGTCTTATCGCAACTAATACGGAAGATATCTGCAGAATCTAAGCGGAAATGGTACGCAATGAAATTATTTTCAAGGAGAGGACTATGAATCAAGTTATCTTTCGTATAAAGAGAAGACGGATGACAGACAGAAGCATCAGTCGAAGAGAAGATATCAGCTATGTTGGTGACGATTCTGCCATTTTTCCTAGGTACGTTTTTAAACTTCGTTTCATGGGAATCATTAACATCCACGCTTTATCGACAATGGAATAATATTTTTAATTTAATGATCCATTTAATTCGATCTTGCTGATCTTTTAATCATATTTTGTGACATCGTTTATTTTTATTTATATCAATTTTGCTTATTTGTCAAAATTTTTTTATCTGGCAAATAAAAATTAGCTTCGGTTTGTTATCAATCGCGATATTATACTTCTACTTCCTATTATTTTACAGTTGCAAATATTACTGTCGATGATACTCATCGGCAGGCCGAATGGGCGATGTACGGCCCGGAATGCACGTACGACGTTCTCGTGAACATGTCCCTGGCCAACATTGTTCAGGAGAATGACAATTTCTGCGCTATGATTGCCACTGAGCTCAAGTGTCGACCTAAGGGAGAGGATAGTCTCAGCTGCCACTTCCAAAACTCCCGAATCAAACGTCCCGATTTGAAAAACGACAGATGCTCGAACGCGAAGGACTTTGTACCTACGAGATACAAGTTTGTGGGTGACGAACCCTTCGAGATCAGATTCAATTCGAAGGGTATCGAGAATCTGGTAGTGTATAGATCGATTCCTAGATGGAGGCTCGATATGATCAAGATTATAGTCAGCCAGCTGAACATTGGTTTCGAGATGCAGGAGCGTCGCGATAGATTTACTATTATGGAAAATTCGACAGTAGGTCACTGCGAAGTCGACGTCAAGATCATCCGTAAAGGTCTAGATTCTGAGGAAAATGACGATGATTCTACCGAAGAGAATGAGAACTTTGAAATCGGATTTATGCCGTCGAGCGACGAGCAAGCGCGTCCTTTAGCCATGAAAAGATTCCAGATAGAAAAAATCCGACAGCCAAAAAGATGCCCGCGAAGAACAATATACTTCTTCGGAAATCATGAGGATTACAGTCACGGTGACAAGGAACTTTACATGGATATGGTACGGTAATAAGAAAGTTTTAAAATTATTCAATTTGATAGTGTAAAGTGTAAACAAAAAGATAAAATTGTTCAAAACTTGCTACATATTGAAGATTCTGAAATAATTTGCTTCTTATCATTTGTATCTTCTAAAACTTCAATTTCTCGTAATGAAATAATCTATTAAAAAACTTTCCTTTTTTTGGAAAACGAAATAATTTTCTACAACTATCGACATGGACGACATTTTTAAATTGAAATCTGTTTTTTTTTCTTTCAGACCACTTCCGTTAGTCACATCACAATCTTAAAAGACAAATTTGTATCCTACACAATATCGGAGGGTGTAATGAAAACGGCAAATAAATCACGGGTTATGCGACCTCATCAAAAGATAAGCCTAAAATTGAAGGGAATAAATCTTGCCCGATCTTCACTGCCAGAAATCCAAAATCCAGCCTCGACGAGTCTATTCGCTTTTTCACATCTGCACACTATTCCGGAAGACGAATAATCCAAAATGTTCGTCGTGTTGAAGAAATTCCAAGAAACCATTTCACAGATCTACATATGAGAATTAGTTACAAATAATAATCTGTAGTCGCCTATTAATAATCAATATTTTGTAACAATGACGTTTTTGTTTGTAATTTAACGTCATTCTATTGAAAATACAAAAAAATATGTAGTTTATATGTAGTTTACGAATTGTTAAATATAATTATAATAAAGGGTTGTGTGTTTAAGACGAGAATAATGCAGCTACATTGGAATCGACCTTAATTCTTTAAATGTCATTCAGTGTTTTTTGCCAAGTGTTCTCGTTGTATTGTCAGCAATTGTTCTCGCTACAATCTATCCAGAGAAGTGAATTAATGGAACTAATTTGACTTCGTTTAAAATTCATGTGTAAAGAGACTGCTGCTTAACAAATCTCCCCAAGAAATGTTACTATTATAAAATATAATGTATTTTTGAAATAATTACCTACTCTTCGCCTATCAAAGGCATTTGATGTCATAATAAAGCCAAGCTTACAATATTTTCGAAAGTAAATAGTCAATCATCATTTCCTCATCCGAGGAAAGTGACTGGTATCATACCGAAAACAGTTTCATTAGGGATACTTTATTTTAAGAGAGGATAATATTTCCTACTGCGGAACGAATTTAGATATATCCTCGCATAATTCAAATTTGAGTAGATAGCAGGTTGCGATACATAAAGTTTTACAAATAGTCTTGTCTGGGAAATATGCAATTGTAGCGATTTTGTTAAAGGTCAAAAGTAGGTGCGTTACATTTCCATGAAGTCGTCTAATAATTAACGCTGGCGCGTCGAGTAAATTAAAATGAATCACATAATAAGAACGTCCTTAACGCGATGTAAAGGCGGTATAAAAGCGGTTTCAAGATTCAGAGTAGCGTCAAATCGCGGTTTGTATACGGTGACATGATCGTCGCATCGATTATACCATTCTTTTTAGGTAAGTCCACTGTTCATAAATTGGAGTATCATTAAATTATATTTCTTTATATCTCCTCTTTCATGAAATTTAAAAAGAGAATTTTCTTATATGGTGTATTACTTCCAATATAACGAATAACAAATGGGATACAAAACTGTGACACATAATAAAAATAATGGCCTAAAAGAGTGTGACATTGTTTTATAAATTACTTGATGAAAATTTTGATGCTCTTTCTATCAGCCGTGCAACTTCCCATCGAGGATGGTGCATGGCCCTATGGACCCGAGTATAACTTCACCGCTTATATAAACGTGACGGGAGTACCGCAATGTCCTCATAGTCCTCATCATGTTCCAACATGCGGCGACCCGTTCGAGTTTCATATCACTTTTCGGTTGTATTGTATCCCGAAGAGGAATGACACTCTGAGCTGTAGTTTGTACGTCAACGACTTTGGCATGATCGGTGAGGAGGTGAACCGACAGAGGTACACCACCAATGTGCCCTTCGAATTATTCTTTAACGAGGAAGGCATCGAGAGTATCATCACGAGCCAGCTGATGGCCCCCACACGGGCCTACGATTTCAATATCCTGAGGATGATAGCCGAACAACTGCACTTCGGCGACAGTTTCAACAACATTGAAGGGCTCACGTTCGAGGGTGTAACTACATCTATCATAGGCAGATGCAATACCATCTTCAATGTATATCACCGTTTCGGTTATACTGAAAACAGAGATGCGAAGATGAGATTTCCCCGTGACTTCCGATTGAAACTACCATGGAGATTGCATATGACTCCCACCGAGACTCTCGTCATCGACAAGACGACGAATCTTAACAGTTGCAGCCATTACGCAGACGGTTACTTTCACAAATACGGTGCCACGGTCATCTTTGAAGACTTTCAAGCGAATTTGGTAAGTTAACTGATAAGTTCAATTTTATTTCAAAGATTTCGATGAATTCAAAAGGACTCGATTGATGTAACTTATTTTTAATGGTGACACTAACAGATAAATTTAATCATTTTGAATATAATAATTGTTATTTAACGTTTAATGTAATATGTAAATATTTCAGAACTGTTTTTTAAATAAGCGAAAATTTGTAAATGTTCCAATTTACGTAGATTTCATATTTTGGACTGATATAATTAAATGCGAAAAATAATGATAGCCTGACACTTCTTACTCAAAAAGAAGCGTGAAATCAGAAACTATTTTTAATTCCTACGTGTGTCATGTTTTAGGAGAATATGGTTAGTCATATGGAAATAAGTGAAACGAGTTTTAGTTCGTCTACAACAAGGAAGGGCACGTCGGTTTCATGGTATAACACGACGTATAACATAACCGAGATTACAAAGGTAATTTTGGAAGATATTCAGCCTGCCGCGAGAGACCCGCCCGTGATCGTGAAACCGGGTGAGACCAAGCTACTTGCTAATCATGATATAAGAAGTATTTCCATTGATCAATAAGAATAATTGTTGTAAAACATTAATGTTATTAATACAACAAAATTAATTCTAGAAGAAAGCATTTCGCAATAAAAGTCTGTATACAATAGAAATGCAGAATCAATATACGAAATAATATATAGAACCTATTATTACTTGCATAATAAGAATAAGGAATAAGTAAAAAAAATGTAAAAAATAAAAACTTATATACTGTATTAGAAGTAATATATAATATATAATATATATTACTTCTCTATATAGAGATAAAAATAAATGGAAAATAGTTTAATTTAACTAAATGTGCTCCTAAAATTATTTCTCCAATAGTTCATTTTACGCATTATTAAGTTAAAAGCAATGCAATAGAACTGTACATAGTAAATTTCTTTTATTTAAATTACGCATACATTAAATTATAGCTAGAACGATGGACGCATGCTAACGTACACACACAATATGGAATGTGCGTGTATGTGTGTGTATACGCGTGTATGTGTGTGTGTGTGTGTCTGTATATGAAATGTATACGTATACAATGATCACCATAAATTGAGAGTTATTCAATGATTGCGATACTTAATTCTAATTAGTCAAATTGCAAATGGCCCTCGAGAGTTTTTGAATAGCGTAATCGCATACAGGACTAATATGAACGTTTCAAATCTGCGTCACGTCAAATTTTACTTTTCAGTTTTAGTCCTTTTTTATAGACCAACTTTTTTCCGTATATATTATATGAATACGTTATAATCACATGTTCACATGCATCTACTTCGTTTCCTCTTGGAATAATAAATGCAACTTTGATATTAATGATTGTTAATATCTTAAGACAAATTTATCCACAAGAAAAACAAATTTGAAGAAGTAATATATCTATGCAAATCGATATAACATGCATTGCACTTAATTCATTGTAGATAATTCATATCTTCTAACATAACTACATTTAGCGTCCGTTATAATTAACAACTGATTTAATGTAATTTAAGTCAACTACACAATTGCAGTAAATGCAAGAAGCATGCTAAATTTTTAATAAATCTCATCTAATATCCATCCCTTGCAGCAATCTCTAAAATTTAGTGCACAAAAATTAATTACACGCAATACGATGAAGTTCGTCCTGAAATATTTCTAAAAGAGTTTTAGTCGCTTTGGTTCATCTTACGATTGAGCCTTTGCTTGATCATAAAGGGAGCATTTATTTTCTAAAAACAATTAATTCTTCCCAAACTATATATATACATACGCTATGTGCACGAAATACGTTGCAAAGATACGCAAGATCAAGAGGAATCTGCGTTTTTCTTAACTCTCCTTCGCAGAGAGCAATCGCGAATATTGTTTTTAGCATTCATTTTTAGATCCATAAGTACATTCCAAATCAATTATAAACATATTGAATCATATTTAAAACTTCAATACTTATAATGGCACGATTACAATTATTTTTGTGCGTCAACATGATTACATCATTATTATTAATTATCGTCCATTTACAGAGTATACGATCAATCATTGACTGATACTTTTCGAATATGCATTATGTCGAATATGTTAATGACATAGAAGCTATTACCGCGCTAGTGGCATGGGCAGATTTCATGAGTGAAGTATCAAAAAGGCTTTTTTCTTCCTATTTCAGGAATTACTTAATTCTTGTTTAGAGTCAGACAAAATGTATAAAAAGTCATCGATATTTCCGTATAATACACATATAGGGAAATATAAGGTATATAGTTTGTACAGTCATCGCAAATTACGTTGGATATCAAATTCATTCATGCGATATTAATGTATAAGAAAAATAGTCAACCAAAAAGTTTTAGACCGTTACAACCCTCTAATAGACACTGTGAATCACTGAGAGCGCGTAAAATAACCGTTTAAATAGATCACAAATCTTTTATATCTAGATTATCAAATACGTATGTATATCTCGTGTTAAGTATATATTTATGACTGTACTGTGTAATTTGAGTGTTAAATTACCGTTCTATGTAGCACGTACGAGACAAGATGATTTATCTGCTTAAAATGTATACAGGATGTTACAAAACTTTAATTTCTTAACATATTAAAAACCGATCTTTCTTCTTCAAAAAGGAAACTCTTGCGAAAATTATTATATTTATTGCAGCTTTTAAGATTCAATGATCAATAATCTTGCTAATAGACCCGGAGTTGAAATTTCTCTGAAAGAATCTATCGTTAAAATTATTACCGGAATACCCTGTATATTTAGAATTTATTTGAGTATGCACTTTAAATATTTCTCGATGGTTTCTAACGCGTTTTCTATATATTTGCTCACTTTACGAATATTCAATATAAAATCGATTTATACAAATCTGACGTGGTATAAGTAGAAATGGAAACGAGTGATATGATTGTATAAGCAATGGAGAAGGAGAATTCCACTTTGCACAATAAGACACAATAATCAGTCGCATGTGATAGAAAAGTGATTAGAGTAAATGGTGCCGATTCGAGCGACTTACTCATGACAACCTGTAACCTCCTTATTTTGTAAGTAAATACACTTTCTGGCACGAGATGTATCGATATCGGTATTTGATATACCGTAAATCTTGAATACTTAGATCAAAGTTATTATCGCCATATTTTATAATAAAAAGTCTACTTAAAAGTTATTTTAAATTTTGAATTCTTATATCGCACATACAGATAATTGACTATACGGACATGTTCGTAATCAAAAAATATCCAGACTTTACAGTAATATAATTTCTTTCAACATGATCGTGGCATTTCTTGTTATGTACCTCACCTCACCATTCGTTCAACAAATAAACAGGGATCAAACGACATCTCGTCAGAGCTCCAAAGGAGTTCCCCTTCTCGTCTCATGAATTCTTCTTAGCAGTAGTAATCCCTAATGTTCTCTTCACAAAAACAAGTTAACTTAATCTACGTATATACAAATATTACGCTCGTGGAAGAAGCGTGAGGCGGCGCGATCCGACCAAAAGTTCTTGTGTACAAAAGATGAACGGCACGTGTTAGGGTGGAACAACGCGACGACGGATTGACGTCGACATTATTGGCCGTTGTTTACATTGTTCTGTTGATTTTTTATAGAGTCCATGTTTGGGATGTAGTCCATCGCCATCAGGCAGGCGAATACCGTCATCACCATCTTCGGTTTCACCTCGGTAATGTCCTCCGGCAGCGCGTAGACGCGTGCACCGCACTTTCGCGCCAAGGATATCGCGTACTTCGCGTTGTCTAGGCTCTCCTGTGCAACAAAAAAGCGGTAGTCGTCGATTAGTCACGCCAACAACGGAGCGCCAAGAGGGATCGATCTAAACTAAAACATTCCACATTTTCGTACAATCGATTGACTTTTACTTCTCTTTGGACTTTCGCGATATAGGAAAAAAACTTCTAATAGAAATTTGTTAAACATTAATTATGGATACGGGCTAACATCTGCGGGCATAGAGATAGATATCTGATGACTGAAGGAAATAATTTGCGAATATAGGTGATTTGAATACATTGGATAATCATTGGATAGAGACAAGTACTTCTGCTGATATCTATATATATAGTTTGATTCGTTAGAAACTATTTATGCAACTGCAGATTGTTATCGATCAAAGTGGAAGTCTTTGAGATTAGATGGGTTTCACTAAGTTTTACTGATGTTACATGTCATAGCGTTATAAAAAAATAAAAATCCGCAAATGTCTTTATTAGTTTTTAAATGCTTTAGAAAAAAATTTTCAGATTTTATTTCCTCTTTTTATGATATAATCAGTATCGCCTGCAAAATAATTTTTAGAAAAATTTCAACAATATTCGATTCAAATTGATCAAAATTATCTTTTTGCTACTTAAAGTTTTGCAAGGTTTAATTAACTTGCATTATGAGTTAAAGCCTGCAAAGCTCAATGATATATACATAACGCGAGTGTAAGCGCGGCATAAGTGTGGCGCAATCGATCATCTATAGAAATAGTTATTACAATATATAAATTAAATTAACCTTGACGTTAACTGAGAATACGCGTTTTAAGAATATCGAGAAGTAGTAAGTGGAAACCTTACATTTTCAGTTCCACCTTCCTTAACGAGATCATAGTTAACCGAGCCGGGCTTGATGGCATCGATGAGATCGAGGACGACCTTGCCATCGGATATTGAGTAATCCTGGAATCCCTTGATACTGCTAGTCTTTCCAGCCGTTTGGAGTTTAGAATTTACCCATTGAACAATTTCTTTCTCCACAACGGTGCTTCCCTGAGTATCAGCTAGAGATGTCAGAATCGACAACGTGTATGACCTCATCAATTGCCATATCAGGGCCAACGTCAAGGTCGCATTTCCATCGTTAAGGTCTTGTCCGGCGATGCCCACAAGCGAAAAGTTCATCTGCTTGCCCAGCTCGACGGCGTAATTGCAATTCTCCAGTTTCTCCATAAACTTTCGAAGTTTCGTAAATTTCTTGTGCACCTTGTTCCAATTGACAGTGCCTGGCTTGATAATATCGTACAACTGAAAGATCACCAGACCATCAGCGAGATCTGAATACAGCCAATTGACATGTGGTGCCACACCCAGCGAGTTCATCCAATTTCTATAGGTCTTTTCCTCTCGTGTCTCCTCTAGAGACTCTAAACCTTCAATGTTGCTTTCCGGCTTATCTAATCCAGGATAATTGTTAAACATATTGGCGACGAAAGCCAAGTTGAGCTTGTAAATACCGTTCACGACGTCGCTAGGTGTCACAAAACTACGACAGCCGAGTTTTGCGGCTTGCTGAAGCATAATCTCCGCCCTAGACATGTGGTTCGGTTCCATCAAGGCTTCCAACGTGACACCAGTCGAGTTGGGTGCAATCTGTTTAATGAGATAAGTGTAAATCTCAGAATCCGTGATGTCGGACTGGAAGTTGTTGCACCGCCTGGCGATACCAGCATTCTCCAAGTGATGGTTCACCCATCTGAGAAGGATAGATTCCGGAGATAGTTTCAACAGATCTTCGATTCGTTCACCATCTTGCAAAAGAGTGGCTAGGCCTGGGCAGTTCTCGAGGGTAATCTGGTTGAATAAGCCGATTCGGATAATCTGCCAGAGCAGACCCAGCACCAAATGGGGCGAACCTTTGGTGAGATCGTGGGCGTCGATGTTTATGATGTTGCAGCCAATAGCTTGGGCCGAGGACAAAGCCAGCGTCAAGTTCTCGTGTTTCTTGTATAGCGTCAGGTTCTTCTTGTTGATCGTGCGTTCGTCAATGGTATCCGGACAGGAGTGATTGATTATTTTACTAAAAAATAGATGCGAAATTAATTTACGATAGGTTATTTTTCGATAGAAATTAATTTAAATTCATAAATGCTTTTTATAGCTCCAGCTACAACTTTTATTAATCCATAAAATTATCTATTAATTTAAGGTAGAAAAGATATATTTTAATTAAATTTTAGAACGCTAAATAAATCTTTTTATATTCAATTTTAAAAATATATTAATACAATATTATATTTATATTTATTATATAAATAATAAGGAGAAGAGAGATATCATAGAGCTGCATAAAAATGTATTGTACACACCAGAGCAATATTCCGTCTTTGACCTTGTCGTAGAGTGTCTTTCCTTCGGGATCGATGGGCAGCAGGTGCTTCAAGTCGGGATCGTGCGACAGATTGGTGTTTATCCAATCGCTGAACGCCAGTTGTTCCTCGAGCCTGACGGAATGCGTTGTGCCTTCGCTAGACGCTTCGGAGATTCCACCCAGGGTCTCAAGATTCTCCTTCTTCGACACGACTTGCTTGAATGTGGAGCCTAGTTCGTTGGCTTTGAGTTCCTTGCAGAGCTTCTCGAACTCCTCGAAGGACAGCCGACCTCTGTGCTCTAGCCTCTGCTTATCATCATACTCCTCGATCATCTGACGCACTTTATAACCCGGCATTTTGAAGCCGCAAACGTCCAAAGCATTTCTTAACTCGGTAACGTTGATGAAGCCATCTCCGTTCGCATCAATCTATCCAAAAAAGAAAATCATTAGTTTTCATCAAAAATTCGATGACATATTATCGCAAAAATTTGAGAAGTTATAAAAAATAGTTATTCTTCTTCTGTATTTAATTAAGGAATTCTCTTCGTGTTGATATCAATTGCGAATGATTTATTTGCAAAAAATTTTCTTTTATCTTCGTTCATACTAATTTTTCATTTGGCTGCTAATGATAATGTTAGATAATGTCAGATAAATCAAACTTGCAACACCATTCTTGATAACATTGTGCAACATAGCAGCAGCTTTTTCACAACGCGATTTCCGTCACGCAAAAAGATATGTGTCTATTAAGAAAGGATGATTGCGTACGTGTAGATAATAAAATACAATTAATTTAATAATCAAGACTCATAACGAATATTAACAAATTTCGTAAAGCATCGCGATAACGAAAGGATAATTAGAATCAAATGGATGTGAAAATCTCACTAGTTTCTGAGAGTTTTGTAATATTGTAAATATGGTGAACGTTATGAATTCATTTAATCATTTCAGCTCTTCTACAAGAAACAGAATAAAATAGCTCGATATATACACATACACATTTATTCGTTTTTTTAAATTTTTACTATTTAAATTAATTTAAAATTATATTATACAACATAGAATAATATAAAATGAACAATTTGCAAGAATATATTAATTAATTTTCGCATGATTATGTGTTTACCGTTAAAATCCCATAAGAAACGTTGCACAAGAAATGTATTTACGCAAAGTCGCAGGGCTTAGTGCAAAAGAAATCCAGGTCGCGAAAAATTCCGCTGCAAGATCCGCAAGCGTATCTATGCATCGCTCGTAGACATCACAATTTTTGCGGTAGAACAATGGGCATACGGTAACGACGTGAACAGTGAATAGTCATGTAAGCAGAGAGTGTATTTCTGAGAAGATGGACTTGCTTCGGGATTAATCGGCAGTTTCTTATGCCCATTTGAGAAATGCCCCCGAGAGCGTACGTCAGCTAAATTGACATTTTATTCTTGTTGATAAACCATATTCTAGAATAATCAGATGTTGAATACCTACTCGTCTTTGTCGTCGACAGCATATGACAATGATGGAAAGGGCCTCAAACGATTTGCGATTTATGAAGAAAATCAATATTCGTATTTATTCGTGCGAGACAAATTCGTCACTTTGCTATTCAACTTAATTAATAAACGACTAATTATATATATTGTAAAATGTATAGGAGATCTAATCTCTAATGTCAGTTTTTTCTCGATTATGAGATTATTCTAATAGAAGAAAATTTATATATATAAAATTAGAAGAGAGAAATGTTTCAAAAGTATGGCATTCTTTCTACCCATTTTCGGTCGAAAACTATTATCGTACAAAACTTATCGGAGCTATGTTAGAATGTTCTGAAAAATCTAAAGAAAATGGGAACTAAATGCACTCACTAACTCAAATAGTTTCCGGAAATCCTGGAGATACTCCTGCACGGCGTCCCATCTTTTCATCATACAAATTTCCATGTCGAGAAAAGATGAGCTTCGTCTCGTGAAAAAGGGTCAAACTGTTGTGACACACTAGAATATACTGAAATTGTCATAGATGACTTATCAGTCTTATCGATCACGTGATAAAATGGAACGTTAAGTAAAAAATCGAATAGAATATCCCCAGAAGCATCAATCAGTTATGATAACACAATAACATTTTAAAATGTTATCACGATCTTATCACGATCAATGAACCAATTAGAAATAAAATATATCTTATATCTTAAAAAACTTTTGCAACATTAAAATATTTTTGATTAAAATTAGAAAAATATACCGTTTATGCCACTGTAACAAATGTTAAAATTTTGTAACATTTGTATTAAATAAGGTGTATTATAATATAATAATTTTAATTATTATATGCCAAGCTAAGAAAAATTATATAAGTATAAAATATTATTACAAGAAGTGTTAAAAAGAATAATTTTCATCGTTTTTATTAGTCTAATCAGATTATAAACATTCATTCGTTACGTAAAGATGGCGAGTTTCGCGGTCTTTGTTAAGCATCTGGTAAATTCGTCAGCGCATAATTATGATATTCGTCAGTAACATAATTAAGTGACCAAGCATTTCCATCGCATCTTGACATTGATAATAGAACAGAGTCTGAAAATACTTGCAGTAGTTCAAAAAATATAATTCAACTTTACTATACATATATGTCGGGAATTTTGTATGATGGGAAATTCTACGGCACTAAAGATAACATATTGCAAAAAGCGCGAAAAAAGATTGTACAGAAAGCACGAAAAATATCTAAAAATATTTTTATGGAATAGCGATAACAATTTCAGCAACTTTACTTTGTGACAAAATGCAAATAGATACGTTATCCAAGTTCCATGTATGCTTATCGAAGTATGTGAAGTTATATGCCATGCATAAAATATCTAATATGTAATATATATATGGTATATATATATATATTTTATATTCTATATTTATTTATATTAGTATTTGTATATTCACTCTGTGTAATAATAACAAAGATTCGAATAACAAAGTTAAGAGATGTGATACATTTCCTTTTATACCGATATAATAGCCATAATTTTCATTTTTCCATAAAATTATCTTTCACTTCGTCACGGGAGCATGCAAAATGTGAAATGCAAGAAAGGTATTTCTTTGAAGTTTTTCCGTATGCATAACGGACGTGCCATCAGTCTGTGAGCGAGGGACTCGGCGACGGAAAAGGGAGTAAGAGTCCGTTAACCGAACGTTTATTCTGTCGTAACATTTCCTCGTGAAAATACATACTTCCTGTCATCGTTTCGTTTTCCCAACGTGTTACGATCGCGTCGTCGCGACGCAACGAAATCGGCTGTGCAATTTATGGACGCATCAGCGAAGAACGAGCGTCTTTCGCGCGTATCATCGCGTACGGTGGAATCCGGAAAACGAATAGCGAATGAAAATCAATTGAGCGCGAATGCACGCCGTTTCGCTTCGAGTAATCTTCTTTTTATCTTTCCTCGACCGTGTACCAAATCACAGCGACGAGAGAAATGATTGAGTTAAAAACACGCTATTATCACGTCGTATCAAGATAGATCCAGATCAAATTGGCAAGAACGGACAATCACGAACAAACATTTACGAGTGAACATGAACAAGCGTATTTGCTTTGATGCATCGATATGGAACGTATTCGTCGATAATATAAATATTAATTATTTCTAATATAAATTTGAACCTGTCAAATACAATAAGCAAAGATGCAGTCAATAACAAAGAGAAAAATTTCAACGAGGATTTAAATGATACATTTTACTGAAAGACATGATTTTGATTACACTCGCGTGCGACATCTCATAATAACGCTTCTCTCGGTTTTTCCGGTAATCCACACTTACTATCTTCAGGCACACACGTGTATAATTTCAAGCAGCTGGCATATATAATGTACGCTGCATTAAAGTGCACACACCTGCCATTGATGGAGTACTTGGGTGAACAAGTTTTGACCACGTTTGTATAACGACGTTATCTCGTAATGTGTGAGAATACTTCTAATTGTTTCTCAATGAATCGATACATAATACATAAATAATCTTATTAATGTTCCGAAGAAAATTTTGTACATCGGTACATCAAAAGAAGATTAAAGCAGAGCGAAAACATTTGATAATTCGGAAGAAATATGGAAATGTCGAAATTGTTTCCTGATAAACAAACAAGTCCTTTAGGAAGACTGCTCATCATATCCTGTTTATCATGAATATAAAAATAACCGCAGATACCATTCAGAGAAATATGTGTACATTCTGTGCACAAAATCTGCATAAAAAAATTTCTTTCGCAAAAATTCTACATTCTTATATTTATTTGAATTGATTTTCAGTGTTTCTAATTCATTATTTCTTCTTTAATTTCTAATAATTCATTATTTCTTTTTTCGTAAAACGCGACTACCGTGAACCAATTTACATTCGAAAGTATCAATCCAAACCCTTTCTCTCTCGCGTGACGGTCTATCGTACCATTTATAAAACTAATCTTACATTTTTCCTGTACTAAATTCGATCAAATATCCAGATAACTTCGCTATTATTCAAAGTGCGCTTCTTTCCCGAAATTTAATTATTTGGATGAAGCGCGGAAAGAAAGTCGCACGCTCCATTATTCGGACGGCAGATTACGAGACACCCTGTAGAACACACTCCCCGGGGTCAGACTTCTCTCTCTCTCTCTCTCTCTCTCTGTTCTTTCGCTTTTATCCTGGGAACTGGTTTCGTCCGGCATCGCGTTGCACCCTATGTCCCCGTCCCGGGTTCATCCGCGGAAATCACGATTAAATTACCGCGCGGAGAGAAAAGGAGGAATCAACAGCGGCGCGTCAGTACGCGCGATACGTTAATAGACAATCACGAGATTAGGGCGAGTGCCCACGTTCATTATGCCAAACCCCGGGAAAACGAGTTATAACATTGGCCTTAATGTGCCGTAATAACAACAGTGTATACTTCTCGGACGTTATTCGGATAATGGCTTCATCGCGCGTGCAAGATAAGTGATAAAGACGAAATTTAATAAAACGTAACGGAAAACGTGAGACCAGCATCGCAAATATTTAACTTCGCTAAAATTACGGACGTTCTTCCTGATATTTATCCTCAAATAGATTCGATCAGAACTGACGATCGAATCTTATCTTATCTGCTCTATTTTTTATTGATCTTGGTGACGATTTCAAAAAATGTTATCGGATAAAATGTTGTTTATTAGTAATTGATTTTCCGTAAAACGCAGACAACGTCTTATGAAAAATAACGCTACCACATCCGTAAAGTAGTAATTAGATACGGTAAAATTGATAAATTTGCATGCGTTTCTTCTATGGACAAGTCTAAAAATGAACCAAACGACCGTGACGAGTAAATGCAATTCTATGAATGTCTTACAATCGACTATGCGATTTTCTCGCTTCCAAGGTAATCCTATCGCTACGTCATCTCCTACGAGATTCCTCCTACGTATGCACATTGAATTCGAGAGGAAGATTACTACATCATACAAAACTAATCGATAGACAATAAGATTGAAACCTTCTCTAAGGCTTACATTTATAAATCTATACAAATTCCATATTGCGTACAAAAGAACAAACCTTTTCCATTTTTGTAATAAAAATAAGAAATAGATATAAATGTATTTCGTAATTAAAATAAGAAATACAATACGTAAAAAATTATTTTTGTCAGACAATTAATATTAATATTATGCACTTATTGTCATATTACTAATATTGACAATGCAGTAAGAAGTATAAAAAAACATTCGATGTGAATTGTCCTAGACACACCTTGCGGAATTTGCATGATCATCGCTGACGGAATTTCAAATCATTTCGATTAGTCATCAGAAGAATATATGACTAAAAGATATCTACTGATCAGTAACAGTAGTAATAAATTTACCTTTTAAATAAAATATTATGCGGCCACTGAAGCCACTGAAGAAACATTTATATACTAAATAACGTGTTATCTCGCATACATAAAGACAACGATTAGACGTCATTAGAATGCGCGCTTGAAAGTTAACAATTAATTGATTTTTTAACGTCAAACTGTAAGTCGTGAACTTTGATAATTAAAATCAACGAGCAATAGAAATATCTCGATATTATAATATTTTTTTCAATTTAATATAAATAAAAAGCAAAGTAAAAGAAAGTGTAAAATAAACTATGTAAATAAAACAACGTTCATTAATTATAAATTACTTTGTTCTCAACATTCGTTAATTAATAATTTCTCTACTATCTTAAATTTTAATGACTCTCTTGCATAATTACATTCCTCTTGACAACATCTAGCATTGAGAGACAAGAGACTGTACCGCTACATAAGTTCGTGACATTGACCTTGATCGCAATACTTTTTCGATAGCATCATCGTTGTCGCAATTTCCAGGGGCTACCCACGTTCATCGGCCTCGCTGTAAATTTATTAACACTATTCTTATATACAGTATATATATGTACATATAGCGCATATACGTTACATTGACAATAAATTGCCAATATGTCGCATGTGCAACTGCATATGATATAATTGTATGTAAATGATGTTTGATCAAGGTACCGAAAAAAAGACCTTGATACAGACATCACAAAGGATAAAATGGCTACTGCATCGATACTTACATATTCTTGCAACAATTAAAAAAATATATAAAAAACAAACTGATGACAATTGTCTTGCGATAAGTCGTCCTCTTTTAGGGATTTCGTAATTTTAATCCGTACATGTTATTAAGATACATCAGGTCGCAAATAATGTCTTGCTGGGTGAATAAATTACACGGCGTTGAAAGCTTCATTCGCTTGATGGGCGCCACTAGGGAGTAGTAAAAAGTTCGTGCAAGGCGCTTCGGTGTTAGCTCGAGTGGCGATAATTGAACGGCGCGGGCTTGAAGGGAAACGGCTCGAAGGATACGCTCTCGTAGCTTTTGATAGTCTCTCGCATCGATTTACGTAATGTGTATTTACATGCGAAACATTTTAAGAGCGATCTCGCGCCACAATTAAGATACCATGTAACCGGATTTACGCGTGACGTTTAGGATTGTTTTGGATCTTTTTCTCTCTTTATTGTGCTACATGTGGACATTCCAATTAAGATATACGAGTTCCGATCAAAGAAAAATTTATTATTAATTAACGAATAAACATATCGAGAAGACGTTTAATGCCGATATAGAAAATTTTCATAAAATCAGAGATACAATAAAATTCGTAAATTTGACTACAAATTATATTGTTATAAAAAGTACAGCAGGAATGAATAGCTCTTATATATGATATTTACACAGTATAGCAGTTATGTTCCTAATTATTTGATGAAACGAATGGAAAATACGAATACGAGAGAAAGCGAATAATTTGGTGGGAAACTTAAATATTTCGCTCCTGAATTCATAAAAATTATGTATATTGTTAAATAGAAAGCTATTTATCCAATTTAAACAGTATAAATAAACAGTGAGAGATTTTTACGATATTTAATTGTGAGTCTAAGTTAATTACCAGTAATACGGGAAAGATGAAAGATGTAACATTCTAGCAGAATTCTCATAGAAATCTTATGTTTTTCTATCCGTCTATTCTATCGCTTTTTTCTCAATACCTAAATATATTCATCTAATTATATTTTATCATTAAGAAATATCAAAATAAATAATTATTCTACCATATATATGATATCTAATACCTAACGAAAAAATTATCGGCAAATTAATTTTATATGGATGAGAGAACGTATATTTAGAATATTTAAAAAGTTGGCTTTAAAAACGCTAATTGCAATTTTCTTAAATCTCTTATTAAAAAGATCATCAATAGCGCAAGATGACACATCAATTTCATATGTATTCCTGTATGTATTCCCTATATCCCTCCAAAATCTTTTTAAATTAAAAACAAACATAGATGAAGCCCACAAGACTGGATTTAACGAATTACATTATAGTTTTTTACGGACACGATCTATCCAATTTTTATAATCTCTCAACTAAAGAGAAATTGATTCAGTAAGTTTTTATGTATAGTATTCTCGTAACGAAATCTTATTTTAAAACGGAAACTAGATATACTGCAGGATGCAGTGATATCGCAAGGCAGCCACAGCGCTGACACAAGACACAACCGCAGTGAACAGCTTTAGGAGCAAATGCTCGCTGCCATTGGTGGTGTCATTGCGGTCGGGTTGCCTGTCTGCACTTTTGATGTCAATGCACATACAACACACATGGAAAACACATACACACACATATACCGCAAACTTGCCGACTGTACACCTGCCATTATCGCAGTTGCATCTCGCGCAAGTCGATAAGTATCGGCCCAGGCGATTCTCTTTTACGCAACGACATCACATCTTACTCCAGCGCTCTCATATTACACCGCTTGATCCGCGACGTGATTCGATTCGCAACTCGCGTGTACGAGTGAGACCTGACGCGATATCGGGGTTAATGACAGGCGTAAATTACACGAATAGCCTATTCGCTCGCAGTGGCGAGTAATTTGATCGACGTGTGCCGCTGCATTTACGCACCTATGGTCCTTCTCCGTCGAGTAATTATACGCGCGAGTTATTAATCACGTTGTAAACATGCACGAAATGTGCAATCGTAAAAATTTCATAAAGATAGTAAGTATAACTTGATAGACATTTAGATTACGACATTTACATAGAACAAAATAACTCATGAAGAGTACTGTTTAATATATTATTAAATTTTAATTCTTAAAATCTATGCGTTATTATATAATAACATTTTCATGAATCATCGTGTCATTGAAGCAACTATTCTTCCACATTATTCCATTTTCTAGAATCGATGATCAATGCGAACGATGACCACGATAATCTATTCGATGACTCAAGATCACGTACGTGCGAATATCACTGATTTTCTCTCTCGCGAAACATTACGGATCATTATGGAAGCATATATGTATATCGAAGCGACACATCAATTTGTGAATGATGACTCATGAATCTTGGACAAAGATCTTGACCAAGTAGTTTTCTTCTTTGTACGTTATTCATCTGTATTTAAAAGCAAACAATTATCTAGTACGAAACCATTCTGCATTTAATTATTCGCCAGCGTTTAATCGTGCAAACACTGACGACACGATCGAAGAAAAGAGCAAGAAGACGACGTAATTGTTTCATTGAAACAAAACAATATTTTACGCCATCGCAAGCGTCAATTATTTGAAACAATTTATAACTCCCGTTGAGTCTGTACCCTTGACGCTTTGCACCTGTTAAAAATACGATCTAATAACAATCTTCAGTTTCTAAAAACGAAGAAAAAGGCGATGAAAGAAATAAGGATGGCTCTTAAACTATCTATCATCAATTCTTTTTCCATGAAATCAAAAAGTACATCAAAGTGATTATTGCGCATAATACGGATGCATTATGCATTGCATAATGGAGAAAACGGACGGAAAGAATTGAAGAAGCAACATCAAACGTGATCTAGCTAAAACACTCGTTACGAAAGTCGCGGAAGTGAAATCGGCGCGATCGCTTAATGAATCATCGAATCCAAATGTAATGAGCCGGTGACGTCAAATCAAACATTTGCAAGTTCCGACCGTGTGACTCATGTCACACACGTACTCTCGAGCAAGATTGACAGTCGAGTGTTTTTTCCATAATCGTAAACTGCTTCCGACGCTATCAATTTCAACTTCCCGAATAGTCATCGCCGACGGCGCCACGATAGTCGTGAATAATATCGACAAGTGCATAAAATATTTTATTCTGTATATAATAGTTGTTTTTTCTCGGAAAACTTACATACGTATCGTTTTGCCGTTCCTATGTTAAGATAACGATTTATCGCTTTCAAGTAATCGAAAGAAAATATATCAATATATCATATCTTGTACTTTATTCGCGATTTTATCATACGACAGTTTCGCGAGTTGTCTATCTATAGAATCCAAGTTGTCGTTTTTGACGACATAAAATTTAATATTTCGTACCGTCATGTATAATTTTTTTCTTCCCTGCGAGCCGATATCTGCGTATAAAGAAAAAAGCCGACAGTCTACACTGTTCCTCACGGCATTTAAAGAATTCATACCGCGGTTAAACCGCGACTTCCACTTCTGCCATGGGTAGAGTACTGATAATTGGCTGCAAGAAAATGACAAAATGACGAACACGACGACGATAGCGGCGGCGACGACGACGACAATGATGACGAAGGACGATAGGTGGATAGATGTGTGCAAATAAGTTCTCAAGTCGTAGTCAAGAGACTATGTTCTATTAAGTCGAATCTAATCTAGCTAATAAGTAACTACCAAGGACCGGGAATTACATTCTCTAATATTCTCTAGCGTTGTCTAGACCGCGAAATTAATTAAAAATCAAGCCGCATGGTGAACAATTAGCATACCGACATGTATGTTTCGCGTGATTAAATTAACGGTATTGCACGGAACAGCGAGTGCGCAGTTAGAAAAGTAACGTGGGAAATTTATTATTTTCTGTCTGCTTTGTTTTTCTTCTGCAGATACATGTACTTGTTTTATGTATATTTATAATTCACAGCATTGTCCCATGACGAACAAGTTAATAATATGGTTTTATATATAAAGAAAGGCTATTGTGTGTGGACGACATGATATTTATGCAGTGAACAATCGTAAACGTTATTTTCACTCCAATGCGTGCTCTGTTCATCTCTTTTGCTGACGCGAAAATAATGATTGAATTTCAATTAGATGATATAAAAGAGTAAGCGAGTGAAACGGAGCTGTGCACGATTGGCAGATTAAAGTATAGTGATACTCGACACTGTCATGCGGCTAGAGTTCGCTAACTCGAGCGAACTTATTAGCCGCTGTGACCTAAGTCCCGCAAGAAGATATATCCGTTGCCTGACTCATCAATTCGTGATATCTCATTTACCCATAAGGGATAATCACCCTGATATCCCGGCCTCAATTAATGTCACGAAGGAACAATTATTTGCTAATTTATTACCTAAATTTCTTCTGTATAAATAAATAAATTTAAATGTATTATTACTCTAATATACATTATAGAATGAATTTTATCTTAAGAAGATAATTTTAAAGCTATAATTTAAAAAACAATTATTACAGTTGTTCGTGTAATAATTTTTTGAAAAATGTCAAAATAATGTTTTCTTGTAACACTAATAAATCCGGAACTTGTCATAAATTTCGTATAATGAAAATATATCATCAGATTGCTCACTAAAACATATATGATTGTCCGAAGGAGAATTTTATATTCTTACGAACTTCATTATATAAAATAATGATGTTCTCGATATACACTAAAATATACCCAGCATTATATTAAAAGCGAAGTCACATATTAAAATTTTTACAAAGCTATCATAATTGCATTTACATAAATTCTACAAACTATAGTAGAAAAAATTATTGTCGCGCAGAATTCATTTGCGTCTCAGTTCTACGAAGTTGAATCTCGAGAGGATTTCGTGTGCAACTAAAAATGGCTCGTTTCATCGCATTTCATCTTATCTTAACTACGGAACTTCGCCATATGCCGAGAAAGGATTAATTATAACTACATGGCGTAATTAAGGAGCTAAGCGTGAGAACCGAACCGACAAAGAATACACGTATGTACGCTCCACAGTACAAACACGTATATGTAGACCCGGGTGTTCTTACGTGAGAATTAGCTCCAGGACGTGCATTGTTCGGAGCTGAGAAAGGAATCGGCCACGTTTTTGACATTTTTATACCTTCTTCAGAAGCAATCTTCTAGTTTTTCACTCTGCGAATAAATCGGTGTATTTTACTCTGTTCCGCGGTATCTTGCAAAGGAAACATCAAATACCAACTGCTACTACTTAGCGATTAACGTCATATTAAGGCGAAACAATGGCAAAAGCATTTACCGTGTAGACATAATTGTCACCCAATTAAACTGTATTTGTTTGGTTAATTATGGCGACAAAATGAAAGTATGATTATAACAAAATAAGATTATTCCGATTATCTTTAGCTTGCGTCACTCTGCATAAAATTATGTAATATTAAATTTTATGCACATTTAAATCCTTAAATCTGTCTTATAATTTAACGATGACTTTTTCAACATTATTTCCAAAATAAATAAAATGTATCATAATTTTAAAAAATAGCGGATTATATTTTACAAATTAATATTTTTATCAGGAGAATATAGTGACATCGAAAATATCTTTTAGTCTCGCTAGATATTTGTACATGTAACTTCTAAAAAAAAAATTGGGATAAATATTTAAATCTCACGTTTTTAAAATGATGCTTGTGCAATTCGCACGTTCACTTCATTGAAGGACTTCACATCTGAACTCGAGCAGCAATAAATGACGGCGCATAGACGGCGATAAGGATCGCAGACAGAATTCAGAGATTAATTTTCTCTGGCTAGCAAGAAGAGGTTCGAGCGATAAGTTTTCCCGTCATAACGACCGCATTCATGGCACGGCGTTCTCGTTAGACGAATCTACAGCGGAATTCCTCGCGGATTGCATTTCCGACGTGGAGCTATAACCCGAACAAGGAAAACATTATACATTTACATATGCGCCATATTAATAACCACAGTAACTGATTGCGCGAAAATTATTAAATACAAATGAAAAACACACAAAATTTAAATCGTTAAATCAATAAGAAAAGCAACAGCGAAGAAAATTTTGCTATTATTTTCATCTTTATATATCATTTTCTATTTTGAATTTACGTATAAATTAAAAAATTTATGCTACATAAATTTTTAATAACAATATTCTTCTAATAATGATAACTATGTGACAATATTTATAATAATAATAATCTTTCTAAAATATCTGAAGTTTTATACATAATTCATACTAAATATATAAAATATTTGTACATAAGTAGAACTCATTACAATAATCCAGCTATTACAGTAACTATTCCTTGCATAAATTAATTTCAAGGTAGAAAACCGTAGTGTTTCTTCATTAGAATGGTAAATATCAGAAATAATTTTATAACTGCATAATCAAATAAAAACAAATTTTTTTATAAATAAAGTGCGCACAAAAATGGATCGATATCATTTTCAAAATGATCGGTTATACGTCATTGAGAACCACTGATTGGGAAAATACGGGCGCAATACCGGTATTATGCGACCTAGGCACAGTTGCGCAACGATCTTGCATTTAAGCAGTCGATCGCGGCCCATTTACTATTCCAGCGGCATGCAATTGCATAACAATCGTAGCACGCTGCTACGTAGTAGCAATGTAGTTGAGCAACAATCGAGGTAGAAGGCATTGTCAGCCGTAAATGATAAGAGAGCAGCCTTAACGGCAGCCGCGCCTGTTTACACGAGTCATCTCGTGTAAAAATTCGAGGAATGCTTTAGAACACGTGTACGTCAATATTAAGAGATAATTGTTGCATTATTTCGCGGCGTAGACTGATTAACGCTTATCTCGCGTTATCAAAAAACCAACATGCATAATGTAATAAGATTTCCATATCGAACCGCCGCGCCGATGCAAATGCATCACAAAGATTTCAAAGTTACGGTCATAGATAACGTGTAGATACCACGTCATTATCGTTTCATTTGTAGATATAATAATTTCTGATCTTTATGAATTTTTTAATATCGCTAATATATGAAAAAATGACAAAATGGCTATAATACCGTTATAGTTATTATACAAAAATGTGCATCTAATGTAAAATGGACATATGAAAATGTAGCAAATCTTTAAAGATATACGAATATACTATATACAATATATTACCCCATTATCGTCTTGCCAGTCATTCTAATTTAATCGACAGCGCGTAAAATATTTGCGAATGTCATGCGCGCGATTCTGCATTAATTTCATGCTCGCGAAGCTATGAAATAGTTTTGGCTCGACTACACGGTCTAACGATATCTCAAGAACCTCCGACGCATGAAATGTACCTGTTAACAGACTGCAGGCGCTCTCTTCTATATGCAGTTATTATATAATTACCAGTAAACTTACTTTTAATTGTTGTTTTAATTATCTTGAAGAAAAAGCAGTATATCACCGAGAAGTACAAAAATCGATTAGCAAAATTAATTTCCCTCTATCATAATATTCGTATGGGTTTAATAATTTTATAAAAAGATAACTAAATTGAATAAATATAATCGAAATGGATTAAAACAAATTATATCTGGCGTACTTGTGGAAGCATAGATCCGGGCAAGCAAAGTCAGATTGTCGCGTAAATATTTTCGTTCTCATTGTAATCGCGTGCATATTGAATGAACCAGATGCTACTTATTCACTGCGGTCGGTCTCCCGCTGTTTTTATGAAAGACCAACGGCGTGGTTTCTGGATAAGAAAAGAACGGCACGTGCCAACGCGGCGACATGGTGCGTTTCGGGTGGCCGCTCGAGCACGTGCTTCAGAATTTATTCCGGAGTAACCTTTCCGCGTGTACGCACAACTTATTATAAATCTGACGTAAGTAATACGTACGAAAAAAATCACAATACTATATACAATACTATATATATCACACAACTATAAATACATTTATAACAAAAATCTTATTAATTCTCTCTATATCTTTATTTTGATAATAAAATAAATATGTCTACCTACATTGTATGTAATATCAAACCGGTTAATTTCCACGTGGAAACTCAACATCTTATCGCAACGATCGAATTTTCATTTATTCACTTCTATATTTTCTATGCGAAATAGACGAATCTTCTACATTATTACATTAGTATTAGGAATAAATAAAAGAAAAAGGATCAAGGAAAAAATTTTATAAACGAATTTAATTTTTGACGACTATCATGAAACTAAGGAACGTTGATTCTTTGCATATTATTACGGCAAAATAATACGACACGAAAAAAAATTCGTCACGTCGACACGGTGAACTGCCTTCGGTAGCAAATAAAGCATGAAATTCCAGAATCGAATGACGGATACGAAATACGAGCGAAACGCGAGGCCCGACAGTTCGATTTCGCGTACGCACTGTCGCTTATTCCCTGTAGGCATTGCATTTTGTTTTCTTTGTATTTCTAATAGTCTAAAAAGTGCTATTTAGTCACAAAAAATGCTATTTAAAAAATATTACGAAATGTCAAGTGGTAATGACAGATTCTTTTACAGTTAACTTTAATGAAAATTTAATTAAAAATTTAATTACAAAAATATTGAATACTGTGAATACTGAATAAAGCTATACGTAAAAATAAAATTTTAAAAGTGTACGCTAACTGCAAAATTTCTGTTATTAACATCTTTTTATCAATATCAAGTAATTTTTAACGCAAAAGTTTTAATTAAATTATCAAAAAATTTGAAAGCATTATAAATGTTAAACTATTCAGACAATGATCATTTCCATTTAATCGAAGAATATAATACCAATAGAGTAAAAATTGGATATTCCTATATTTCCTATATTCATGAAAATATCCGCTATCAGTATGCATCATATTTGTATGATTTCATTAATTAAGCACCGCCAATACGTGTTCCTTTATTCATTTACAAAACAGCTTTCTAATGTATGTATTTTAACCCCCTTGTTCTAATATGCGAATACACATCTCACGACCGTACATACGCTGACGTAGATTATACACGTTCGAATGCGTAAGGGTTGAGAGTCACCCCATCAGGAGAGCGATATTGCGAGAGGGTGGTAGGTAATCCTTTGGAAAAGCACCGACGCGTGTCGCGCATAGAAATGTTACTCTTATGTGCACTTTTGTCTTTTGAATCAGCCGAGTTTTAAGTAAGCAGAAAATAAAATCTCAAAGAGAGACTCACATCTATCATTCTAATTGCATTTACTTTGGTGTGCAAAAGGCGGAATTTGTTAATTACAATAGAATTTTATTATTCAAGAAAATTATTTAATGAATATCGTATATTTGCGATAAATATAATTAAAAGAAAAGATTCTTAATAAAAAAAGACATTTAAAACTTCAAATTTAAGATAAGAGATTGTGTCAGATCAAATAGTAATAACAGTAAGCGTAAGTGAAATTAACAGATACCCAATAATCAAGCGTGATAGATGATGCATGTAAGAAGCAGAAAAAAATAATAGCCATTTGGTTTTATCGCGAGGAGTGTTTCCCGCGCAAAAAAGAATTATCTCCATCACCCCGTGAGCGCAAACGGTGCGTGTATTTTATCGGGGCTTTAAAGTGCATAGTGTCCGATGATTCAGCGTCATGCTACAGGGGTGGCCCTTGGAGTACTCTTACTCATCGTTCGCATGCAGTTTCGCCACGCAGGATGTAGGAAGGGGTTGTGTCTCTCGCACACCGGTAACACGATCAATAAGATAATTGAAGACTTTCTCGACGATGTGACCGGCGGAAGGGAACAATTTCGCTATCTCGCTCGTACTAGCGCAAGGTCATTGTTTTCGAGACAATCCTCATCTTACATTTTCGAAATTTTATTATCCGATTCGCGTAAACAAAGAAAAAAAGACGAACGTGTGTTATATCGCGAAAGTATCGCCAAGACGAATCTTTTCTCGATGGAATTTCATTATTCAGTCACGAACCGCGCAAACACAGAAATCAGATAAATACGAACCTTGCGAAAATTGATCGATGACTTGATTTATAAAAACAGTAAGTCCGATCGTTTCGTGTCTTACCAGATAATTATTAAAAATGTTGTAAATTGTTCATTCAAATCGTTCAAGTTTGCTGAATTATTCCAAGGCTAAAATAATAAAGTGAAATTTATATCGATTTTATGCGAACGACAAACAAATATGGAAAACTAATAGAGTTTGTACTTTGAACATTTGCAAGTAAAACTATCGAGGAAAAATACCAGAAAACATTCTGCCAGAATATTTTCAATACGCTGAAAAATATTGTAAAATATAAAATTTGATATCGCTGCGATACGATAGCTTAAAAAATTGCATCACCGATATTTGGACTCGTTCGCAAATGTATATTTTAAAAAAATATTCTTTTATAATAAAATTTTTATCTCTAAAATACTATGTGTGTGTTAACTCTAAATGGATTAAAATTCTGCGAAAGAGATAGGAATTATTTATTATGTGTAAAAAAGTAATATAAAAAGTAAAAAAAAAACAGATTATTTTATATTGGATTTATCATTTCCCGATATTGTATTAAACTGCAAAGGGTTAACGAGTTATATCGAAAGTCAGGTCGCCTTTCGAACGATCGCGGAGGCGAGAGAAAAAACGATCTCGGAAACGAGCCGCTGCGCATTCACAGCCGATCGACCAACCGTGAAAAGCCTGTCGCGGAGAGCAAAGTGCAATCGCGCGGCAACGAGGCTGATTGCACTTCCAAAAGCCAGAGCAAACAGATCTGCGGTTTATCTAATTTGTCTACATGCGAGATGAATCGGAACAGTCGCGAGATTCACGTGGCGTTCGAAAGATGAACACGTGTAGTGACACGATTGAAAAACGTTTCAACGCGCGTCCTTTCGCTGTCTATTTATCGTAATAATGCAAACGGATCTCGATATCTGATAAAGTGAGTACAATAAATTCTAATTCGCATATTATATATAGATTAGTTTGCAAAATTATAAAATGAAATGCTGCTTGCCTTTTTAATAAAGATAATTATCACTAATCACTTTTGAATGACTTTTTATACCTGTATACTTGTGAACTTGTTAATCATTGTATTGATCTTATTATCTCAACGTTGATAAACGTTGCTCCTGTTATCAATACCGCATTCTGTATTTGGACTCACTAATAGCGCTCTGAGAATAATATTAGTGAACAAGCAAGTAGCGCGTAGGTCGTTATCAATGTTTGAAAATATTTCATCTGTACTATGTATTTAGCTTAACTGCATCGTGCCCAGAGATGCGCGTGGGCGAGAGAAGTAATGCATCGATCAAACTTCCTTTATAAATCGCTGCGCCAGACTGCACCAGACGTAAATAAATTCTAAACGACGTAACTGCTCGTAATCTCAATCAGCGGTTAAATTTTCATCTTAATCGTTCGATGCGGAATAATATGTCGTAAAAGCAATTAAATAAAAAAAAACATGAAAATTTAAATATATCAAGCTCTTTAAATCGCGCGCAATTTATCGTGAAACGTGTAGAACGGAAGTTGTTAATATTTGACATTTAACAGCCGATTCGAGTGTTGCTACGCAAACATTCACGACAACAAGTGTCGTCAATTTCGGATTTCGATCATAGCGATCGGCGGCAAATAGGTATGAGGTAAACACGAGGCGCGATACAATGAGTACGATGGTGTACAACGTGCTCGACGTACACGTGCCCAGTGGCCAGGGCTCAGGCACACGGCCGCTCGCTGGCTGCACCGAAACGAGAAGTGACCAGGTCACCGGTGTTTCCTGGCGATCGTGATTACGCACCCAACCGGTTCGAGAAACGCTTAACATTAATTTCCCATTGAACGGTTCTCACATACCACAACAATCGGAGCGAAGGGAGGGCGTTACCTGTTTCTCGTTTTTTTTTTGCTCCGACCTAAGGTTGTAACAAAAATAGTAAAACCGAGGGAGAGCGAGGGAGAAATCAAAGATATCTCTCCTACAATATTTGGAATAGCGAAAGATATAGAAATTTTGTGTAGAATCGTGTAATGCTTCGTTCACACGTATATCGCCATAATAAATCAGATATATTATTAATAAGTGTATAATTCGGTATTATAAATTGTAGCCTTATTCTATTGTATAATAGAGTCATAATGGCTCGGATATAATTACAGATATCAATAGGAATTTTTACGTTTCGAGGATCTTTACATATAACGTCAATCTGAAAATTCCGAGATTTGTAAGTTCGGCTTTATTGGCCGGAGCGAATATACGAGCCTTCGAATGACTTTTAAACGACGTGAAACGATCGGCGGGGCAGAATTTAGGCCCTAAGGCGATGTTCCCGAGCGCAGGCCTGGTTACAGGCTGCGCAGGAGGTGCCGACTGACAGGGCGGCGACACCCGGCGCGGCGTGGCGCGGCGTGGCGCGACGTCGGCCTCGCGGCTCCGGCACGAGGCCGAGGGTGGGCTTCCACGATGATAAAACCGGCGATCGATAAGAAACCGCGCGTGATAGCCGGCGCCGCGGTACAAATCGTGGAAAAGCGGGGAAATTCCGCCAGCCCCGACCAGAGGCGAAATATGGCAATTTTTGTAAAGATACAGGACTCACCGCTTGGAATTGCTCCAACAGCTCCTGCCGGTCGTCGATCGCGGTGGCCATGTTGTCCGAATATATAATCCTTCCGCCTTTCCTTTCTCCGCTGCGGCACCCGGTCACTGTTTCTCCGTCGCTCTCTCACGCCCTTCGGTTCACTTCCCCTCTCTCTCTCTCTCTCTCTCTTCCTCTTTCGAATCGTCCGTCCTTCTCGGCCCGATGACTCGCGGATACGCGGTATATGCTATACGTCGTGACACAATGCGGCGCGCAACGTGCGACGGCACTCGACGGTCACCGGGGACGATTTTCTCACTCAATGTCTTTGCGCGGACGCGAACGCGCGCTACTCGATACCGATCGGAAGCAACGGCTCGACCGCTCGGTTTCGGCAGAAGCGTTTCTGAGACTCTACAGTCAGCCTGCCAATGCCAAACGCACGACAACGTCCAACACGATCGGAGTCGCAGCTAGGACTGCCCCGCGCGGCGCGGCGCGCGCGAGCGCCGATGCTCCAAACTCCAAGCTCCAAACACCGCGCGCGCCAGCGGACCGACCGTTGCCGAGAACGCACGAAGGCACCCGAAGCCCTCGGCGATGCCGACGCGACGGTTTCATACACGCTGGCCCCGCGACCTCGCTCGTGACCTCCAACGTATGTATGTATGTCTATAGGGTGTACGTGTGTGTGTGTGTACACCGAATTCTATTTAATAATAAATACATATATTCAAAAATCGATTACTGAATATTATTTATAAGATTTTTAATTTATATACTATAGTTTGATCACTGTAGCACTGAATCAAACGTTGGACACTGCGGATTATGAACTGTCAATGAATACAGTTGGATAATCGATTGAACAGATCGCAAAATTGTGATTATTCGTCACACAATAATGACTATGAATATAGCTCTTCGTTGCACTTGCATACTAGATTTCTTCCCTCTCTCTCTTCTTTCATCTCTGCTCCAAAATCCGAATATATTTTATACAAACACGGAAAAAGAAAACTAAATGTATATACAGTTAAATATGGGTATATGAAGTTGCTTTATCTTTTGCATATTGAAAACTTAACTTGGAATTCCGTATAAATTTGCAACTCTCTCTCTCACACACTTATTCAGTTTGACTTATAAATTATAATTTGCTGGAGGGCGCGGAATTTGAATCGCGATTTAAGATCGCGTTGCCTCTTGTATAGACATATTCTCAATTTTTTTGCTTCCTTGGGGAAGCTTTGTTTTCGTGAAAAAAATTATTTTGGAGTTTTCAATTCCAATGTGTTTACTCATTGTAAACTCATTGTAACTCATATTTTCATTTTTTAAGGTCAATGTGTTTAGAATGTACTTAAACGTTGATAATTTACATTTTTACAAAATGTCTATTTGTATGTGTGTATGTATGTGTGGATGTTCGCGTTGCTGTAACTTCCGTAAATTTGGAAATATCGGGTTGCTTTTTTTTTTAATCGATAGAGAATTATTTAAGGAAGGTTCCTATTGAATTGCGCGATGATCGGTAAAGCGGTTCTCTTTTTATAAAATTTTGAAATTTTTGAGAAATGTCCGTGGTTGCTCTAACTTCTGCAAATTTGGAGATATCGGGCTCAATTTTTTTTAATCAATAGAGAATTATTTAAGGAAGATGCCTATTAAATTGGGCGATGATCGGTAAAGGGGTTCTTTTTTAAGAAAATTTTGAATTTTTTGAGAAATGTCCGTGATTGCTCCAACTTCCAAAAATGTGGAGATATCGAGCTGATTTTTTTTAAATCGATAGAATAACATTAAAAGAAAATTAGTATTGAAATTAGAGCCAAATTATTTGTAAAAGTTTAAAAAGAAGTGTGCAAATTAGGAATTTGCACAGTGCTTCTTCATCAATTTAAAGGGGGTCAAATTAGAAAGAAACACAATGCATCATCAACATTTTAGTTGGTTCGTGAGCTTCCTCTATGAGGAAGCCAAACCAAAAAAAGAAAAATTAAAAAAACTTCCTCATAGAGGAACCAACTAAAATGTTGATGATGCATTGTGTCTCTTTCTAATTTGACCCCCTTTAAATTGATGAGGAAGCACTGTGCAAATTCCTAATTTGCACACTTTCAAGTTATTAATCAACGCTTATTCGGACTTTCGCTCCTTTAACTTCTTATCTAATCATCTTGGAAGTAAAAATATAAAATCACATACAGATTTTTACAATGTCGGTCAAAATGAGATATAATGTAACTGTAATACACTACGCATACAATTATATGTTATTTTAAAACGTTTTAAGACGTCTAATATATATATATTATATGAAAATTAACACAAATATGCAAAGTTTTGTAATCTTATATAAATATTACAGAGTTGACGTGTTTCCATAATTATTGTGTAATTAATAAATTATTTGACTTTATATAAAACTCGCATAATTAATTTACTACCTTTGTATAAATTGTAATTAGTTCACTGTAACAATTTATATTATAATTTATCTTATAAGAGCGATTAAATCTCGACTAAAATCACGATGAATTCACGGTATTGCCAGAGTTTGTAGGAATGCAAAACGAGATCGCATGGCGATGACTCATTTTTCACATGTGAAGTAATGTACGTTGGGTCGAAAAAAATTTAGGTTGATTCATTCCTATCGTCGTTGAGGCCAGCCTGTTTACGTACCATGATATCGAAACGCATCGCGACATTTATGCGAAACGGTTTCGCTCGTTTACAATCGCATCGTTCCGCTTTGTTTAGCAGCCCTCGTTATAACGAAGGAATACTTGTTATCGCGATTATCTAGATTAAACAATCGAAAAAGTTAATTGTATACAAAAAGAGAAACATATTTTTGATATATCTGCAAATGAAACAAACGAGAATCATAAAAAGAATTATCCAAATTATGCAAGGTTGTTGAATGACTTGCATAAAAAATGCACTCGACATCGCGCGAGCGCCCTTTCAGAACTTGTTGTCACATTGAGCCAGAAATTCATGTCTCTCTCGACTTTTCACGTTCCTCGTCTCTTTATTGACATTCTATCTCTCCCACCACGTTAAATGTGCTTCTACGGACACATCGACCCTTTTTAAATAATGTCACCGTGGGGGACGAAGAGATGAACCATCCTGGATTCCCCAGAGGTTTCATCTCCCGAGGTCACTTTTCAAGTTTTTCCAAGAACACACGCTCGCGTGTTAGAATAATAATACAAAATAATATAAAATCACGCGATACAAGTATTCTATGGCGCAAAAACACTACATAAAATTTTTTAGAATAAACTTAATTTTACTAGTTACGTGCAAAACTTAACTTTTTTTCGCTAATACTAGTATATATAATTTAGAGGATTTTAAGAAATTGAACCAAGTTATTCATTTTGCGATTATTAAAAATATAGGTAATGATGAAGACAATGAGATAAGACGTAACAAAGACAGTATCGGATATTAAGAGCAAATATGAAACAATTAATATCAAAGATCTAATCGGATAGTATCAGACTCAAAAGTATGAAATACTATCGAGAATTAGATAACGGCTTCTTTGACGTCAAGTGATTTATTCATAGATACATCTACGATAATATATGCAACAAGAAGTAAATCGCTTTCTTATCGAAAGGAGCGGGGCTCCGCCTCAAATAAGGTCCTATTGCGAAGTGATATATCTTTATCGCTATACACATTAAGTTAGCCTTCGGTCAGAAATTACAGAAATGTTTTGCTTTATACAGTTCTTCGACGGTGAATAAATTACACATTGGTCGAGAGATTTCAAGATAAATTACGGTAAAGCTGTAGAGGCTCGAGAACATAAATTCACAACAGAGTACTAGAATCATTCGTAATATTTACTTGGCGGAGAAAATCGCAGCTTTAATAATAACAATAATCCTACATTAGAAAAGAAGATTATGCTAAACATGAAAAATCATATCCCAGTAATAAAAAATCTAATTCGTGAAAATGAGTTCTCTTCTCTCAAAAACTGGTCGCGAGTAATCCCTCCAAAAATATAATATTCACTATTTAGAAAAGAATTTCGTTGTGTATGTATCTGTGTATGTAAGGTGTGCATCAAAGTTGTAGAGTATATGTACAAAACTAGCTGTGTAAAAATGTAACATTCACGTTGTCATGATTTAATGGACTAAATAATCACGAGCAATTTACGCTAATTTAATACATTTGCACGATTATCTCATGTTACGCTAAGAATGATGCTGTCGAGCATCATCACGTTTGTCCGCAACGAGAAAGTCGATGCACGTAATAGTGTGTTAGAAACGCATGTAGGCACTTGCCTTAGGTATCTAACGAGCGATTAATAATCTGAAATGATACAAATATTTCACGATAATGTACAGTATTCTAGTTAGAACACGTAAGACGATACTGATTTTCCGTTCCGTTTGCGGTAACGCACTGTTAATGAAAACTCAATAAAGATAAGTATATATAATATAATTATCGGACCAAAGATATTTTAATTATAAATATCTTGCGTCCCGTTTTTAGCACTAAAACGGAATTGATCCACATTGTTATATCAAGAAAGAAAAAGTAAGAACAAGACAAAAATATCGAAATGTCAACGATTAAATGTTAGTGTTCTTAAAAATGCTATCATTAGAAATCCACTGCGTTACTTGCGTCACGTCCAACATCAAATTATCGATATTATTGGGTCTTATTGATCTATACAAAAATATATGTGTACATGTCTCGTCGATTCTTTGTTTCACAGCCTGTTTTAAATAAAACGTAGCATACTCATTGCCGACGATGTACAAATGGCTAAAATTTGTCAGTAAAGTCAGTATTCGTGTTACAATAAACTCTATTAATCGAATTCTTCGTCTTTCTTATACTATGATTAATAGAACAATAGAATAATTCTCCGTTATTATTAGCAAAGCTCGTTCATCAAAGTCGAGTTTTGTCCGATAAGTATACAATTATTTAAAACACACTGTGCTGTCATTGACTCAATCTTTTCGGATTTTCGCTACAAAACTCAAAATTTTTAAATTTTTTGCCAGTAATTACAAAGTTCTTTCTCTTAGACTCATTCACGATTCATTCGCGATTTAGCCTAAGATAAAAGTTCTTCTATACAAAACACTCTGCGTTCCGCGCACATTTCGCATTGGATAGACTTTTACGTAAAGTCAAATAATACAAGCTTTTGAAATAATAGTTGAAGAGATTAATATAAAGCGAATTTCATATTCGTGCCAGAATCAACGCGTATTCCAATCCAAATATCCAATCTCAATTTGATAAGGATGTTCTATATATAGAATAATGTTTCTTGGTGGAAAAGTCAACGCGGCTTATCGCAAAAATCAATGTTCTTCATAAAATGCCTCTTTAATAAATCTTGTAATCTAATAACGTATCTTCTTATTTGATTGTATACTCTCCTTGAAATACAAACTAATAATATTATCAAGTTATGTGATCTAATCCACAAAACTGCTGCACTTAATAATATAATTCAAAGACGATTCAATAAAAGCCAATGTGAGCCAACGCCGCGTTGTGTCGAGGCAAAACAAATCATTTATTTATTAAATGTACAATATGAATATACAAATACAAAGTAATTGTACTTTGTATTTGTGTATATATTGTATATATATTCATATTGTACATTTAATAAATAAATGATTTGTTTCGCCTCGACAACGGCGTTGGCTCACATTGGCTTTTATTGAATCGTCTTTGATTTTATATCTGAGAGCCTTACTATCACTAATATTTAGCTTTAATATAATTCACTTAACAATTTTGACAACTACTTAGAAATATTTAAGGGACGATAAATCAAAATCATTATCATTTATTTTTACGTAATAAATGATAATATGGAAAAAACAAAAAGTTACTTATGATTCATGTAGATATTATGTGAACAATATTTACATGAAAAATATTTATCATTTTTTGTCAATTTAAGGAACATAATAAAACGAAATATGTAGTTAAATTAAAAATTAGTCAAGTACATTCCCACTTCTAAAAAAATAAGATGACGAAAAGATATAATGAAGAAAATCGTAGAATTACGAAGAAATGTAAACGCAAAACGCAATAGAGTTGTATAGCCTTTGGTGCAAAAACAGCGAATATTTACAGTTTACTATTTCGGGAAGGCAGAGTAGATATGCTATTTATCTGCTTGTCTCAATCGTTTCCTTTTATTTTATACAAACTATAGCTTACGTTTATTCTATATTCTGATATATTCTAATATCCTAACGTATGTATAATCTAATCATAATACACACATCTCTCAGTCTATTCTGTACATATGATCGGCGCAAAGGAAATCCTCGCTTGTCGCTTTGTGCACCCAACAGACGTTTTTAAAAGCCGATATAAAAGATCGACGGACATTTCGCCGTCGTAACGCAACATTATATACGGGAAACGATCGGTTGTGATAAATCATTGCTGCACCAAGATCCTCGCAGCGTATCACTCGTCATTCGGGTTAATCGGCTTGTAATATATCCTTATTTCAGGGTTTTGTTTATCCAATATTAATAAGTAAGATAACACGCATTATAGACCATGTTGTTAAGATTTCTGCAAATGATGCAATTCCGTGGTCGTAGATCGTTAATCATTTCGCGTAGAAACTACTTCATTCTATCAGCCACAGTGAAAGGCGCGATACATGTAAGATTTAAAAAAAAACGGAAGTAACATTCTTCTTTATGGACAAATCGATTACAAAACTATGAAAGCGTACATCACGGTTCATCCGTGATTCGTCCGCTATCGGTGTGAAATAAAATCGAAAAATTTTTGTAAAAAAAGAAAAAAAAGAAACACCCCAATCCAACGAAACAGCAAAGACGAAAATACAAACGAATATTTTCAGAGTCGTGCGTATTAAGGTAAAACAAGCGCTCATATCTTCGTATAATCGAATTTCGAGACGCATGCGCACGCGCGCGTGTATATGTGAAAGCACAAAAATAATTTTCTGATGTCGTGTGCATTGTGCAGCGTTGTCCCTATTCGTGAATGAAAATTTCGTAGATAGATGTATAAATGCAGATCGATGATTGACTAGCGATGCCACTAGCATCTAAAAATATAGTCTTTGCAAATAGAAATGAAAACCACAATTGATGGGAAAATGTTTTACTATGTATGATCGCTGTATTGTAACTCGACTATGCTATAATACTTTGCATCTTAAGTTCGCTCGCTCGCTCGCTCGTAAATTATACTCGAATAATACATGACTTGCAATAGTTTGACGCGAAACAATCATTAACATTAACTTTGCATCGCGAGTTGTAGATTGAGTCGCAATTATCGCAAACGCCCCGGAGATTCTCGTGCGGAGCTAACAGACGACACGAAGTGGGCTAATGAATCCTAGGACGAGGAATGTCGTTTTCCTAGACACCCGCTTCCGTGTCGGTGGTGCTGCCATGGTATTCCTGGGGCTGAGAAAGGGAAAGAAGTGCATCCAGGCCTAATGATTCAGCCGGATCTGGCGCGGATCTCGACTATGTTTAACACAAAAAAGACTGCCTCTAAAACTATAGTCGAGTATATAACGAAACAATGCAACAAAAGTGAAATCTTGTCGAATTAAATTTCACGATGTGGGACGTTTACATATATTCGCTGACATGCATATTTATTATACTTATAAAATAAAATGTAAAATGCGGCCGAGATAATATACACGATGATAATATACATAATCCGAAAATGTACATAACCTTGTGGATTTTACAAAATTAAAAAAGGAGAAAAATGGTAAACGGTATACATTATGTTTTTCCGAGCACTTTTTTCCTTACCGATGCACTTTGATCGGCTTCTTTACAGTTGCTACAAATATAATCATCTTCCTCCGCAATTTCTGTGCGATCCAATCCGACACAATGCATATGGAACCAACCTTCGCAGCCACCGTCACACTGAACCCAATCAACTTCTTTACCTAAATAACAAATAAAATAAATACGTGTTGAAATTTGGACGAAATAAAAATGTAATTTAATAAACAAATGAGGGTATAATCAAAATACTCTCAAATCAAGTACACATAAAAATAATCCGTATAACATATTTGATACACACTAGATGATCAAAAAATGTATGTACACAATCATTGGCAATATGTTTATTACTGACATTGTCCATTGTATATATATATTACGACATATAATTATTATATATAGAGAACATTTCTTTATAACGCTTAGAAGATATCATTAAAACCACGTTGCGAATATATTGTAGACAATCTCCTTACCACTAGGCCGTAAGCAGTCAACCGCCGCGCAATCGTCCTCTTCATCCGAACTTTCTTGCTTGGTCTTCTTCGTGCGATTACCGCCTCGCTTCCTAGGGCCTTCCTCACCCTCGCTCTTGCGTTTCATCTGCAATTCATATTTAACTGAAACCGAGCTGTTCGATGTTCGCAAAACTATGAATTATCGATTGCCATGAGTCATAAAAAGTGTCTCGAATTTAAATTTCCTACAAATCATCGACTTGTTATTGACAAAGCAGACTTGGAATTGTATTCTTATACTATTACGTGGAATGCAGCAAATTTATTTTATGGAAATTTATTAATTTCCAAAAATTAATAATTTTATTAATATGGAAGATTTAATTCGAGACATGATCGTTATCAAAGAATCAAGTACCTTTCGAGGTCCACGCTTTACGGGAACCGGTGAACTGCTTTGTCTCTTTTCCTTAGTGATAGGACCGCCGCTTTTGCTGCGTTTAACTACGTTTTTTTCCTCAACTTTTTGCCGTCCGATTTTCTTAATTAATTCAAACTCCTCCGATTTCCTCTTTCTACCCCGTTTCTTTACATCTTTTATCTCCTGATTGATATTCGCTTGGACTTCTTCGAGCGACTTATATTTCCGCATGGTATTTTGAGTATTCATGTGACTTAATATACGCCAAATATGCTGTGTTTCATCCAATGCGACTTCTAACAGATCACCTTCCATCATAAGTTCCTCTAAACGTGACCTCGCATTTGAAGATAATATGCCGAATGATTCGCTGTCATTCGATTGAGTTTTCCGTCGAATTTTCGAGACTGAAATAATAACATGAAATGCAATTATTCTCCCATTAAATATATCAAATATATTGCATTTATTTATCGCAATTCGAGAAACTTACTATACGAATATGCGTGTTCATTACTATTGAAAGTACTACATGTTGGTTCGTCGTCCAAGGTAACAATGTCATCATCGTCATCCTGAAATATTAAAAATGTTAATTTATATATGTTTTGTTTCTTTATTTATAAACGAAAATTATTTATAATTAATAAATTTATTACAACTCATATCGCAATCGATACTCACAGCAGTACTAAGTGTGCTATCGTCTGAATGTACTCCGCTGAGGGGCGCAATAGCCTGCACTCTCTGATGCAATTCGGGATTATTCGCTGCCTTTTTCAACTCGCTGCTAATAATCTTTTCCGTCTTTTCCCTCGCTGCAGCTTCCACTAACTTTTGCGACATTACTGAAAGTTTCGCCAGTATCGATGAGATCTCTTCGGTAGCCAATGCTTGCCTCGCTCGATCCTAATTGACATATGTTTAGCTAAAGACATCGTTTACTTAGATGATATGAGAACATATTTAATGAGAATACCTACCTGCCAATTCATCGCGCGTTCTGTTAGGCACTGCAATGCTTCTCCCTCCGGCAGTCGGATCGGAATTTTTTGGAGACTCACTAAGAGAGCCAGTATAGTTTCCAGGCGAGGTCGTCGAGAACGTAGACAGCACGGACACAAAAACTTCATGTCCCTCGGCCCTGGTGGTTTACCTTTGTACGATGTCTTAGGCAAGGGTACACAATTTGCTGTGAAATAAAAATTCATATATTATTAGATAATAATAGCTATTTTTGTTATTTAAATTGCTGTACTTACTGTGAAACCAATCCTTGCAAAGTTCACACTGGAGCATAATGCCGAACCTCGGTCGCCGGCAAACACAGTACTTGGAATCTTCTACTTCCGCTTTCATCTTCATTAAATTTCTCTCTCTCAAGCTTCTCATCGCCTCCATTTCGCGCTGTTCTGCTAGTTTGAAGGCAGCTACCACGTTCGCCGAGCTGCTGGAATCGTCCAATTTTGTATCACAGACATAAACGGCGCCTACAGATTCATCACCCTTGTTCTTTTTGGTTTTCATTGCCTGTACGCCGACGCCGATTCGTGGCGACAGAGCTTCCATTAGCGTATAGTGCGAATTTTTCCTTAAGAATGTTCTCGCGGTCCTTTCTTTCCATGTTTTCGCCTGCAAGAGAGTATTTTCCAACATCGAAAGGGCGTTTAGATGCAAAGGGATGTTTCTTCCCTTTCGTGACAAATCGTCCAGGGTATCAAAATATGGAAAATTCTCTTTCGCTTGTATATCGTCGATCAGCTTCGTCCAGTTCTTCGCCTTGTTCAGTATATCTTGAAGAGTATCCAAACTCGGCAAATACGCCTCAACCTCATCTGCTTCGCGAATAAACTCCTCCACAGCTGCGATGGTTCGTCTATTTTTGATGTTAAGAAACATCTTGGCCTTCTCTTCCCACTTATCAATCGCCTTTGTTAATGCGTGCAATTCTGACAGTGTATTTTCAATACTGACATGAGGCGGTATCGTCATACCTTTCTCGATTAACTTGGCCACCTCTTCGCGACTAACAGATTTCGAATCGTCTTGGAGGGATTTTACTTCTTCTAGCCACTGTATCTGTGCTAATCTCTGAAAAAAAAAAAAAAAAAAAAAAGTTTAATTAAGACAAAATATCTAACTTAAAAAATAAATGTATGTTTGTATGGTTACATACTTGTTTCAATCGTACTAATTGAGGTAATTCTATGCAGATAGAGTCACCAAAGTCGATGCATTTCTCCAATTTCTCAACGTCGCAATCTTCGTCTTTGGATTCCAATTCTGCCGCATCCTTTTGAAATTGTAATACTTGATCGAGTATAAATTTTACACCATCTGATTCTCTAAGTTCACAGCACAGGTTAGTTATTTCCTTATAGAAAAGTGTTAATTCTTCCACAGTGAGTTTATACTTGGTATCAACGGTTTGCCTAGTCCTAAACGAATGAGAATTGCATAAAAGCAAGTAAAATCATATGTCATAATATGCCGCAATAAAATCTTATGCTTTACTAACCTTGTACGCTGTTTATTGTTTAATAGCTGTTGTGCAACGCTCGCACATTTTTCGGCATCTTGCACAGCGGTCGTTAGAGCCGTCAGCAATTCGCTCTCGGGAAATTTCTTGTTTTCAGCTTCATTTAGAAGTTCTTTCAACTCGTTTAATTCAATTTTATCGTTCTTAGGATCCATAGCTTCCTTCACTTTGGCTACCCACGAGTCAAACGACTCGGCTTTCAGTTTTAATTTTTGCAGCATGATCGGTAACTCGTCCAATGTATATCGATAACGCAACGTATGCTTCTCTGGCGGACAGGTACACAAATCAGCAAAGTGTCTCAGACAAACTAACTGCGAGCTGTGGCACGAACATGTAACTGCACTCAGAAAACAGGTAGTCTTGCATGCTTCGCACTGTCTCTCATCATCTGGTAGAAGCTCGAAAGCCTCACGTTCTGCCTCCGTCACACCCTGAGCAGACCAAGTTATCCGGGTTCACAAATATAGTAAATCTATCTTATTATGTCATAATTCTATAAAGCGATTCTTCAATGAAACACTTGACGCGCAAATAACGTGAAGAGTGATCGAATTGAAAATCGTATTTCACTGGCGCACACGTACTCATCCGCGGAAAGTGAACATAACGCGTATGGCGAGATTCGGCGCGCTCACACGATCAACGCGATGCACCGCTTTGAGGTTTTGGCGCGTAAACGCGCGCTTCCAAACGAGTCCTGCGAAACAGCCGCGAGAAAACCAAGCTGCGCGTTTAGCATCATGGCACAAGACTTCGAAAACATAACCTCTCTACTCACCTATATGTAAGTTACATAACTAGAATGAAGGCGCAGCGAATAAGCATCGGCCAGTCAAGGCCAACGGCCACGACTACGACGACTATTTCGATCGCGAGAATGCAACAACGATAACAGCAAGTTCAACGGAATCAACAACAGTGAAAATACGTGGCTGCGTTTATCACGTTTATAACGTGGAGAGACGGTCCTGCTAGCTCCAAATGGTTGACGATACGATGCCACAGTGCGTATATGTACGAATTTTGCCGCGCGGGCCGCGTGTGCGTATGTGTATTCGTGTGTGCGCGTGCGCGCGCGTGTGCGTCAGACGCGAGCGCGCGCTGTTGGCACGTAATGTACTACTTGGCCTAAATATATTGACCTTTCTCGGCAAAAGTATTGCCAGTATTCACATGTTGGATCTTTTCCGTTGAAAACAAGATCATATTCATATCCCGGACTTTTTAGCGCGTCTATTAATTCTCAGTATAAAAAAAATTAAGTTTTATGTACAATATATTTAGGCCATGGAGTCGATAACGCGAGTATGAATATGAGAAATAAATTTTAATAATTCTAATTTTTCTTAAAAATCTTGAAATATAGAATATTTTACGTTCTGAATGTCGACAAGTAAATAATTGCATTATAGCCGCAGTTAAAGAACAAAAACAAAACTAAGTTTCATTGTAAAACAATTGATATAAAGAAAATATTAAATATTTAGATGATAAGTAGTAATTAAATAGTAATTAACATCTTATTAAATTCTCATTAAAAGATTGCTTCATAAAACACTATAAATTTTTCGTGTTTAGAAATCTATAATATGAAATATACGTATATGTAAACTTACCCATTCCAGCAAGTTTTTCCGCAATTTTTTCTCATCCTCCACCATTTGCAACATGTCGTGATACGTGGCGGTTGCGACTCCGATATCTAACGAATCTGGATCCAATGACATTTTACAAACTAGTTCATCGTGGGAAAATACACAGAATCTCCTTAAATTTGAATAATGCGTGATGCAGTCTCGTCCGACCTTAAGCTGATAAGAGAACATTATTTAGTATAACGTGTCTAATCTATATGTATAATCGAGTAAGTATAATCACAAGTATAACTTGCATTGTTGAATGTCCTAATACTGCAATTTACTTTAAGCCCGTATCAGACTATGGATTGGGATTGGGATTGGATTGGAATTTGACCAATCAAAGCTAAGTTCACTGAACTTGTTATTGGTTTTCTTTCTTCCGATTGGTCAAATTCCAATCCAATCCCAATCCCAATCCATAGTCTGATACGGGCATTATTCAGACCTAAATCAACTCGATATGCCACAATTTACATACCCAATCTGCAGGTGCAAAATTGACAGCTTCTGCAAAATTGTAACCCTGATTAAAACCTGCGTGGTACGCTCTAGGAAATGTCACAACAAATTCACCCGCGTGTTGGTCTGTTCTAAATACCGGTACTCCTGTTAAATCATTACAAAATTATATCAACTATAAATTTAGAAAAAAATATCTTGCAATTGCAAACTAGATAAATATTAAAGAATCTGAATTGGAAACAAATTCTAAATTTCCTAATTCTCTTTTTTACGAAAAAAAAAAAAAAAAAAAAAAAATTTTTTAGAAATTTCTTATGATTTTAATTATACATAGAAATTTTTTCATTTAATTCCAAGTTGTTGAAATTGTAATATATGTGAAAAATCTACGACATACCTTCGCTTGTCAATATATTTGGATTCATGATGGTAACAAGTTGATGCAATAGATCGGGCTGGCTATGAAACAGTTCCGGTGCGGCGGACTTCATGGAGTGTTCGAAGCGTTCCGCCTGAGAACCCGGTACACCATACCATGTTTTTGGTTCGCCCCAATGCAAATAATTAATGGAATAACTCCAATGATCCTCATTGTGCCAGCAAAATGTCGCGAAGCACATGCCAACGTACATCCAAGGAACTTTCATGCCGCTAATATCAGCATTAATATGGCCCAAGATGCTTCCACGTAAAACTGGCAAATTATTTAAATTCCACGAAGATTCGGCATATTCTTGATCGCAAGTAAACAAATTAACGCTGGTCTTGGTCGGAAATCCGGATCCATGATCCATCGTGTGCAAATCGGCGCCGTATTCTACAGTTACGTCTTCGTCGATAGACGAAACTATTCGCCAGAATTCCTTTTCCACTAGTGATGTTGGGACCATCTATAGATAATAAAATTTATTAAATACATCTAATAAAGATAAAAATATATATTATTTAAATTATGTGTGTAGGCATGTGTGTATATAATCATGGCTAGCAATGAGGACTTACATGCACAGGCATATTAAAGTAGTCGCTCTTGAATTGATCGGCCATTTCTCCGAATTGCTGCAGCGTGTATTCTCTCTGCGCTTGTTCGAAGCCGAACGCCTCCATCGGCTTCGAGACCTCTTCAGCAACGCACTTGGGACATCGCCAATCACCTTTTGGTATTTCCGTTAATGGCGGCATAAGGCAAAACGTGTGATAACTGTCATCACAACCGTCGCACAACAGCATGTTCTCTTCATTGTCGCCTCTCCCGCAATTGTGACAAATATATTTTGCCAACTAAATGAGAACAAAGGAAAAGATAGGATAATAAAATTACATAGTTATAAATTATAATTTTGTTTTTCACTGTAAAATGTTATATAATATATTATATAGATCGTCAAATTATATTTACAGGATCAAAGTCGTAAATGAGTTTCAAGCCACGCGTCTTGTTGGATTTCTTTCCTTCTTTGGTATTAAAGCCAGCCATTTTTGGGCCTGGTCCGTAAAATTGTAACTTCTTAAGCTCTTTGCTTTTATCTGTATCGCAACTAAGATACCTGCTTTTAATTTTATCTTTGCATTCATTGTCCGAGTCGCATTCTTCTTTGCAGTCTTCCTGTTTAATCGATACATCTTGTTTCTCTTCTTGCCCGGAAAATCGCTTAGATCGCCGCGAAAATTTTTCATTTGGTGGTTTAATTTGCTGTCGAGATATTATGCCATGTGGCTTATAATCGCGATCCCTCTTCTCATTCGCGTCCGAGTCCGGTTCAATTTTCTACATAAAACAAAACATTAGTTTGAAATTAACTACAAAACATAATCACACAATTATTACTAATTTAAATAAATTATAGTTAAATTACAAATAATTAATTTAACGAGAATATCAAATTGGCATCACAATAATCACATTCCAGCAGGCTAAAATTTGACTTACAATATCTGACAATGTCTTTCCTTGCTTGAAAACGTCAAAAGGATATAAAATTCTCTCGTAGTGATTCTTTAATATGCTGCCTACGCTTCGTCCGGATGGGTAACCCAGTTTATTGGCAATTTTTGCCCATCTTCTTTCCTTAGTCACAGTTTCTATGCCGCCTGTATATAAATAACACATAGAAATTAAAACCATGAATGTATAAAAATGTACGATAAATAAAATATATAAATAAAACTTACCTTCATCTGTGACTATTTTATGTAAGGAGTACAAGTCCAATGCCTTACGTTCTACAAGCGGAATCTTCAAGGAGGAACCTTGAAGTTCCCAGAACTTTGCAATTTGATCTAAAAAATTAAGCTTTATCCTGGTCTTGGCTTCTAATTCGTTTAACCTTTGTATTCTCGGAACAAATTTGAACTTGTCCACATCTACGGCAAACGGTGGCTGCCAGTTCTGTAACAAGCCATAATACACTTTAGATAGAGATATCTATAAAAAAAGTTTGATTTAACAATTTTATTTTGACAAGAATGAAAGAAGAAGATTATGCCCCCTCCCCATTCTCTCTCATTTCTATATATAAAGTTCAAGTTCTGAAAAAACATTCTGGATTTAAAGTCGACTAATGGTCACACATACTTTACATCGACAACGGCTATTACTTATTCACAGAGCTGAAGATCCAATACTACTTTGGGTCGTAACTAGAGACGCAACTAGTATACGTGGCCCTTACCTTGCTGTAACATAACTAACGTTCGATAGTAACGATAAGAGGATAATTGAGTTTTCAACAAAGTTCACTTCCTTCGATACATATCATATACACATCAGGCTAAATTTGGAATGAAAATGTCAGCGTGTAGATTTAATCTCGCATTAATAATATTGGGATTTGACAAACTCTATCCAAGTATTTTATCTTGGATATAATATAACAAACGTTTAATACTATATAATACATATTGTTCTACAGACAAATTGTGGAAAACCTTCTAATTTAATATATACATAATTTTTTATTTATAAGAAGGCAACCGCATTGATTGTTATTTATATTTTATCCATAGTAAACTTGAAGGTCTTCAGTTAGTGCAGCAAGATCTGGATTCTTTCTCCTAAGATATTTATATGTATGATTAATCAATATCGCGTAACATACCCGCGTAACAATATGTATCCGATCGTGTTTCTAAATATATAAATATTCTATATATAAACTATCCATATAAATTACGAGATAAAACAACCAAACGAAACAATCGATAAATACTCTGAAAGCTTCCTTATGTGATGGCGTAGTATCATACGAAGATTATTTGATTTTTTTTAAATGTAAAAAAATGAGGTACACACGAATCTCGTGCATATTTAGCGATATTTAGCGCTAATAGGCACACTTTTATAAATTTTTCATTCAATCGCAAGTGATTTTTACGCTATACCGCATTGTTTATAGAAGGTCTACATTCGAAAAAACGATATCATTTAATCGAGTTAATTAAATAAATTATATTAAAACGCTACAAGGGCTCACAAACCCTTGGACAGTTTTGCAAAGAAAAGAGTCGATCCAAATCCCAAGAATTTAGTATTAATATCGAGGATTCGCTGTAGCACGTAGTATGCGCGGCGATATTTTAACAAGTAACAAAATATCATCCGGATAGATTAATTATGATTAAAGCGCAATGTCGAAATGCTCGTAATCATAAAGCCCGTCGACGAAGCTGTCGTTTCACGAGCGTCCAACGCCCGCGGCTCGTGTAGAGCGTGTGTAACGTCGTGCGCTTCCTACGACACAACTTCCGTAATGGCGGCATGCTCTCGGGAAAATATCAGCTCTCTAGAAAGCGTTAGAGGCCTTCTCGTCGAGCGTATCGTCGTGCTCTCGCATCCCGCGCAATGTCGCTACGAATTCGTCGAGCAAAAATTAAGCGGAGCGCGGATTTTCGACAAATTCCCACGCGCTTACCTCCTGCGACGCGGAATAGAAAAATTTATTGGAAAATTATTCTTTCAATTCGAAAGAGGCGACGACCGAATTATGCCCCGGAAGCAAGCGAAATATAGGCAGACATTCGGTAAAATTTCGAAAACTTTAATTAGGATTAAACGCAGCTGAGTTTCCGTACGCTGCAATTCGGAATTGCGTTTAACCGTGCGACGCGTGAAGAATTAACTGTAAAACGAAAAGAATAACAAATTATATACCGTAACTAGAAATCAACGGAGGAATGAAATAATTTTGTATTTTTTAAATGTACAGTCATAATGCACGAGTATCTACGACGCGACGCGCTCACCCCGAGGGCCCCGCGCCTAACTTGAGACGCGACGCCACAAATAATGCCTTTATTGGGTCTCTTTGGGAGGATTCGCGAGTGATGAAAGCGATTTTGATCAATCGAATCGATGCGATCGAAAGCTTGGCCACGACTCTCTCGCGCTTGCATCGATTGGAAATTTCGAAGCAACTCCAAGGTAAACAACTTGGATCAAGAAATGTCATCGACATTTCATCGGAATATCGAAGCTCATCAAACGGCTAAGGAGCCACGGCGTTATTGCAGAATGAAACAAAACAAAACTCGAAAAACTGTGTATTTTTTACAAAATGCGCGATCAATAGATTTTTCTTATTTGCTCGTTCGGCCTTTGTCAATGTAGAAGGTTGTTGCTGATGAAGATTGCTCGAAAAATAGCTGACATTTACACTAACGTCTTGGACGAAATTCCCACATCACATTACACTTATCCACGCATGTATTAGAACCAATAAACAAAACAGCTCCGAGTTTTCCTTCGATACCACTTTGCGTCGCAAGTAACGCAGGATCACTCGCGTAAATTAATCGTATCGTATCGGAAGGAGCGAAGAGAAACAACAGTCGTAGAAAAATAACTTGAGAAATTTCTCTCATTGTCAGCAAGTGGAAAGAAAGAGGGAGGGAGAGAATAAACAATCGGCTCGGACCGGGATCGGATATTAGGTATCGATTGGCCGGCGTAGGTAAAAATCAATAATTACTCGAGAGTTTGCGGCGCCTTGTCGCTTTTGATACACCTGCTCGGGGAGAACGACGCCGACGCGACGCGACGCGACGCGGACGTAATCGCGAACGCATTATCGCTTCACCATCGCGCGGCAATGTTTTTTCCCAGAGAATCGCTCGCGATCTTCGCGGTCGATTATCAAAGATTAGCATTACCATCACCATTGCCATCTCGATGCGCTCTCGTCGTTGAAAATTCGCGACGCGACGCGACGCGAAAGATGCGGACGAGTGGAAACTTGGTCAAAAGTGAAAAGTACACGTTTTAGGAAGGAGAAAGAGAAAATAGAAGAAAGATGAAGCTTTCGAGACTATATCGGGGGGCAGCGACGATCGATACTGATCGATACGGTCGTAGTGGCAATCGTTGAGCAATCGTTAGATAAACGTCTACGGATTTTTCTAGAAAACGTTCTCGAGCCTATATCGCGAGAATACATGGCGAAGTCACGTCGGATTTTGACGGCGTTTCTACGCATCGGCCTTACGTCGATCACGCGAGCCAAAAACCATGATTCGCGGATCTTTCCCGATCCTGGCGTCGCGTCGCCCCGCCCGCGCACGCCGTAGGAAGAAAAGGCATCAGAATTTCCGGCCGAGTTTTTCCTCTTTACACGCGGAAACAAGATGGTGGCGCAAATCGTTTCTAATGGTGGCATATAAACCGACGACGCGCGATCAACGAATCGCGAGGCCGTCCACTCGGAAAACGATGCTCGGCTGCTCAGGTGGGAAGATCGCGAAAGGTTTCGCGTTGGCAAATAGATCCGAATTATACGGGAGAGCCCTACCACGGTCGAGAGCTCGCCGAGTGAAAGGTGACGATAGCGCGCAAAAAATTATGTCACGCGGCCGACTGCAACGCGCCCAGCGATGAGATTCCCTCGATTTCGAGGTCCGGCTGCGACCCCCGAAGAGCGAACGAGGGTGCGGAACCGACCAGGAGAGTCCGTTGAAAGGCGCGATCACGTTTTTCGGCCGCGAACGCGACGATAACGGGATCGCGCCGTCGTCTCTTCTCTGCTCTCCAACTTTCCGTCCCGTCGTTGGATTGGATATAGAATCGCGACGCGAAACCCCGATGCTCCGAGATCGTCTCGAGATCGCTCCTTTCCCCGGATCTCGGTGGACCCTCGCTCTAGTCCGATTGACCATCGAGTCTCGGCCATTTTACATGGCGGTCGTCGCACTTATCGTTACTTGACACAAACCGATCATCACCGATCTTTATTCGATTCGCACGCGCTGCTACCGACGACGCTGCTTCCTATTATCGCTTTTACTAATATTCGCCATTGTCATCGACGTCATTGACGGTGCATCCGCAAAAAGTATCCATTAAGACCGTCGTGGCGTGCAGCGTTACGTCCAACGGAAAAAGAGAGGAAGACTCTTTCCATCTCGCTTCGTTCTCGATCTCGAGCGTCTCGATGGGAGCGTCGTCGACTCTTTCCCAGTTTTCCTTTCCCTCGTTCTCGCCGTTTTGCCCGACAATGACACGCACGGTCGTTGCATTTCGCAGACGGAGGAAACATGGAGATCCCGTCCCGTGGCATGGAAGGAACAGCGTGCGAATACACAATCGCGACGCGTGTCCGCGCGGAGCGGCGCGGCGCGGCGCGAAGGTTCGGATCTTTGCTTCTCCTTCTTTTTCTTCTTTCCTCTCGTCGTTGTCATCGTCATCGTAATCGTCGACAAGATCCTACGAGTCGTAAAAAACGCATTGTACATAAAAACGAGGTCGCGCTCAAAGATGCACGACTGTGTCTTTCTTTCGGGACGCGAGAGAAAGAGAGGTCACGCGGAAGGATCGACTCCTCGTCGACGACGACGACGACGACGACATTGACGATGACAAGGAGGGCAACGCTCGGAACGCGACGACGCACGTAGGGAATAAACGAAACGCAGGAGCCATGCGTCCATGCGTCCACGCGTCCGTCCGCTCGACGATCCGCGCTCTGGCTGCGCTAGGGCTACTCACGGGTGGCGGTTTGATCTTGCAGATGCCGGACCTCTCGGCGATCGGCCGTATCTTGGCGATGTAGGCGAGGGGGTCGTGGAACTCCTCGTTGGTCGGCTCGAAGACCGGTGCCTCCGGCGGCACCGCGAACTCAAAGTCAGCCTCGGCGCGGTCGCAGGCCATGTCTTGGGCGCAGCGGTTATTCCCGCAGCCGCGACTCTCGTTGCTCCTCGATCCCATGATCCCGACTCGGGGATCGGAATCGGAGGCACGCCGTCCGCTACTTCCGACGCTGGCTGACTGGCTGGCTGGCTGGCTGATTGGCCGCTGGCTGGCCCGCACGTACGCACGCACGCACGCACTTTAAATTCGAGCAAGAGCCTCGGCGCGCCAGGCACCACCGGGCGACGTCGCTACTCGACCCGGATTAGTCGCGAAATCACGTTACCACGAGTTCTCGGATCGATCATGTTCCTGCGCGCGTATCCGCCGCTCGCCGTTGCTCACCGCCGCTCACCGCCGCTTGACAATAAACCAAACGACGCGCGACGAATCATGCGGATGCAGCATCGACGTTCACGCGAAGCTTCGCAAACGACCCACCGCGACTGATTACCTCCTCTCCTCTCCGTCGCCGCGTTGCGCTCGCCTTCCCTTCCCTTCCCTTCCCTTCCCCCGGCCCCGGCCCCGGCCCTCTGCCCTGCCGTACTCGAACAACGGTTCGACGAGAGCGCCATCGGCGGACGAGCCACGAGATCCGGTCCGTCGCCGTCGGTTCCGTCTGCTTTGTGGCTAATCGCCATTTTGCCACGAGCTCGCGGCTCGCGCAGCGTCACGTGACCCCGGGATCTCGCGCACGCGCGCGCGCGCAGACTGCGCGCTGTGGCGGCGCGCATCGGAAAGAAGGCTCGCGATGCGTAAATGCGTTATTTTTCGCTCCGTGACCACGGCCCCCACGCCAGTCGCCAGCGCGGAGAGGCGACTCGATTACGTAATATACCGTACGAAGGCTGCGCGGCGCGACGCGCTCGCGCCGCGGAGAAGGAGAACGTCGAAAGGATGTCCTCGCTAGGTGACGACGGCAGCCGGGGCTGGGGCCGGGGGACCAGCAATTTCGCGCGTGCGCAGCGTCGGCCGTCGATTTCGATTCGCGATGGACGGCAATCGGTCGGCAAAAGACCGTGGATTTGATTTTCGTCAACGAGTTGCAGCCCGGTATTCATAGTCCGTTCTTATTTTAAGATCGTCTTCTCAAGATTGTACTTAAGACGGTCTTAAATATAAGATCCGATTATGATCCGGCCATAGGCCGGTATTCATAGTC